>CM077100.1:26145117-26264549 GCA_039619505.1 Cimex hemipterus | reverse complement strand
TTTTTTTTTTTTTTTTTTTTTTTTTTTTTTTTTTTTTTTTTTTTTGGGAGGGGGATCAGAACCGCTCGCTCAATGAAATGAATCACCTCTTTTCTGTGACGCGCCATTTTTATATCTGCTATTATAGCAATATAGATTTTATACTTCAAAGCTAAATTTGCGCTTGATTCGTTTAAATTTTCCTTCTTATTGCATACTCTGTTTTACCTCTAAATAATACAGCTAATTTGTTTGAATTGTTATAAATAAATTCACTAATTTCGTGGTCCGCTTGACCAATTGATATATTACAATTAATTAAGGTTTTTAGTTTCATCGTATAATTGGGCCAACTCGAGAGGTTTTCTAAACAAAAAGAAAAATCGCAACCATATTGAGAAGCTAAAGTATTCCATTGCCGAAACCAAGAGCCATTAGATTTATTAACCTCGAGAGCTGTAATTTTGGAGTTCCGTTGTCGAAGCACCTCAGATTTTGTTTGAAGGCGAACAAAAGACACCAACAGGACACCCTTTTTATTATATTAAATATGTCGTCGCAGAATAGTTCACTTTTAGCACTTTAACAAGTGGATCGTTGAAAAATATCTTCCGGAAATTAACTAATATCCAGCTAAAGTAAAGAAAATAATGAAGTTCAGTGAAATTCGTAGAACTGATAAAGCCTTATTTTCTCTCGGAAAGAGAAAAACCTCCCGTAGATTTGGTTGAAATTACCAAATTTAACAAAAAGGTAAAAACCCGTTTCCTCAAGTAAATTACAATCTTAGATAGTAATACGATTCTCAGAATGTATTTTATTCCATTTATTTTCTTTAGCCTGATAAATCAGCTATATTACTTTGCAATAACAAAATGCCAATTAACGTTATTTCATGGGAAATATTACGATTTTTCTTCAGTAGGAAAATCATCACTTTCATTGATCTCGATTATCCAATTTTCCGCGATTAAATAAGTTGGCTTGTTAAATTATGAGGCTCGGGCCCATAAGGTTCAGTTAACATTAAAATTAATTAAGGTTTTTAGTTGAGATGAAAAAAAGTCAATGGCACGAGCGGGATTCGAACCCACGATCTTCGGCTAGATACGCCGCTGCTCTGCCACTTGAGCTATCTTGACCTCGTGGTTTTGTAATGCATTACAAGCGGACAACGAAATTAGTGACGTTAACATTAAAGTTATGATACAAAAAATAAGGATTAGAAATTGTTTTAAATACAGTATACGGTATTGTTTGTATACAAAAATCCAAAAGCTATCTCTCATTTCCAAATCTCGGCTTTATGGAGCTGGAATAAATTTTGGAGGAGTTGATATGCAAAAGTCAGTATGGGTAATAAATTAGCCTGTAAGATCGTATTTATGGTGTTATTTAATGTTTATTTCTATATTCTTTTTAATAAAAGCGCTAATTATTCGTATCTATTTACATACTAATGTTGATGCTAAATTTACCCAATTTAATTTCAACCAAGAGATTACAAAGAAAGAAAAATCAATTGAAAGAAGTAACTTGGTCAATTTATTACTAACATATATTTGGTTGTCCGGAAAATAATGCAGGATTTTGGTATTAAACAAAAAAAAAAGAAACTAGTTACTTTAAAGCAATGTTCTTTAATCAAAATAATTTCCCATACTCTCAATACATTTCTCCCAACGTGTTGGTAACTTATTAATTCCGTCTGAGTAGAATTCAGAATTTTTAGAATTGATAAAGTCAATAAATGCATTTTCCAGTTCCGTTTGATTTTTGATATTATGTGTTGTAAGTAGTGGTCCAGGTGTCTAAAAAAATGGTAGTCAGTAGGCGAGAGGTCCGGAGATTTTTTTTTTTGAGGCAAAGTTTCATAGCCAAGCTCCAATAATTTTTGTGACGTTACACGTGACACATGTGGTCGAGCGTTGTCATGCAACAAACTTTTCCACTTTTCCAATCGCCTTGAGGTGGCCAGCGACGGTCGTTTTACTGACTTTGAGTTGCTCTGCAAGTTCTCGAACAGTTGTTTTGGGGTTTTCTTCCACCACTGATCGCAGAACATCATCATTAAGAGAGGAAGGCCTTCCACGACCTTCTTCATCTTCAAGGCTGAAATCTCCCTCCCGAAATTTTTTAAACCACCTTTGCACAGTGCACTCATTAACACAACCCTCGCCCCAGACTTGGTTAATGTTTCTAGCCGTTTGGGCTCCGCTTCGGCCGAGTTTAAACTCGTAAAAGAAAATCGTACGAAATTCTCGCTTTGACATTATAAGGATGACTGAATTATTTCCAAGTAGCGGAATGCTACAGAGGTAAACAAACAATATCATTTGGAAGAGGATTAATAAGTGTTGACATTCATACAAATGAGTAATCCTGTAAACGTAAACAGAATATTTTATATAGATTTCTTTAAATGAAAACTTAAAATCCTGCATTATTTTCCGGACAACCCAATAAAAGAATTATCACTTCACTAAAGCTCCCCGTTGCCAATTCATAAGTCGATGGGATGCTATAACTATAATATAGGTACAATTCTAGACCATTTACGTTTTGGTGGTCAATTGACTAATGTACTTCTTTCAGTTATTTTTTTTCTATGTAAGCTCTTCTTGGTTGAAATGAAAATGTCAGTGTCACGAGCGAGATTCGAACCCACTACCGGTTAACTACGCCGCTGCTCTTACACTTGAGCTATAGAGACCTCTATCCACTCGGACATCAACTTCCTATCTCAACCGCGCCTTTGAAATTTTCCCCCCCCTTTTTGCCATTTTTCAAATGTCGTGTAATGGGATTGGATTCTCGGCGACAAACGAAATGGCCGCGGAGAAATTTAGTGAAGCATACTTCATTTTGATTCATTAGTGAATTTAATGATTTAGAGGTAAGGAGTACATCTACAATTGTTAATCGTCTCAATGGACCGATGGTCCCCGACTGGACAATTCCAAAAGAGAAACAAGAACCGGGAAAAGGAAATTTACAACCACACATATAAAATAAAAAACTACAATTTGACCTTTTGAAATCCAATAAAAGTTATATATACAAAAAAAAAAATGCCAGGAGATAGATACACACCAAAAAAAGAAAAATATCTTGTGAACAAAAAAATAAAAAAATTCCTCTTAAGAACAAAAACAAAATGTTTTTAACCTTAATCAATTTTCGAAAAAAAAAATTTACAAATGCTATTAATTAAAAGAAGGAGCGGGCACACCCCCTGAAGGAAACAGGGATTTAGGAAATTAAAGCAAATAAAAGATTTGGCTCACTGTTGTAGACTCCCTCGTGCCCAGTCGCATAAATGCCCCTCTCCCGGCTTTTCTTATCATCTCCAGGGGAAGAAGGTCCCCACCAGGGGTGTTTGTATATCAATTTTGCACCCTCACACAATAGAGAAGAAATTCAATTCATAACGAACTTAGTGGTGTGTATTGATCAATCTCCCACGTGGGGTGTGCATTGTAGATTCTTGTCATCTAAACCCAGTTACTTGAATTTATTAAGAAATTGTACTGTACAATGTATTGTTCCTCCTGAAGTGTTAGTACATGTTTTTTTTTTTTTTTTTCATGGTTCCAATCTTACATTGTGCAGAATATTTATTAGCAGCTATACTCAATAGGTGACCTCCTGCCATAGAACTCATTATTTAAAAATTAAGTCCTGATTTTATTGTAGAATTGTACAAACGTTTATAGATTCCCTGGTTTCCTGAGCTTAAAAGGGCATTAAAATTAAATCCGGTAATCCGATTTTTATATATAATAAATTTAACTGTACTTTATCATATGCCCCTATTACATCTGGAAACATTGCCATTGTGAACTCGTTATTAGGAAAAACTCCAACCACCATTCAAGCCTATATTTATCATTCTTTCGACTTTTTCTAAAGCTCGCGATGCCAATGCAATCGTCCTGTATGGACCACTTAAACCCCTTTCGAGCTGCGCGTTTACAGCATAATCATTCCATTTTTTAAGCACACCTCTTCTGACCAACATTTTTTCAAAATTTTATTAATAACTTTAACCTTACAAGAGAAAGATTATTAAGCATTGAGTAATCTATTTGACCTAATCCCGGTGTTATATTTCTTCCGTTTTTTCCAATCTAGTTCCATTCTATTAAAGGGTTTCGCTAGTATTTCAACCTTATTGCTAATTCGCTAGTTTTCGTGGTCCGCTTGACCAAATAATATCTTTTAATTAATGAATATGTATTTAAGGTATTGGTTGGGAGGGGGGCGTCGGTGGCCGCAAGGTTTAAGGATGATTCACGCTATACCGTGTCGGGGCCGAGCCCGGGTCTCAACCGAGCCATAGCGTCCGAGTGGAGTCCGAGCCTTTATGCATGCTGTTCCGTAGTAGTTCCGTGCGAACCGTGGCTGAGTGTTGGTGAGTGGGTAACAAGTAAAATGCATTTTTCAGAACTTGAACTAGCAGCAATTGCCGTTGCACTTGATGAAGAAGAAAGGGAAAACCATGTTGATCGACTTCACACAGCAAAGAGGAGATGGGGCGTGCATCCTTTGGGGGCTTTGTGGTTAGATCCAAATACTTTGGATGCGACATATCGTAAATGCAACTGTACTTCCGCACTCATTCAATAAGAATTTCGTCATCCATTTTTAACGTTTCACTGAGGAAGACGCAATAAAATTGGGGTAGACAACCGTCTCGGGCACGGGGAGAAATGTTCAGCCCCTTTTCTCACCGAGGCACGGCCGAGGCACGTTCCAAGCTCGTGCCTGGCTCGGGCGTTGCTCTGTACAACGTGGATGGGTGCATATAAAATAATGTCAATTTTCTTTGACCGTGTACTCTCCGTGCCTCGGCTCGGCCCCGACACGGTATAGCGTGAATCATCCTTAAGTCTTTGACACGGCGCTCATCACTGTAAGGTAAAGGTCTATATATATATAAATATATATAATAATCAAACTCATTAGGGCCTTTCAACCTGAATACATCCTATCACGGCTCTCCCATAGAACATCTCATACTGAAAAAAAATCAGAAAGACAAGCGTTCCTAAGTGCATCAGCATTTTGTTTTTCAAAATTTTCTAAACATGGGAAAAAACATGTGAACATAACAACCTCAATTTTGGTGATTGCTCATAGAAGTGTTGGGTAATGATAAAGCAGACAAGCGATCCTATTTTTATTTCCGCGTTGTTCAAAACTGCCATTAGTTGATTTAGTGAAAGGTTCCATCGGTCGATTCCAGCCACGATTTTGTAGTAGATCATAAACAACGGATGACGTGGCGGCCGGCCGTGACATCAGCGTGAAGTATGTCACCGGAGGCGAGTGAGTGGCCCAAGTACGGTCATTATAACATGGATCTGTCGATGATATATAGTTTGGAGCCCAGAAACACCACTTAACGTGTCGACCAGCCGGTCACCATTATCCAATAACGACTTGCACATTCCGATGATTTCTCTACTTCACCACCCCCACAGATGCTTCGTTTTTATGTTAGTGGCGTTGGACAATTCGTGCTGATATTCGTCTCATAATTTGTTGGCAACCAATGGCTTGGTTTTTTAATAGATAAATACTTATATACATATATATAATAATCAAACTCATTACGGTCATCAACCTGAATACATCACGGCTCTCCCATAGAACATCTCATACTGAAAAAATCAGACAGACAAGTTTCCTAAGTGCATCAGCAGTTTTTCCAAATATTCTAAACAAGGGAAAGCAGGTGAACATAACAACCTCATATTGGCGATTGCTCAAAGAAGTGTTGGGTAATGATAAAGCAGCCAAGCGACCCTATTTTTATGAAACGCAACAAGTAGGAAGATCCTGCCACCCATATGACCGTCCAATGCGAAACAACTGCTCCATGAAGACACAACCTAGGGCACCAACGAAAAAAATAAAAAATTTCCTAGTTCCTGGCATTCCATCGTCATCATCAGCCCTCATTGAGTACTGTTGGAAATGGTAAAATTCAAGGATTGACGGTTTATATACAGGTCACTCGCATTTGAGAAAACACCTGCAAACCGTAGGCATATTCATTAATTCGACCTTACTTTTAGGTTATCCAATAAAACTGAAGAAACGGCTACTCATATTATCTTCGAATATGAATCATTTCAATGCAGCCATAAACCTCGGGTACCAAAAAGATCTCAGGATAAAGAATGACAATAATGACAGTCGGGGGGCGTCGGTGGCCGCAAGGTTCAGTCTTTGACACGGCGCTCATCACTGTAAGGTAAAGGTCCCGGGTTCGAATCCAGCGGCCCTGCATTCGAACCCGGCATTCTTACAAATTGGCTTTTTTTTCAAAAACACCGGCACCCTGAGGGTTTATATGACCTCTGCTGTTGCGAACCCTCGTAAAAAAAGGTATTGGTTGAGATAAACCTACTTATTGCTAATGTACTCATAAAAGTAACTATGTAACTTAATTCTGCAGTTGGGAATTTCGGTAGGAACAATTTCTGTCGTAATTTTGTTTAAAAACATTTCAGTGTCATTTGGCTGAAATGTTTTCTGTTCTTCTATTTTTCATGGATTTAATTCGTTTCAAACATTCTGTTGGTGGTGTAGTTTTATTCAATTAACTACAGAAATCAACCCATTAATATTTTTTATAGTTCTTTTTGCTTCAGCAGTCTCTTGCTGATTCCTACTGCCTATTCCAAGAGTAGGTATTTGTGTTTTTTTGTGAAAGTTGTGTATTTTGGCTTAGAATTATTGTAGGCATTTATAACTTTTCCTTGAACCACTCATAACAACAATCTTTATGCGCGCTTCCTTGTCTATAAGTGATTTTCGAAAATGATCCCAATTTCCACCATTGGTCCTGCTTTTGATATTCAATCGAATAGGGGCTGATTAATGTAAACATTGTGCAAGTGTCGATGAACAAAATGTAATTGATGATTTTTTTCTGATTTTTTCTGAATCTATCGATACAGATGTTGATTCCGTTTTTATAGGCCATTCTGACGCCTAGACAAACATGGTGGTTATTAAAATCACCCGTTACTATAACCGGAGTTGGTCTCCTTTTGAAAAATTCCTCCCACTGGCATTGCGTAACATATCTTTAAATAACAAAATACTGGATTATAAATTGAACCTATCCTGATTACCCGTTCATTTTTAAATTGTATTGCTCCTGCGGCAGATTTCACATACGTAACGTGTGTATTATTATGTACCATCTTTAATTCTTGAAATCCTTCTCCGCTTTTACCGTCTCTTCTATCCTTTCGAAACACGTTAAAGTCTTTGAGCAAGTATGATTAGCAGTGTCGGGCAAAAATTAGTCACGTCTAATGATTAATGATTGATCACTCAGAACGTTAGTCATGACTAAATTTCGATAAATCATATTCGAATGGGTGCTCAAAAGATGAAAAATACACAACTTCATCACATTTAAAAAAATTCTAACAGAAATTTATTTCATCAAAACGAAAATTTTTCTACACCTTATTTAACAAAAATCTACGTCGTTATGAAAAGCTAAAAAAAAAATAATAATAATAATATAAAATAAATAATCTTAAAACAAGCTACGTTTTGAAAAGTAAATCTGCTTACATAATCGACTAATAAAAAAACATTTCTTTGAATTAAAATTTATTCCACTCGAATGGTGAGATGTCGTCATTATTTGGAAAATGCACTATCTTTGGGTTTTGATTGTAATAAAATAGTCATGTCGGCGGTTTTCGTTTGTGATAACATTTTTTGAAAGTTGGCCTTAAGCACGACTCTCATCTCAAAATTTTTATCCTGAGTCTGTTGGATTTCGGTAAGTGGTCATTGTAGCCAGAGTTGGGCAAAGTCTGACTAATTCAATCATGATTAAGATTTTTGATTGAAGTTTAATCATGATTGAATTAGTCATGATTAAATGAATCATTGTATGATTTAGTCATACCACGTGATTGAAATAATCTTGACTAAATCATATAATGATTCATTTAATCATGACTAATCCATTCATGATTAAACTTCAATAAAAATCCTTAATCATGATAGAATTAGTTAAATTTTGCCCAACTCTGATGATTAGGTTTAATCCATGTTTCCGAATGTGCTAAAAAGTCAATTTTCTTTTGATTGATAAAAGGCTGAGCTGGCGTTCCATTGAAATATTTTTAATGTTTTATCCGTTATTTTTTCTTAGTGCTAAGCTGTTAACACGATCATTTACCATAGATTTTATAGATTTTTTTCTTGTTGGGACTTTGGTTTATTTCCGAATGCGTTTCATATAGAATGTATAATTTACCGATTTATCTGACACACTTAGGGGGGTTGTGAGTGGCCACTCACCAAAGCACCAAAAGAGTTAGATTTAGTCCTGCTGAAATGTATTTAGGGAGGGCAGGAGTCATTAGGCTTTTTTGTTTTCATGGTCTGAATTGGGAATAGTAGGAATCCGTTTGTGACAAACTATTGGCCTAGCAGGGGATCAAACCGGGGTTAGAGGTGTTTTTGCTTCCGTTAAGTTCTGGAAATTATTTTCGTCGAAATTAAAGAGTTTCAATAATCACGTCTCGAAAGGTTGTCCAAGTGCTTCTATCTTTTGCTTCTTTCTACTATAAGCTCTCAACCGATATGAGCTTTTTCTTTTATTTTTGTTTTCTGAACTCAGCACAAGGTTTACAACCATAGAGGGATGATAGTTCCCGATGGATGCATTTCGATTATGCATTGGAATCATTGAAATACCGCATAAGTGCTGCAGGGTTCTGTGACCTTGCAATCATTATCGCGGGAAACGAATTGACCACAACCTCGTACTAAATACAACTGTCTGCACAGTTGCAACAATTCCTAGTGGGGAATTAGACTAAATATTTACATTTTTCAAACGATTTAGCTATACCTACAGTACGTTACGTGTGTACAATAAATATGTGTCTCAAGCATTTAAAGCACGTAATGACTTTTTGTATGAAGTTATTCACGGGGCACCGTACATAATGAAGAATAATATATTCTAGTAACCTTTGACCCCCCTAAAGGTCACTAGTACTGAACCTCCCGGTTTTAGATCAACTATCCCGTCATCTTTTTGACCCTTGTATTTGATAAATACGTTTGATAATAGTTATCTTCTTAACTAATTATTTTTCACTAATAGTTTCATAATGTTACTCTAACTTCATTTAGATTGATTTTATCTATTTTGACGATGTCCAGCTTCATTTTTGGATGAATCAATACGATTATTTTCCCAAACGACATTGGGCGAAGTCTCTGCATACCTACTTTATCTTCTTGTAAGGTTTCAATACTAGGTTGGACATATTTAATTTCGCATGTTCGCACCCTGATGAAATACATTTTAAACTAAAATGTTTTGTACAAAAGTTAACAGGTAAAAGTATTTTTTTAAAATCCATAAAATAGATTTGAGGATTTAGCCACTAACCGAGGGTTTCTCAACGAGTTACAACATTAGGGGTATTCACGATGTTGCATGTATGTATCACGTTAACTCGAATATAGAAATTTCAAGTAAGATCGTAAATGCCCTCTTCTTTTCTTAGCATGATAAATGTTAATTTTTCCGCAATGTTGCGTGTGGCGATTCGTAGAACCAAAAAAATAAAGCTATAACAGTCCTTGAAGGCTTCTTGTTGTTTGGTTTGGTGTTCTTTCGTGTTAAATAGTAAATTATCAGAAGTTAACAGAAAGGGAAAATTAGTCAACTCTTTCATTCAAAATGTTATCTATGCACTCGCACATGACACGCCGCAATTCGTGTCGACATACCTAACCTGTATCCTAACATGTAACTGCTTACAAATTTATAGGATAATGTAGGATGTAATCATTATGAATGAGAGTAAAATTTTAATTTTCAGAAATTAAAAAATGAAATGTATTGGTCTGATTTAATTAATGCTTATTTAAGAATAAAAATACGTGTAAACAAAAAACAGCTGTTAAATTCATGGCTGCCATGTTGGTTACATACGCCCTAACGGATAGCGAGAATACTACATTTTTGACCTAACATCTAACACTGGTTTTGGTCTGTTAGATCGAGCAATGTTAAATAGACTATTCTTACAAATCTAGTCATCATTTTTCTCGATCTAACATAACTTAGCAAAATTGACAGGCTTAACACAAAGCTCGTGAATATCCCTGTTATGTGAATGAGCATTATGGATTATTCCAGAATTATTGTACACACGTAACGTACTGTAGGTATAGCTAAATCGTTTGAAAAATGTAAATATTTAGTATAATTCCCCACTAGGAATTGTTGCAACTGTGCAGACGGTTGTATTTAGTACGAGGTTTTGGTCAATTCGTTTCCCGCGATAATAAACGTAGGGTGTAAAAGGACCATTAGCCGTTATCTATTATCAGTCAAAGAGTAGGGGAGGTTCAACAGCATTTGGAAGAATAAACATACATTGCGGTTATCTTATGTCTGCCTTTGCGGTCGCTGATTGTCTAAATTAATGTCTTCCTGGGGTTTTAGAAGGGGTTGTAATTTGCAAGCGCAGGGCTTATTACCAGAACGAGCCTCTCTTTTCTAATTACCGTCGTTACGGCTTTAACTTTAATATTTAATAACGATTTCGAATTTAGGTTGAGAGCGCTCGTTTGGATCGTTGCATCAATTGAAAATTTTTATTCCGCCTATTAAGATTTGTTTTCTTTTGTTTGCTTATTTCAACCGATAAAAAGTCATTAGAATCTCACTTTATAATTTCTCTTCAATTTAAACTGTGATTAGAAAATTTTAATATTAACCGCGAAATAAAAGATATTTTGTTATATGAAAGTTATAACATATTATCTTTCGGAGTCAACAGAACTCCTAAATATTAGGGAAATTTTGCACAAAATTAGCGAGAACGGTACATTAAATTGATTGAAGAGCGCATGCGCAGATTTAGAGATGCAGAGAAGCTATTTGAAACAACAAATTGTAAATGTGATAAAGATTTAGTGTAGTTTTTTTTTTAATCCGGAAATTTAATCCTCGTTTCACTGCTTTTTTTACATTCCAAAAATCAATACTGGTTGGTTTATGATCAAAATCGTAGAGAGTAGAAAAAAACACATAAAATGTTGAATATCTTGAAAGGGTCCATGGTTCAAACGTACTGTTTTGACACTTTGGAGGTGTGGAAATTAAGCCCGGCAGCCTATATAAACGACAAAACGAGACGAAAATGACAGATCGATCGCTGGCAGAACTAGCAGTTAACTGCGAGTACTTTTATACCACTGATATCCTTCTTATACTGTTCTTTCTTCGAAGAAACACATTTTTGAAGGGGTTGGGACCAAATTCAGGGTCGCTGAGATCCGATCCCGCCTCTTCCGTTGATGAGTGCCGGGTCATTTCTTTCAATTGCGGCCACCGGTCCCCTTAGGCGTCAGAAAAAGCTCAGAGGTGACGGTGGTGATCGGACCCACGACCGCGGGATCTACTAGGCGAGAATCTGACTCCTTAACCACTCGGCTACCGCGGCCCTCCATCCTACATTATACTAAATGAATTATATAAACACGAGTTTGGTTACGGTAATATTTGAATATACCGGTAAATTACGGTAAAATTTGAAATTTTGGTAATATTAAGCCATTATAAGAAACTAAATTTCCAGCCATCGAAACGACCCGGTTGGTACGAAAATTTGAAGAAGAGGAGATCACCTCTCTAAACGGACAGTGTGCAAATGGTTTCAGAAATTTGACGCCGGTGTCATCAGCTATGAGAAGAAAGAGGCTTCTGTACAAAACTCATCCTTCGATGAAAGAGGTCTACGGTACTCTGCTGAGTACGACCCAACGAAATGTACTCGGGAAATGACAAGGGGGTTTTGAGTTTTCCAAGACACCAAAAATCGTGGAGGCTAGGCACACACGCACATCCCACCAGGAGATCGGACGTACTTGAGTCAAAATGGAATTTGAAGTGGAGTCCCTTGGTGCTGCATGGGGTGTTTTCCCTGGTGAGTGGGGCTCTCTTCTTCCCGTGTGGAGGTGTGGTCGTTTTGCTAATGGTGAAACCAGGGCAAAAAACATCTTGGAGTGCATAACTTATGGAAGTGAATCGCCCATTAAGAGTGCTTCCTCATCAGTTGACCATTGAGAAATTTGTCAACAACTTATGAAAAACCCATATGGCCTTTGGCTCATCAGAAGAATAGTTACGTACCATGTGGATATATTCGAGAAACCCTAAGAGCAAGACACACTGCCTAGATTGCAATCACCTTACTCTACCATTCAACAAAAAGAAGCACTCTGAATTCTGGAATTACAAAGACTTAATTCATCATAAGTTCATTCTAGAAGGTTGAACCAATGATTCAAAACTTTATTGTGAACAAATACAAAAAACATATGGTATTTTGACCCAGCGTCACCAAGGATTAGGAAATAAAAACGGGTATTATTGAAACATGATAATGGGCCGACCGGCGACCACACACATCTCGTTACAGAAAACAAAAACTTACAGAACTCGTTAGAATGGAGCTTCTCCCTCACCCTGCGTACAATCCATGATTAGAAGCAGCAGCACTGCCATCTGTTCCAGTCAATGGCGCATTAGCTTCAAGCGAAAACTTTTAATTCTCTGAATGACAATCAAAATGGAGTTACAGAATTCTTCCGTTCATAACCCCAAAAAATGATATTGTGATGGAATGGCTCCCTTGGCGTCTAGATGTCAACAGAGCATAAAACACAATTTTTTAATTCTAAAATTTTCTAGCATTGTATGTATTAATTTTTTTTCCGCATCCCGCATGTATTTGTAAAATTAAATCAATGTTTTTAAATCCCAGGGACTGAAGATGATCTCAATAATGATCGAAACGTTGGCATAATAAATAAAATGTTTTTCTAAAACCTACATCACACAACAGACCGCACCTCACGATTCAATATAGCATTTCAGAATTTCATTTTTTATGACTCACCATATTATTTAATTTTTTCTAAATCGCTAAACTAAGCTAAAAGCATTTTTTCTTAAGAGTTTTTGAATCTTCTTTTTCATTAAACTGAACTGCTCCCGAATCGCCTGATAATAGTTTTTATTTTGCACGTTAGATCTTCCAAAACCCGGGTACTCAGCATTTGCCAAATTTTCACTATCAATAAAGAGAAAATTCATAACGTCCTTCGACGGTGCCTCTGTTTACATTTTTGCAAGATACGACTATTGACTAAACTACTACTAAGTCCTCAGGAAACAGTGTCAGCGGCAAAATCGTTATGTAAAACGTCTTCAAATATCGTCAACGTTAGATTAGATTGTAGAAAGACGTTAAATATAACAGTGTCGTTGAAATACAGAAATCTATAAGCTCAGGAGGTCTACCATACTATAAAAATTTACACATCATTTCATGTCTATAAATAACAATTATTCACAGCATATTGTAGAACTAAATTTAAACTAAAAAAAAGGGTTTTCGACCGGCAATTGGGATCTAGCCAAATCTCTGATTGATAATCCATCAAGCTCGCAAGACCGGAACGTGTTCTCTAGGAATGTTAGTTCGGGATTTGGCTAACAGTAGTACGCAATGTTAGTCTAGTTTAGAATTATTCACCGTCCCTTCGCCGGCATGAACTGTGCAGCACAACCAAATTTGGATAGTACATTCTGTTGAGGTTTTGTCCAGTGTAAGTTTTAGGGGTTGTTTCATGTCCACATATCTACATGTTGAAGAAAACACGGATTATCTGGCCCCCTTATTAAAAATTTCATTCTACCCGCTACAGAAATGAAACTTCCTGATAAAAAGTTCACATTTAGGAACGTGCTCGTTTTGTCGTAAATATTGCAATTTTCATTTATAACCATTGATGATCCCTCATATTGTAGAAAGGAAACTATTGGTTTATGGTAATTAAAATATGATATGAATCTTCTTAATTGTAATTTCTCTAGGTATCTTCCAATAAGGTGCTTTCTTATTTAGTTGTTCACGCGTTGGTATCATTGTTTAATTTTTAAATTAACTTTCAGCTCTAACAGAACAAAACCGATTAAAGGTTGTTCTTTCTCAGAAGCAAAATTAATGTTTCCGTCTGACACGTGCCGAATTAGAGTCGCTTCATCGATGTTTCCCCTTGTAGCAAGTCCCTTCACTGCCAGGAAATACTCATAAAACCCTTCGTTTTTCTTTACTTTCCGATTCTTAAGTAACTCCTGAACATCCGCATCTGACTTCCGGGAAAATTAATCTGATAGAGCTTTCCAGCTAGTCTTTCCTCTTTCCTTTTTCTCTTTCGCCAGAAACAAAAAGTTTAGCTGGTCCAGATAATTTTTTTTTTAGCATAAACTAGGCTCTGAAGATCGGTCCAATCGACCAGATCGGCATGCTCTTCAAAATTTCAAATCCAAAGTTCAACCGTAATTTCGTTTTACCAGTTAAATCGATCACTCCCCCAAAATCACTATATGTAAAGAAGGGTTTTACATTTTTACCTTCAGAAGTCTCTTCCACTTCTTCTCCGTCGTTCGTTTCTTCTCCGTTGCCACCGGCCGACATTCTAGTGAAATCATCGTTACTGCTGGTGCACTTTTTTATTGTCTAGTCCGCCATTGCCCCCTCCAGAATAGCGGTTTGTATTCTAGCTTGATGATTTTTTTCCCGTCTGATGTCACAAGTCGTAAGACCGCAAGCCGAGTTTTTAACTAGTCTACACCAAGGCGAGATATTACATCAACGGCAATAGTAAAAATGTTTTCCACAACTACAATACTACATTCCGTCGACGTTTCGGTGTCCTAACCTTCACGCGAAGCCGGACTCGATCGCGAACATGTGGGAACCGAAATTTTACTACGATAAAAGCGAACCTAATTATCGTTTTATACCACTTCTGAATTTGTGATAGAAAATGAGAAACTGGTTTTAATGACATAAAATGCTTTGAAAGTATGAACCATCGAAACTCCTCATTCTAGTCCCCACTTAGGCCATGGTACCATCATACATGGTCTTACGTCCTGAGGGTGCTACAAGTGACAACTTTATCTCTGAGCCGCAAGAGAAGAGCCGAAAGAGAAAGTGAATATTTGACGATGATGATTCTGTTAGTGAAGATGAGTCCCATCTCATCAGACATTTGGCCTTGTAGTAAATACCTTATAAGTCCTTCGAATAAGTGTCCTAAAGCTGCAGCAAACTACATAGTGGAAAAATGGGCCATTTACTAATGTTGCTACAGCAGGTATGCACGAAAATGCCTTTTTAAAAAGGCAATATTTACCAAAATAGAACAGAGGGTCAAAGAGACAAATCAACAATGGACACGGTATGAAAATAGGATATAAATATTAAATATTCACGGATCAAGACAGGTAAACGATAAGCTGAGAGTACCGGCCGAAAAGAAATAATACGACGTGCTGCTGGTCCAGGATCCAGGGCAGAGGGCCTGCATAATGTTATGGTCATAAGAACAAGAGGGGTTATTGCCTCGTCGGGTGTAATCATGACAGCCATGTATGTACTTAAGCCGATGATTAAAGTTATGAAATTGCCAGAAACAACAGAAAATAATGCATGCACATTGACACAAAATTATTAAATACAATTTCAGCTTACGGCAGAAGACACTCACAGGAGATGACTTCGACTACATAACAGGAATAATAAATAAAAGTAAGCATGGTCCTTATCTTAGACTTAACTCCCACTTTTTTTAATGGAGACCAGGGACTGGAGGAGTTCCCTCCTGAGCATTGCAGCTGTTCCGCTTAATGTACTTTATCCCTGGCTCCATATTTTTGGGAGAGGGCTCGCAAAACAAATGTGAACTTGAGCCCCCGTTTTACCGGTGTTCGTCCATTGAAGAAACTCATTTTTGAAGGGGTCGCTGAGATCCGGTCCCGCCCCTTCCATTGATGAGTGCCGTGTCAATTTTTTTCAATTGCGACCACCGGTCTCATTAGCCGTTAGAAAAAGCTCAGAGGCGACGGTGGGGATCGAACCCACGACCGCGGGATCTACTAGCCGAGAGCCCGACGCCTTAACCACTCGGCTCCCCCCCTCCCGCAGTCCTATTTAAGGCGAACGTAATACTGACGCGAGAGGTAATGTAATTTATTGAATTCGTCAACATAAATGACTCAATGATTCCAAGTCGTGAAGGGCCGCAACACACATTGGACCAAGTGACTCCTCAGCGATCGACCTTACAATTGTCAAAAGCATTCTCCTCAGTAGAAAACGAGTTTTTGAAAACCAACAAAGACATAATGCAATGGTGGTCATAAATGTTGATGGATTGAAAGAATGAAGCACGTCATCATTCACACTCAGCATCTCACCCGGACTCGGCGCAATGCGTGACCGAGCTCCTGGGAGCGTGAAAGGAGACCATTAGGCAGAGCAATTGAGCTACATGGCAAAACTTATAGAGCCCACTAAAGAGCGCAGGGGCAGATATATATATATATATATATATATCAATGCGCAATTTCTTTATTTTCTGGCTTCATCTTTTAACCAAATTGTACCTCAAGTTACCTTTATGACAAAAATAAAAAGTTTTAGATGATTTATGTTTTGTAAATGAAAAGAGTTCAAAATTTAAACTTTTCTCCAGTGAAACAACAATTTTTCTAGTTTTAGTTTATTATCTCTTTGCGAAATATCGATATTTTCATAATCTAGCAAATCGTACCATCATATCCGATAGCCGGAAGGGGGCGATGATGGAGGAAACCGGTTTCCTCCTTTTCCGCCCTCTGGCTTGGCAGAGCTTCCCTGAATCTTCCTCTCACTTTTAATGAACACAGCGAGGGACTTTGGACTGGAGGACACTTCACTCACTTTACAATACATTTTTTAAAGTAGTCAACAATTAGAATGATATGGGCTCTGCCAGGATTCGAACTCAGAACCGCTAAATTGGCAATTATCTCCGAATCTTTTTGATAACGTGTCCCACTTATGGGGATTTTTTTCCAAACCCTTCTGCCTCACCTCTCAACCCCATCGCACATAAACTATAATCTATTAATCTATTATAGATAGTGGTCTATTGACCAAATTACTGCTTTCAATTAATCTTTTATGTAAGGTTTTTAGTTGAAAGCTTCATTGAAATTCCCGCCCACACCATCACTGAGCTGAAAAGGCTCGCGCATTAGAATATGATTGTCGCTGATTTCATCGAATACGGGCGATGTTCCATATTCCAAAATTTCGTCCACATAGCGAGTGGCAGTCAAAGACCCCTCACGAACGACAACCTATTCGGTGTGACCCTTCATTGAAATTCCCGCCCACACCATCACTGAGCTACGTTGAAAAGGCAGGCTCTGGGAAAAATTACAGACTTCGCACCTTTCATTTCTCCTTGTCTCTTTCTCGCTTATCTGGAGATCGTGGAGCAAATCTACATTCATGTGAAAAAATTACAGCAGATCAAAGTGGTCTAGGTCCTTAAGAGAAGATATCTGTTGGAGACCTGAGATCGATGCTTACAGCTCACACGATATTGATCACGTAGTCTGCACAAAAGTTTCATCGTATAATTGGGCCAACTCGAGAGGTTTTCTAAACAAAAAGAAAAATCGCAACCATATTGAGAAGCTAAAGTATTCCATTGCCGAAACCAAGAGCCATTAGATTTATTAACCTCGAGAGCTGTAATTTTGGAGTTCGGTTGTCGAAGCACCTCAGATTTTGTTTGAAGGCGAACAAAAGACACCAACAGGACACCCTTTTTATTATATTAAATATGTCGTCGCAGAATAGTTCACTTTTAGCACTTTAACAAGTGGATCGTTGAAAAATATCTTCCGGAAATTAACTAATATCCAGCTAAAGTAAAGACAATAATAAAGTTCAGTGAAATTCGTAGAACTGATAAAGCCTTATTTTCTCTCGGAAAGAGAAAAACCTCCCGTAGATTTGGTTGAAATTACCAAATTTAACAAAAAGGTAAAAACCCGTTTCCTCAAGTAAATTACAATCTTAGATAGTAATACGATTCTCAGAATGTATTTTATTCCATTTATTTTCTTTAGCCTGATAAATCAGCTATATTACTTTGCAATAACAAAATGCCAATTAACGTTATTTCATGGGAAATATTACGATTTTTCTTCAGTAGGAAAATCATCGCTTTCATTGATCTCGATTATCCAATTTTCCGCGATTAAATAAGTTGGCTTGTTAAATTATGAGGCTCGGGCCCATAAGGTTCAGTTAACATTAAAATTAATTAAGGTTTTTAGTTGAGATGAAAAAAAGTCAATGGCACGAGCGGGATTCGAACCCACGATCTTCGGCTAGATACGCCGCTGCTCTGCCACTTGAGCTATCTTGACCTCGTGGTTTTGTAATGTACTACGAGCGGACAACGAAATTAGTGACGTTAACATTAAAGTTATGATACAAAAAATAAGGATTAGAAATAGTATTAAATACAGTATACGGTATTGTTTGTATACAAAAATCCAAACGCTACCTCTAATTTCCAAATCTCGGCTTTGTGGAGCTGGAATAAATTTTGGAGGAGTTGATATGCAAAAGTCAGTATGGGTAATAAATTAGCCTGTAAGATCGTATTTATGGTGTTATTTAATGTTTATTTCTATATTATTTTTCATAAAAGCGCAAATTATTCGTATCTATTTACATATTAATGTTGATGCTAAATTTACCCAAAGATTTAAAAACTCCGTTTGACATTATGCGAGAACTATAACCTTTAAAAACTAAATTAATACACCGATAAGCAAAAAATTCCGCCCAACTGATTTTTTTTCTCGATAAAGGAAAATTTCGACCTTAATTTGTCTCATTGTTTTCAACAATAAACATTTGTTTTAAATTGAGGAATAACAATTAGACGTAAACGCATGTAATCCTCAGTTCGAAACAAGGATAAAGGATTTTTCAATCTTTAATTTTTACGGATTTTAAAATGTTTATTCAGCCTGATTTGAATTTTAAAGCAATAAAACGTTCAGTTTTCATCTTTATTTTCTAAATTTAAATTTTTAAATAAAAAAATGTCATTTAGTTCTGAGGATATGAGTGGTGTGGCATGGACGTTTCATGAGGCGTGCGGCTCGGCCATCACAGTTCACTAAGGACAACTGCTAGACGTTTTCCAGAAATTGGGTCGTACCATAGAAGCCCGGTTCTGCATGCCCTAGAGTACCAGAGCCAAGGGATTTGCTTTTTTGAGTGTGAGAATTTTGCGAAACCGACACCTTTGCTGCTCAAGCGAGTCATCAACACCAGGAAGTTCGAGGTGTCTGAATTTCCGAACATACTGCTAGAAGAAGATTAAATCAGTACGGGCAGATGGTTTTTCGCCCCGTGAGAGGATCAGAATCGACCAGAATAAATAGTTACACGGTTACATTTTCTCGAGAACACATAAGAACACCCATTCGGTCTTTGGACTTTGATCTGCTGTAATTTTTTCACATGAGTGTAGATTTGCTCCACGATCTCCAGATAAGCGAGAAAGAGTGCGGAGAAGGAGAAATGAAAGGTGCGAAGTCTGTAATTTTTCCCAGAGCCTGCCTTTTCAACGTAGCTCAGTGATGGTGTGGGCGGGAATTTCAATGAAGGGTCACACCGAATAGGTTGTCGTTCATGAGGGGTCTTTGACTGCCACTCGCTATGTGGACGAAATTTTGGAATATGGAACATCGCCCGTATTCGATGAAATCAGCGACAATCATATTCTAACGCGCGATAACACCCGTCCGTTTCGTTCGCATAGTACAAACGAGCCTTCAACAGCTAACATTCGGCTCCCAGCTCGTTCTCCAGACTTGAACCCGATCGAACATTTATGCGATAACCTCAAAAGATGAATACAAGCACGTCCATCACTTCCTGATACACTCCACGATCTTCAAAGTACTCTTCGTGTAGAATATGCTAACCTCCAGCATAGAAACATTTCCAGACTGGTAGAAAGTGTGCCGTGCGCCTTCGAGATGTAATTAAGGCAAGAGGAGAAAATACGCGATATTGGAATGTTAATTAAAAAGCTAATTAAAATAAATTTTATCTATCTCTCTTTTTTTAAATTTTTGATTTTCTTTTGCTATTTACATTTTTGAAAACTTTTTTAGACGAATATTCAATTATTAGCCGTTAGTTATTTCATATATTTCATTCGTATATAAAAAAAGAAAGAAAAAAAACAAGGTGAAACTTTGATTGATATTTACAAAATTACATATCAAGTTATATTACAAGCGGGCGGAATTTTTCGCCTGGCAGTGCATAGCTTGACAATTTAATATGCATATCATTCATTTGAGACTTTAATAAAATATACTGAATTATGAAAAAGCGAGAATTTAGAAAGATTTTTAACGGACAATAATTTGCAAGTACTGCAGCAATGACGATAAGCCTTACTAGAAATTAATTCACTACTTTCCTGGTCCACTTGACCAATTAATACATGACAATTAATTAAGGTTTTCAGTTGAAATGGCAAAAAGTTAATGGCACGTGCGGGATTCGAACCCACGATCTTCGGCTAGATACGCCGCAGCTCGACCACTTAACCTATCGTGACCTCGATCCACTCGGACATCAACTTCCTATCTCATAAGGTGGGGTTGAGACAGAAAGCTTATGTCCGAGTGGATCGAGGTCACGATAGGTCAAGTGGTAGAGCAGCGGCCTATCTAGCCGTAGATCGTGGGTTCGAATCCCGCTCGTGCCATTAACTATTTTTCATCTCGACTAAAAACCTTACTTAATTGTTACTAGAAACGTCGTAAAAATAATACCAACAGTACTTATTAAGGAATATTGAAAAATGGCTAGAATTGCTTGAAGATCGGGGAATAACCCGAGGTCAGGCAAATAAATTCAGCCGTTTTATGACGAAAGATGATACGATATTAGATGATTTTTCGTCCAAATGACGAACGAGAATCTGGACCAAGTTGACTAAAAATCTAAACGAGTCATTTTTAAAATTGCCCCCCTCCCTCCATTAGAACACAAATTGCCCCTGAAAGTATGTAAAATGTGTGGAATTTTTCACTTACATAAAATATAATGAATAGCTCTTCCCCTCTGTTTTTGTATCCGCAAACAAAAAACCCTTTCTAATTACACATGTTCATTATAGCATAATTAACCAAAGAATAAAAAACGGGCTTTTAAAATTATTGCGGTATTAAAAAAAAAAAAAAAAAAAAAAAGATGAGATTCATAGCTGTCCTTTTGATAAATAAGGATCGTGTTCCGCATTCAAATAAGTTGAAACAAACGCGTTTTTACGCAAACCCTGTAATAAATGAGTGAGGTGAGGAAAGAAAAATGCGACTATCATAAATACACACTTCTATAAAGGTTTTGTAATTCAAAACAGCTGTACTAGCTATGAATATTTATTACGATCAAAAGGTTCATACTCGGCATTCTCAACCTTCTGAATAATAAATAAAGTTGTGAGACATTTAACAGGTTCGTCTCCAAAAGTTAGTTATGAATAACATGAATAAAAACAATATTGTTGTTTAATGTCACGAGAATTTCATAATGTAAAAGACATTAATTATTCATTAACCTGTCGATGTATATATATATATATATATATATATAATCTTTTTAGGTTGATATGTTTGCTTTATATGTTAACTAGTTCAATCGAACCATAGGATTCGATGGATTTGGTAGTTTTGTTGCACAGAATAAGCTCAAAAATGAACTGCAGCTCGCTGGTTGTTGCAACTTCTACCAAGTTCTAAGTCGTGGCTCATACTTTGATCAGAGTGGATGTGTTTCTCTCTCTCTCTCGTCGGATTAGAATTTGTTTACGAATTCCGATACGAAGATCACAACCTTTTCTTACCTTTTGCCCAGCATAATTTATATATTTATTTTGATGTGAACCATTTTTCAGCAGGCTTTGGAATACCGGCCCTTGTGGGGGGGGGGCAGTAGCGGTTTAGGTGTTGACACGACGCGCATCTCCGTAAGGTCCGTGTTCGGGCGGCCCTGCATTCGAACCCAACATACTTCCAAATGTTTTTTTTTTTTTCAAAAACACCGGCACCCTGAGGGTTTATACATTTGCTGTTGCGAATGCTCATGTTGATTTTGTCAGGAGATACCAGAGACCTAGGCTTCTTTGTAAATGTGACCTTACCCGATTACAGTACGGCTACTTGGTCTGGCTAGAAAATGCTTTATGAAGATAGTAGGGGGAGATCTCGTTCACACATATTGACGGACGCAACATTAGGAATGCACGAAGAAAATTTTTAGGCAATTATGAAAAAAAATTATAGGTGTGCTATTGCCAGCAGTGGAATAAATATGAGATTTCATTTTGAACCCAAGTTATTTGTGGTTCCCAACAACCAACACCAGGAAAAAACAAAAAACCAACGACGCACAAATAATAACCGACAACGGAAATAACCCCCACCAAGACAGACCAACGGACACGGAGACCACGCCCCCTAACGCAACGCCCCCAGCGACATGTGACGGACACAATACTATATAAACCCCGCGAAGACTAAATGACAGTCAGTTTATCATTGAAGATGGCGTAATGCCGAAACGTGTTTGATTGATTCTAACAATAAACCCGCGAGTGAAGACCGACCCAGTAAGCGCACATGAGTTCGCCAACTCGCAGACCAAACAACATCATCTACAATATGAGATTTATTTAGCTAGGGTAGATTTTCTTCTCGACTAGGTTGCTGGTAAGAGGCTTGGTTAGGTTTATCCCTTTTTCCCCTGAATAGAGGATTGTAATGAACAATAAATAAATCGTAGCGATGAGAAATAGACTAGAGTCTCTAAATTGAACCAAATTTTAAAAACCAAGATTTTTGAACAATTTTGTTGCCCAGTTTGTTTTGACTGTTCGATACGTGAACTCCATTTATTGCTCCCTCCCCGTAATGTTTGCTTCGTAGCATCCGTTTCGGATTCCCGCAGAAATCCCGAATTAATCACATTCAATTAGTTACATTAATTAGTGTAAGAGATAAACTGACGACATGGGTGAATATATATGTAGCTGAACCTGTTGTAATAAGATTATATCTGGCAGTAGCTGCTTATTAATGAATCGTTTCCCATTACCGTGAGGCCTTATTATAGCCCTCCTCGGTTTATCATAATCAACAGTTAAATCATACAAGATTTATTGCCCCGCATAGGACGAAATTAATAATTTGTACCTTTGCATATCTATGAATTTGCAATTGGACGGTATTGAACAAAAATAAATCAATAGAACAATGCCAACTGTCTTCCAAGGACATTCCCATCCTGGAATTGCTGAAGAAAAATATGGAAGGTCACGGACTTACTCTTTGGAAGTCAGGCAACTTTAGAGGCACAAAATTCCCGCAAAACCCATGCTAAGGACTAAAAAATGATATGAATTATTTTGTCTGGCACCTCTGGAGCTCATCCGTTTCTCCTTCTGACTTTTTATGGACGCATTATGATATGGAAGAGTCTAAGTGTGGGGGGGGGGGGTTTAGCCGAGTGGTTAGCGTGAGACTCTCGGCTCTTATATCCCGCGGTCGTGGGTTCGATTCCCACCGACGCCTCTGGCATTTTTTTCCACGCTGCCCTTCCATCCCCCTCCCAAACGAGTATGCATAATAATAACAATGTCTCTGGCTAATATGCTCAGAACATAAAGACATAAAAAAATGTGCCTTAGAGTATAAGTGAGCTCTGAGGAACACCAGAATCAATATGAACTTTACAAATAATACGAATTTTTGCTCTTGGAGTATTCATCTTCTATCTTTAGTCTAAATAGTCAAAGGAAACTTTTTAAAAAATCTCATTAAAACAAAGGCACACCGTCAGCATTCAATTCAACTGAAGAAGGCTGGGCCATCAACAAAGAAACAGTTAAGAGGTATAAATGGGACGTCGCACGCTGAAACGGTGCAGGCGTTGGCACTGTAAGCTTCGGACCCGACATACTTGATAAGAATCGTAATGATAATGGAAGGTAGCCAGATGGCTGCAGCGCTTTGGGAATTCAATAGTAATTAGACTCCTAGGGAAAATTAGAAATAGTTTGTTTGGAAAAGGCGGTCCATATGAATAGTACCTTCGTTTGACGCCTTTGGAATTTTTCTTTTATAGGACACCTAAAATAATCGGATGTATGGCGGCTTATACCGTATAACTAGCCGGTAGGAACTGCGAGAAAGGATATCTGAAACGTGCCAGTCGTTAGCGACAACATAACTGAAGCAATTATGACTCAGTGGCAATGAAGAGTTTCATGCGTATTTCAAGATGGTGACCGTTTGGAGCACCACAAACATCAGCATAAAGATAAGCAAATAAAACTTTAATTATTTAAACTAAGAACCTACTTCCCGAAGTTTTTCGGTTTTTAAAATTTCTAATATAACAATAAAAATTGAGATACACAACTGAAACTAACCCCAGCATACATTAAAAAAGTCGTAGCTTTTAAATACAAAAAAATAAAATATGTACTCGAAT
Source organism: Cimex hemipterus (assembly GCA_039619505.1). NCBI lineage: Eukaryota > Metazoa > Arthropoda > Insecta > Hemiptera > Cimicidae > Cimex > Cimex hemipterus. The sequence continues at coordinate 26,240,052 of CM077100.1, read as the reverse complement.
TTAAAATAAGAAAGGTGAGTTCAATATCTGCGTTATCCCGACAAATTTCAAAAACTGATGATATAGAAAAATACAGGCTGAAAAAGAAAGGGGAGATTCACCATTTGGAATTTTTTCTAAGACAAAAACCAAACCGTCTCTACACCCCGTTCGATAGTATCCTCTTATCATCATCAGAGCTCGCATAACAAAGTAATGTTATTTTTGATCTTTTTTAATGATGTACCAACCGTTAAGACAAATGTCATGCTGCTTAGTGATGATGTTAAGAAGGTACACTGATTGTGTACTTCTTCAGAAGGCTGTTAAAAAAATCTCCTTAAAAGAATAGGCCTCCAACTGAACGGAACATCGGAAAAGAAATGGTTAAGATGTTCACTTTAAATACACTACGCCACAATTGTGACGCTGATAGAACAGATAAAAACTGTGTGACTAGAAAACTAATGCATTTTAGACAGCCAGAATAATTATTAGCATTTAAGTAAAATAGGTTTATTTTTAATGTTTTAAAGTATGTTACTTAACCGACTGAGTCTTTGTGATTTGTATATTGTTTTAACCAATAAGTATTATTTTTTAGCCATTTTTTTTACGAGGGTTCGCAACAGTAGAGGTCATATAAACCCTCAGGGTGCCGATGTATTTTTTTTTTTAAGTATGTCGAGTTCGAATGCAGGGCCCGCTGGATTCGAACCCGGGACCTTTACTTTACAATGATGAGCGCCGTGTCAAAGACTGAACCTTGCGGCCACCGACGCCCCCTCAATATATTGTATGGAATTTATGAAGATGGCCATTCTTAGATGGTTCAAATTATACAATTTTAATTAAGTTTAATTTTTTTCCTATCCAATGTCCTTTGGTATTTTCTTTAAATGTGGAGGGGCTTTATAAAAGTACAGGACAGAACCAGAGACGATTAGAGATTTAGATGATTTTAAGATGCCATTTCAAATCTTAATTTGTAGGTAACGTTGTGTGCTTTTAGCTCAAATAATACTTGGAGGGTTTTTTTATAGGGACCAGGAAGGAGGCTTTCCACCGGTTTTGGCAGGCAACTCTAAAAAAACTATATTCCACACACGTCTGATATTATATTATATATTCTGATATTGCCCATATGCACCGATACTTAAATTGGCACATTTTGCAGACGATATGTCGCTGCGCTGTCAAGGGGCGAACCAGAGGCTAATGTCATTCGCTGGTAAAACAATGGTGCGAGAAAAGGAGAGTCCAGCTTAATCTAAAACATTCCAAACTGGTCTGTTTCCCCATAAAACTAGTTTCCAACGATAATTCTTAAGTCTTCAAAGGGTAACACTACAAGGTACAGTCGAGTATATTCGAATGTGCTTAGATACAGAACTGCTATAGGACAAACATATTGGGTGGATGGATGTGGATAGATGGATACCAGGGACTGGAGGAGTTCCCTCCTGAGCACTGCAGCTGTACAGGTTATTGTACTATACTCTGGCTCCATATTTTGGGAGAGAGCTCGCAACACAACTTGAGCCCCCTTTGTACCGGTGTTCTTCCATCGAAGAAACTCATTTTTGAAGGGGTCGCTGAGATCCGGTCCCGCCCCTTCCATTGATGAGTGCCGTGTCAATTTCTTTTAATTGCGACCGCCAGTCCCCTTAGGCGTCAGAAAAGAGTCTGACGCCCTAACCACTCGTCTACCGCCCCCCCCCCCCAACATGTTGGGTAAACCGTACCGAATAAGACAGTTGCAATATCTCACGAATTCCAATACTCTGGACATCAACGTTAAACGTGGCAATAATCAAACCGGTTGGCCGACCTGGGCCCCGGCGTGTAAATCGCAAGTCAAGAGAGTGCAAAATGGAATCTTGAGGGTGATTACAGGAAGGACAAGTTAAGTGAGAAGCCTTTTCACAGGTAGCAGAGATCGCCGCAATTGCTTGTACCAGGCTGAAAGGTACTATGACCAACCATCGCTTCGTGACATCCCTGTTCAACCCACGCCACCAGGTCCATAGCCTTGTAAGTAAACCAGATTTGGTGCGACATTTTTGCTCTTTACTAAAAGATTATTCAATATTTTAAATGTATATACATATTAATTGAACTTGTTGTTTATATTTATTGCATATTTATCTAGTTGTCAAGGAACTTGTAAGTTAGGGTACGCTGCCAATGCCAAAATGCTTTTTAAATTTCAAATTAAACACTTTTTCACTTCAAATTAATACTGTTTTACGTCAAATATCTTTTATAACTCCCATTACCCTACTAATTACTTTTTAAATTTCAAATTAATTCTATTTTACTTGAGCTTACATCGTTTCGTTTCAAATTAAACCTTTTCACTTCACATTTTCCATTTTTAATTCCGAATTAAACCTTTTTTACTTCAAAAAACTATTTTTTATTTAAAATTTAACTTTGTCAATTTCCTTTTAACTTTAAATCAAACTTTTTTTTTTAAATCTCAAATTACATTTTGTAATGTCATAGTAACTCATTAAAAAAACCAAAAAAAACCTACCACACTAATCAGTTTTCACTCCAAATAATCCCGTTTTAACTTCAAATTAATCTTTTTCTATTATAATTTAACCATTTTTCATGACGTTAAAACATTTACATACAAAATACATGGTTATATTTCATACTTGAATTTTTTTAATGTTTTAAAAACGGTTAATTGAAAATTAAAAATGGTAGGAAAGTTAATTTGAAATTACAGAAAGTTCATTTATAGTGAAAAAGGGTTCATTTGAAATGGCTAATTTGAAGTTAACAAAGGTTAATTTGGCGGAAAAAGCTGTACGCCGTGACCTTTTTAAACGTGTTGTTTTATAATGTGTTTTGCGTATGCTAGGCAGAAAAACAAGACTCATGCTCTTGGAATGTAGATCCTATGAAGTAATTCATGGTAAGATTCGGATGCCGGTTTAAATATTTGAAACTGGAAAGTGTTCGCACTTTTTCCAGCGCGCCACACCGGAGAGAATGTCTCCGCCTGAATTTCCCATACTCACGACATTTATTAAAAAAAAGGCATCGGCAATTCGAGAAATTTCCCGTTATATAAACGATATTAGAACGACGATAAAAATCTCTGCAATCTGATTGTAAACGTGACGACAAGGTTATGAAGATGACATAACTAATTGCCAGAGGAAAATTCTCAAAAACTTCTTCCATTGTTTATTTATTTACAGGATAACCCATACAGAAATATATCTCTAATATGTAAAAATTACAACAAAACAATATTATTTTATAAAATATATAACACAAGATAAATAGCATAAAATCTACGCAGTATTTATATAATGCTTATTAATATAGTGAAAATATAAATTTTTATTGCTTGAATTGAATTTTGATCGCTTTAGCTATATTTAAATATAAAAAAATATGAGCGGACAATTATTCCTCCAAATATACTCAAATATTCCTCTCCGGATATACTGGTAAGACCGATCCTCAAGTTACGATTGTCTGGGCAGATATAATATTTTCCCGTCATATTAACCTTTTTTCCATTTCCCTCAAATTTTTCAATATTTTAAATTTCAAATCAACCCATTTTATTTCAAATTGCTTTATTAAATTAACCCTATTTCACTTCCAATTTTTTTTCAACTTCAAATTAACCTTTTTTTTAACTTCGAATTAAACCTTCTTCACTTTACTTTACATGTTTAACTTAAAAAAAAAAACTTTTTTAAATCTTTTTCACACTTCAAATTAGCTTACTTAATTAGAAAAAACTCTTCTTATTACAAAATAGTTTTTTTTTTAAATTCTTACTTAACTCTATTTCAATTCCAATTCCTCTTCTTTTCAACTTCAAATTAACTTCTTTTTTTCAATTTCAAATTAAACATTTTTCATTTCACTTTATCTTTTTAACTTTTCTAAACCTTTTTTATTTCAAATTACGTCTTTTAATTCCAAATCAATCCTTTTGTACAAAATACTACTTAAAATTTCTGATTAACCCCATCTCACTCCAAATTACTCAGTTTCACTTAAAATTAACGTTTTTTTCTAAATTTCGATTTTTTCTTTTCTTTTGTCACACCACATTAACCTTTTTTAAAACATCACAATTAATTACGGTTTTCAGTTGAGATGAAAAAAAGTTAATGGCACGAGAGGGATTCGAACCCACGACCTTGGGCTGGATACGCCGCTGCTCTACCACCTGAGTATCGCGTTCGAATCCCTCTCGTGCCATTAACTTTTTTCCATCTCAACTAAAAACCGTAATTAATTGTGATATATTAATTGGTCGAACGGACCACGAAAACAGTGAATTAACTTTTTTTTAAACTTTCTTCACGTCATATCTACCTTTTTTCCCTTCACATTACCTTTGTTAATATCAGATTAAGCCCGTTCTCTTATAATTGCTATTTTTTACTTGAAATTAACCTTTTTAATTTCGAATTGAACTTTTTCCCAACACTATTTTTTTACCACTTTCAATTAGTTATTTGTAGGGTCTTAGTTGAAACGAAAAAGCTAGTGTCTCCAGCGGGTTTGTCTTATTTATTAATATCAAATTAACCCCGTTCACTTCTAATTACTTTTTAAATTTCAAATTTAAAAAAATTGCCACTTCAAATTGTACTGTGTGTGGTATTTAGTGACTGATTATTTGGAGATGGTTAGATGCGGTCTGGTCTGACGTAGATTTAGAAAAACATTTTCTTTATCGTGGGAAAATTTCGATCTTTACTGACATTAATCTTCACGGGCACTCTCAACGCCACACACAAGAACGACCATCTACACGGGAAACGAACACTTTGAGCCCTGAAGATGATCTCAATGAAGATCGAAACGTGTCTCGATAAAGAAAACGTTTTTTCTGAAACCCTCATCACACCAGACTGCACCTCATGATCTCACCCTTTTTCACATAAACTTTTTGATTACTTCAAATGTCCTATTGTAATTTCAAATCAATCTCTTTTCTTTCAAATTAATCATTTTTCACTTCAAATTAATGTTTTAATTTGAAATTAGTTAATTAATCTTAAATTTAACATTTTTCATTACTTATTCAAATATCGTGAGATGCGGTCTGGTGTGATGTAGGTATCAGAAAAACATTTTCTTTATCGTGCCAACGTTTCGATCTTTTATTGAGATCATCTTCAGGGCTCAAAGTGTTTGTCTTCTGTGTAATTGTGCCATGTCGTGTTGAGAGGGCACTCACTAATCTCTACACATTTTTCATTACCTTTTTAACTTCAAAATAATCATTTTTTTACTTCGTATTACCTCTTTTATATGAAATTAACGATTTTTACTTTTAAATTAGTTTTTATAAATTCCAAATTATCATTTTCACTTTCAATTACACTCTCACTTCAAACTAACTCTTGTTAACTTTACTTTTACTTATTTAATTTGGAATGAAACCTTTTTTACTTTTAAATTAACTTTTGTTAAATCATTTTTTTCATATCAAAGTAAACTTAATTTTAATTAACATAATTGACCGTTAATTTATTCACTTCTAATTACGTTTTAAAATTTCAAATTAGCTGTTTTTCATTCAGAGTCAGTCTTTAACTTCAAATTAATAATCTAGTTTAGATTAAGTTAACCTTTTTTTACTTTCAAATTACTTTTTTAATATCAAACCAACCTCTTTTACTTCAAATTATTATTTTTTAATCTATCTTCGTATCTAAATTAATTCTCTTACTTTATTTCAACCAAAAATTGATCATTAGAAAAGCTTCTTTTTTTTACGAATTAATCCTTTATTACCACACATTTTTCTTTTTGGCTTCCAATATGCTTTTTTTAAAATTTCAAGTTAATCCTTTTTTTATGTAAATAAGCGTTTTTATCTTCAAGTTATTATTTTTTAATGTCAAATTGGCCCTATTTCAATTAAAATTAACACCTTTTCAATTAAAGTTGGCATTTTTCAATTTAAAACTTACACAATTTAATTTCAAGTGGACTCTTTCTTTAAAGCATTGAAAAACTGGGATAGTATGAAATATAAGACTGTAAAATCGAATTTTCTTTCTTTTTTGCCGGACTTGACTTAACACCGCGATCCGGCCCTCTGACGTTCTGAATACATGTGCGAATATGAATCTATATAATTAAAAAAAACCTTTTTCAGTCGTTACCTACAGCACAGTAGGCATACAAATTTTCTAATTACAGTTGTAATTTTTATACACTCTTTGTAGATATTTTATTAAGTTATTGTAATATTAATTAAAACGGAATTAATTGTAATTAATATCTCGTATACGGGTAAATCTTATTTAAAACTTGTTCTTAGGATTTTGAAAGGTATAAAAGTTTAATTTGTTCAACAAACGTATATGATTTATCTAAACTTGAGTGTCTGTGTCGGTCTGCGAGATGAATTGCAAGCGGTTTTGTCACTGGAATCATATTAGGTACGTCTTATTCTCGAAGGAATAGAGGAAAAAGTGGATCACGCGTAATGACAAACGAAGCGCGCTTGGAAAAATCGCAAACTTTCTCAAATACTCGACAAAACAAATATTTTTCCGGAGTTCAATTTCACAACACGAAGAATGTTTTATTTCATAAACCGATGAAAAAAAAAAGTCAATTAAATGCTGCGATCCGGGATGAGATAAAGAATTAATTTGCGGTCCTCGGAGGAAGAACGCCGACGATTCTAGGAACGGCCGGAATGCAACAAGGCAAAGAACTGACTTTCCAAATTGTTATTTTGAGGGAAACCCTTGAACCGCCAACGTTTCAGACCAAATCGAAATTGGAAATTAAACGGGTTATACGGAAAAAGCATATCAAATGGGATATTGCCGCGTGATCAAATCTAATTCACCCTGTAAAACACCGCTTTCGTGCTTAAATTGTTTTATTTAGCTATTTCGATTTAGCACATTAAACACACGGATGCATCAGTACCGCCATCGATATTTCCTTCACATTTTACCCAATTGGACCGATCAAACGCCTACCGTCGCTACGGAGCCACAATATGTGGTTTGTATTTTGTATATATAGACATATATAGTTTATTCAGTTGTGGTCAGGTGTATTCAATGAAGAAGTCGCAAAGACGACACGCGTTTGAACAGTACAGCAAACTCGGGAGTACAGATGGTCTCAATACGTGACCCGATACCAGTTCTGCTTCATGAAGCACATATGTAATAAGAAGTATTTACAATGACATAGTTTAACGCAGCTGGTTCTCTTTGTTTTACCCTTGTTCGACGGCAACTATGGACACATGCCTGGAGTGTAGCGAAAGGGGTCTAACGAAAAGGCATTTCAACTACCCTCCCTTTGAAGTTAAAAACGCAATAAAACTATGATCAAAAGGAAATAACAGCGTCTATGGATCAGTAACAAAGAAGCTCCTATTGGGTTGGTGCAAAATTAATGTAGATTTTGTTTTATATTCTCACGTGCTTCTCATGTAAACAAAGAAACAAAGCTAAATCCTCAAAACTAACTTATGGATTATAATCCAAGACGGGGAAGGTTGGGTAGGTCTTCTTTTGTGGACGACCAACTCAAAACGATGATTGAAGAAAATTTACGTAAGGCTGCACAGGAAATTGCGGAAGAGCTTACTGTTGACCATTCAGCAAAGGGGTACCGAACGGATTAGCCGAAGCCCAAAGAAATCTACGATATGAAATTACAAAGTACATTTCTTCTTTGGTGCGTGTCACCTGCGATGACAGATGGATTTTAAACTATATCAGGAATCGTACAAGTCAGTGGTTGGGGAAGTATGAAGCGCCAAAACACTTCCCGAAACCAAATGTGCACACAAAAAGGGTTATGGTGACTGTTTAGTTTATTTTCCCTATAATTTCCTAAATTATGGTGAAACTATCACATCAGAGAAATATTGCCAAGAAACAAAATGCACGGGAGACTGCAACGTATTTGGCCAGCCATTGGTAAAGCATAAGGGGCCGATTTTCCTCACGTAACGCCATGTCAGAAGTAGCAATGCCAATCCTGCGGAAACTAAAGACTTGGGATATGAAACTACTGCACTCTCCACAATCAACCGACCTCTCGCCTACACACTTCTGCTTTTTAGGCATTTTGATCACTTCTTATTAATAATTTTTTTTTAAAGAACTCGGTGGAGCCGAAAATTTCTTCGAAGATTTTATTGTGAGTCGAAAAAAGATTTTTATCTCAGCGGAATATAACCGATTATCACACGTTGGCAAAGATGTGTAGATTGCGATGGAAAATATTTCGAATGAGAAACCTCCATTATTTTTGCACCATCCCTTCTACATATCAAGAGGGAGATAGATGAACCGTGGAGGATCTGAATGAATCTAGACGAGTCGGTTTCAAGAGCGCCCTGCCGTGAAAGGTATGTCAATCGAGCAAGCGATCGTCACAGTGCTGATAGTTTTTATTGAGGATTAGTGTATTTATTAGCCTAAATTTCTAAGGGCCGAGAGTAAACGTAGGAAATCGGAGCTGTTTTATTGTATATAGTACCGATACTGGTTTGCGCTTGTTGAGGCTGAATGTATTTATTAGTGTGAATGTGTAAAGAATGGAAGTAGTACTCGAACGCGTACAGGGTTAGTGCTATACTCTCGGCTTTGACGCAAAATTAGCTGCCTGTTCCCCATCCCAGTTGATAAAAGCATAACTTACGAAATCTCTGCTTCCGATATGGTTATAGGGTTAGGATATTTGTACATCCTAGTTTTTAGAGTATTTAGGCTGTTCCTAGATGCAAGTTTTCAGTTGATCTCGTAGGCATTGTTTCAAGATAACTGATTCATGGGAGTGTCACGACACCAACTTTTTCATAAATATAAACACTTCCTTTTAGGTTTTTCTTTCTTACATTTGTTTATTTTTTAATGTGAATCTAGTGGGCATTTTTTTGTACGGCACATATTTACCTTACTTCAGTTTAATGACTTGGTGTTTGTGTAATAAAAAAAATATATCTAACCACAGGTTTCTGGTGATTCAGTAGAAAAAATGTGTTTCAATTGTGAAATGCTTCGTTTTATTTTTGCGGACTCCAAATTGCACAACTTACCCAATAATACACTCTTTTTCTTCGCGTTAAAACCTCATTTCACCCTTTATATTAAACCATTACCGCCCCGGGAGAAAGGGGCTTTCAAAAATTACCGCCGTTAGGATAGTAAACGGCTAGGTCTCGTCGGGTGCCCGATGGGAGTGATGATTTTCAAGATTTGGGCTGCCGTATATTTTTTCTCTCTATTGGCCTCTTCAGTAACTGGACGGACGTACACTTGCCAATACTTATTATTACATCCAAATGAAAAGAGGTGGGAATTCCATTGACTGTAAACAAGATTGGACGTTTTAAGTGCTTCGATCCGTGCTACGTCGAGACGGAAATAGAAATGCACATTGCAATTCATATCAGCCGAAATAATACAAATCCTAAAGGGTAGTGTTTAGATTTCTGACCACCAACCCTCACCATGGAGGAGCCGAGGGAAATTTGTTTGACAAAGAATGTGACCAATGTTCAACCCTCTGCTACTTCATTCGTTTGAATCCTAAGCGATTCATCCTTGAACCCAGAAATCTTCAAATTGGAATCGCTCCTAGAAGAAAAATCGTTCATTGCAAATGTCAAAAATGGGGGAAGCACAAGGCAAAATATGGACAGCGACATTCCTCATCAAACTCCATGGTGGTAGAAAAAAAAAACAGTGAGGTCACACGAAAATATAAGGGTAGTCATAACACTCATTAAACCCTTGATGGAGGAAAAAACAGTAACTCGAAACGAAAAAATACGGGTGGTCATAACCCTTGACTTTTCATCTATTCCTTCTTGTTGGGCAATGGAAAGTGCAAAGTCCCAACATAACTACTTCAAGCTCTCTCAAAACAAACTTACTTCTTTACTGGCCACCTTTGATTTAATATTATAAATGACCTCTAATCGTTGGTTCACCCTCAATTACAACATTAGGCAATCTTTAAACGGAACTAATTCTATCTCGGCCCATTTTATTCTTGCCCTACGCTCTCCTTCTAGTTTTTTCAGACCGCCATGATAAATGTAAGCGAGAAGGTCAGTCAAAATTGGAAAAAATAGGAATATAATGGTTGGATACGGGAGGTTGAAAAAATCGATTATTTTCTTATTACTCCTGATCCCATGTTCGAACCTTTGGGCTCTAGGTATTTGAATTTCATCAATCACGATCCGTCGGGTTTTGTTATATAACACCCAGGACGGGGACGATTTCGTTTTAATGGCCGTAAAAATAATGTCTACCGTGTCGTGTTTAAATTAGAAGCATTGCTATTTTTCCGGGGGTAGTTATCCATTTTCTAAGGGAGGGAGGCACGGATGTTTTAAACATTGATAAACCCCCATGTCGGTGGCATCTTCATCCGGAGGGTTTGATGAAATTTGTCGCTTTATCGCCTAATTGAGTCAATGGACGACGGTGCACCTTCAAGCTTTACCACTTTGACGTAACCAGTTAGGTCAAGAGTAGATTACCAGATTTCAACTTACTAGGTGGCATGCGTCAACATTATTGTTAGAAAGGAAAAACTATAATTATTCAATTAAATTTTTAAGCTTTTAATGATAGTTGCAACATTACGTATACGAGCAGAGAAGTGGAACCATTATTCCATTCCTTACACCAATTTTCATGAAGGTTATCACCATTTCCGATACCCAAGAAACATAATTCAACGGTTACACCTCAGAAACCCGGACCATCGACATGGGTGTTACGGATAAACTGGAAGTAGTGCAGTCCAATGACAATTTTACACTTAGGCTGCTTTAAATCTGTGAATTAATTCTGTTTATCGCTTCAAGCACACCTTTTTCGTATCGAAACCAAAACCGACATGTTAACGAGCAGGCCTCTTACATTGAAGTACATGCCTCTGGACGTTCGAGGTTCGTTTATGATACAGAGAGAGTGTATCTGGCAACACGAGCTCTAATTAAAGTTTTTCATCGCAGGCGGTATTGATTTTCAATTAGGATGAAATCACGAGGCCATTGGGGGTTTAGGTGTCTTACAAGTTAACAGCAAGAGTTCAGGGTGAAAGGTGTTATACTAGGGGGTTGGGAGTCGATCTAGGGCTTTCGATCTTCTACCAATACCATAGGCGTACAAAACGCCCTTCAAGTAACATCGGACAGTTAGCTATTTATATAAATATCAAATCGATAACAGCAACATGGGAATATAAAAACACGAGGTCCAGCTCGGCACCAATGGCAAGAAAGATGACAGCAAGGAACAAAGGAAAACTTACAGCATTTTCCCAGATATCGAAGAGCGCATTAAATGAAACTTCATAGAGAAAGATCACTGTATATACCAGTACTCATTGTGGCATGGTGACCTTTCAGATAAACTCCCATAAACATGTACGCATTCCTTAACTAAAAGAAGTACAGACACGAAAGAAACCAACGAATCTCACATATTGCTGATTGAAAGCAAGGTAAAGGTTAATTAGGAGAGATGGTCCTGGTGGATTCTCAAGGTCACCTTTAGGTCAGTTTGGGTTTGCTGAAAAGTTGGCATTGTTTGTATATGTATATGTGGAGTAGTGCATCAATATTAATAGGAATGGGATGCATAACAAATACAGAATGGGACCAAGGAAAACCTACCTTGTGGAAAACCCGCATTGTCATATTGGAAGGGGGGTAGTTGATGATTATGAGCGAATCTGACGAAGGAAGGGATTTTTATTCCCCAGGCAATGCAGTCTGTTACGTTTTGCATTTTTCTAGTTCTTTAGTCCAGTCATTTACTAGATCGCTCTTTTAAGAAGTGGAAGGTTATTGACTGTCTTTTTTTTACGAGGGTTCGCAACAGCAGAGGTCATATAAACCCTCAGGGTGCCGGTGTTTTTTTTTTTTTTGAAAAAAGCCCATTTGTAAGTATGGTCTGACCTTTACCTTTACCTTACAGTGATGAGCGCCGTGTCAAAGACTGAACCTTGCCCCCCCCCCGACTGTCATTATTACCATTCTTTATCCTGGGATGTTTTTGGTACCCGAGGTTTATGACTGCATTGAAATGATTCACATTAGAAGATAGTATGTGTAGCCGTTTCTTCAGTTTTATTGGATAGCCTAAAATTAAGGTTAAATTATTGAATATGGTTGGTAGGTGTTTTCTCAAATGCGAGTGACCTGTATATAAACCGTCAATCCTTGAATTTTACCATTTCCAACAGTACTCAATGAGGGCTGATGGTGACGATGGAATGCTAGGAACTAGGAAATTTTTTTCGTCGGTGCCCTAGGTTGTGTCTTCATGGAGCAGTTGTTTCGCATTGGACGGTCATATGGGTGGCAGGATCTTCCTACTTGTTGCGTTTCATAAAAATAGGGTCGCTTGGCTGCTTTATCATTACCCAACACTTCTTTGAGCAATCGCCAATATGAGGTTGTTATGTTCACCTGCTTTCCCTTGTTTAGAATATTTGGAAAAACTGCTGATGCACTTAGGAAACTTGTCTGTCTGATTTTTTCAGTATGAGATGTTCTATGGGAGAGCCGTGATGTATTCAGGTTGATGACCGTAATGAGTTTGATTATTATATATATGTATATAAGTATTTATCTATTAAAAAACCAAGCCATTGGTTGCCAACAAATTATGAGACGAATATCAGCACGAATTGTCCAACTCCAATAACATAAAAACGAAGCATCTGTGGGGGTGGTGAAATAGAGAAATCATCGGAATGTGCAAGTCGTTATTGGATAATGGTGACCGGCTGGTCGACACGTTAAGTGGTGTTTCTGGGCTCCAAACTATATATCATCGACAGATCCATGTTATAATGACCGTACTTGGGCCACTCACTCGCCTCCGGCGACATACTTCACGCTGATATCACGGCCGGCCGCCACGTCATCCGTTGTTTATGATCTACTACAAAATCGTGGCTGGAATCGACCGATGGAACCTTTCACTATTTCAACTAATGGCAGTTTTGAACAACGCGGAACGCTTATTCAATTTGCCTTTCGCAAATTTACAAAATCTCTGCGACCTTAGATGAGACCCAGGGTGCAAATTTACTTTTTTTATTCCAAAACACCGGAACCCTATGAGCCCTGCTTTTGCAAACCCCCGTAAAACGAAAAATATTACTTGTGACCTGAAATAAAAATCACATCTACATTTACATTCCTTAATAAATTAAAAGGGTTTGGATTGGATAAATAACCTGTTCTACACAACAACAAATATACAGGAAAAAACATCAAACTGGGCCGTGCTGATTCATCCAGTCTGTTCATAAACAAATTAAACCATATTAAATTCGGCCGATGAGGTATTTTAAAAATTCTGTTTAAATTTAACGTTTATGAAGTGATGAATACACAAAGACTTCGCAGGGAATACGGGCAATATTAAAGAATGAAAAAAAATTACAAACTTTACCTATTGCTAAACAAACATAGAAATGTGTGTACCATGTTTCTACAATGAAGTGTTGCAATTCAAAAATGAATTTCAAAATATCTGTGAATAACATTTGATAACAAATTACTATTAAAATACATTACAAGCAAACGTAAAATAACAAAAATGGTCACAAGAGGATCATGAAAATGGCATATTGGCCCTAAAAGGAAGTGTAAGACCTCTGGTATCATATGGCTCATTAACGTGGTCAGCAAAAGCTCAAGAAAAGCGCCAAAAGCTAGGCAACCTACAATGATTGGCAAATCTATACACCAAAGGAACACCGAAAACACCTAAGAAAAACTACTTAACTTCATTGGAAACCATATAAACTAAGGCGAAGTTACGAAAAGGTCACTGGGACGAGAACGTAAAGAAAGAGTCGCCCATAAACGTAAACAACCACATAAAAAATCCAGGTAGAATGATCACATCCAAAATAGGCACTGAAAGCATCCAGCAGCTTCAAAACCTAGGAAAACAAAACGACCTGATAAAATCATAATAGCGACCGGCTAGTTGAAAAGTGGTGTTTCTGCGGTCCAAACTAAACATCATCAGCAGATGATTCAGCAAACTCAGGCCAGTAGTAGGTGACCATGAGAAACTACTCCCATAAGGTTATCCCCCCTAGGGCAAGTCCTACCATCTACTCCGGTGCCTACGGGGTAACCAATGGAGGCTGGACTGAACCTGCACCCCTCAGGCAACGGGTGCATCAGTAGGGATTTCGTAAGATTTCCCGGGTGGACCACCAGTCCCACCTTAAAAATAAAACTGTACCACGAGGGTAAAGCATCCAAGCGGCTCTGCCGAATGAGATTGGACTCGTGGTGGTCGTGTTCGTGGGGCACCTGGCTTCTGAGAAGTCCCCTTGGGGATATGTCCGGACGACAAAGATCCTCATGAGTCTCGACACTCATGAGTAAAGATGGGAACATCTGACCATGAGAAACCCCGAGTACGATACCCCCTGATTCAAAGAATGGTTAAAATAATGAACGCTCACGGGGAAAAAAAGGCAAATAACGTTGACGATTTGTCCAATTTAATATAACTCTCTCCTTCGCTTAACCCCAGTCACAAATTCGTCAAACTATTGCCCAAGCCGCCAACCTCGAAGCCAACCTATCCAATAGACTTCACTACATCAAACCGTAAAAATTCGATATAGGCGCCTCCATAAAACTCCCTAGACTCTCATCACATTCTTCTAGTCGTTAAACCCCGAACTCTTTCCGACAAACCCCGAAAACACCAAGGGATAGTTGATACGGATAAAATAGGTGGTCATAAAACCGCCTGTGCCTACCTGATTAGATCTATTGTGCTCATCTACTTTTTTAAATCAAGGTTCAGGTGTTACTCAATCTCGATACACATTGCTAGCCAGCGGCTTCTTAGTATAGGATCTTGCTTGCGGCTTTTAATCTCCTAGTTGCATGAATCTATATTGGCTTTCACAGAAACAAAAAAAAATTTTTTCTGCGGTCTTCACTTTTGCCTAGTGTTTCTTGTGTTTGTACTCCTATCCGTTGCATGTGCCTTCTTAGGCGGCGGTGCCCTGACAGGAGTCTAAACAGATTACTCGTTCTGTTTGCGGTTACCTTCGAGTAAGTTCTTCGTAAGCCACGCGGATGGCTCTTCTATGAATCTCCTCGCGTCTCATCACCCCAGCATTCGTACACCAGGACTCATCCATTTTTTTCATGTAATGTTTTTTCGTGGCCACATGGCCAGTTCGAGGCCTAGAGAATTCATATTGGCTCATTCTGTGACCATTATATCCGCTCTCTTATTGCCTCTATGTTCCAACTGCCAAGGATCTCATACCCGGGGCAGGTCATTTGTGTCATTGATTTCTACTAGAATTCGTTTTAAAACACCTAAAACACCAATAACCTCGGAATTTTCCTCCCTAATCCTAAGTGCTATGAAGAAAATATTTAACCTTTAGTTCGTGCTGCTGGGATACCTCAGGTTCTCTTGAGCAGAAACTCAGACCAGTCACACAGAGACGAAGGGTGGATTGACAGTGCATCACTCTAAGACGTCTGCTCGTTACCAAAGCAATAAAACCTTGGGTTCGATGGATGGGTCTACTAGGTGAGTTAGAATCACAGGTATAGTGAACATGACTATAGAAAAAACTAACTTTATCCAGTCTGATTTCTCAATTGCACACCCCGCTCAACTGTATGACTGTATTCTGAATAAAACACGGCTTTCGGCAATACCTGAGGGCTTATCCAAGCCTTTTTATAATTATTAAATATTAAAATGAGCAAAGGTGAAGGTAGAAAGTAACGTCCAATAATCCCTTGAAATGAATTCTCTTCATCCATATAATATCCAAGTTGTAAAATGTAGCCGGCAATTTTTAAAAGATTCACGGCAAATATCTGTTCTTTTTTTTTAAATATATGGCAAAGGAAAATATGAAAATTATATAGTGATGGGTTGCGTATCAGAGTTTATTTTTATTACGTTTTCGTACTTAATATGCAGAAATACAATAATATTTTATACCGTGTTCCCACGGCCCTCATGAAAAAGCATTTGTAACTTTTCGAAGGATTTTAAAGCCCTTAGCTTGTTGATACTTTCCTTCTAAGTTAATTTATTCCGGCCCTTTAAGGTTAAAAGAAATGCAAATTTAATTATAAACTTGCTTTGAAATTTTTCTTTTTCGCCTGGTGTTATTTATTTATCCGTATTTTTGCGATTCGTGGGTTGATAAATCACGAATATACACAATATTTACAATTCAACTTACTCAATTGGACCTCAAGGAAAACGGGCACTTGGGGACAGTTCAACATCTCTTCGTAGAGTATTTATTTTCTGTAGACTTTTTTTATATGATTGTATACGCTTTTGAATATCCTTCGAACCGGTAAAGATTTTTTTTTTTTAATCTGCAAATAGTCTATGTTTATTGCGTTTTTTAAAAATTAATTTCACTCGTCATTTGTTTGTCAGCTTCAATTCAATCTTTCTATCTATGATTTTTTGTGCCTGGTGTGGTCCGCCAAATTTAGGAAAAAAATTTTTTTCTTTTTAATCAGACTAACTACCTCAAAAACTAACAACACAAACCGATACGTCATACCACAAACCAGGGTAGTTTTCCACCTCCGAATATTCCTTCGGTGACGTAAATTTGAAAAAAAAACTACCAAAAAATGCCCCTAGAATAACTTAATATATGGAAAAAAAATCTCTTTGTTATTAATAAATTTGAGAACAAGCCTGGAATTTTGATTATAGGGTAATAACCACATTACGTGAGTTATAACCTCATAAAACCACATACAGCCTTCAATTAAATTAATTATGAGATTAAAAATTGTAACATAAAAATCAGGCATGTCATTTAAATAGAAACTTTAAAAAAAACCTTGTATTTGGTAACCTTTTCGGCGGTTTCTCCTTCTTCTCAGAACTAATTCCTTCTGTGAACTTACCTGAAACATTAAAATTAAAACGTTATCAGTTAAAAAATGTATTATCTGTTAGAATTTAGTGATATGATTGTATTGTTTATTAAATAGTGCAATTTTGGTCTGCCTATCCTCGCTGTGTCGTGTTTGCTGAATTTAGGATTAGTGACATAAATAAATGTTATCGTATGAAAAAGAATCCAACCAAGCATTGGACTTGTCAACTAATCTTATTAAAGAAAATTTGTTTAAGTAAGTTAAAATAAAGAAAGTATTAACGAATCTCGATATAGGAATAATTAATCCTGATTTATGTCAAGTTTATATTAGCCGTGCATCGACGTTCCATAATAAGAAATTAACGAGAAATGCAAACACATTAAAAGTATACATTAAAAAACCCAGCGTATAAACAAATTTCACTGGTTGAAATATGGCACAGTTCTTATTAAGAAAACGGAAACCATATGTTGTTGTTTACGTCCCCATCAAGGTTAGTGACAAGCGATGCCAGTATGGAGTACTGGTGTAGAAAGAAACATTCAAAACTGCTCAAGTATCGACAGAAATTAATCGATACTAACGAGTACTTTTTCGTATGACTACTTCGTCGTAAAAGGCGAAAGATCGTTAACGTTATTATTGAACCGAAACCTCCATAGAATAGTTAGGTTTTGCCACAGATGGAAACTCAGGTTAAACACAACAAAAACTGAAGCAATTCTGTTTACAAAACGACATCCTATACATAGGGAATTTATAAGAATCAACGATTCAAATGTTCAATGGCGCAATAGTGTTCAATACCTTGGTTTACACATCGATAGCAAGCTTAACTTTAGTACTGACAATTGTAAAAAGGTTGATAAAGGGAAGTGTGCTATCAAGACTCTGTTCCCTTTAATGTGTAGAGAATCTGGGATGAGCCCCCAAAATAAACTCATTGTATATAAAACCATAGTCGAACCAGTGCTGGAATACGCCTGTCAGGTGTGGAGCTACACAAGTAACACCAATATAAAGTGCCTACAAACAGTTCAAAATAAATTTCTAAGGTTAATTACATCCTCAAAAAGAAATGCTAGTATAAACTATATGCACGAAAATTTAAACATCCCATACATTAAGGATGATATCAAAAGGATCACTAGCTCCTTCTATGAACGTAGCGCTGAGAGTACAGATATGTCAGTAAAGAATGTAGGAAACTATAACCTCAACAAAAATTGGAAACACAGGAGGATCAAACACATTTTAGTATGACTGCTTTGCATATTTACTCACTGTGATATTATTTATTAAATTGTTTATTAAATTATTTATTAATTATTTATGAAATTATTATTAAATTGATAATTTTACTGTCTTTTTTTTAATTTAAAGGCAGCGTCCCTAATGGTCATTTAGGCCTTGAGACAGTGCGCCGGTGGCACCACCGAGACACGCCACCGGGCCCGGGCCGCGCGGCTCCCGGCACCAGACCGGCTCAAGGGCTAAACAGTGGGGCCAGCAGGATCTCTCGCGATTTTTAAATTTGGACTCTGTCGCGCAGTGCTTATTCGAGGAGGGGTCGGTGTCCAGTCACCATCGACACCACCTCAAGCTCACCGTGGATATCTGGATCCCAAAGTCCTGATTGCCCCCACCCCCAACCCGGCCCCGGACCGGTCCGAAACCAAGGACCCCGAAGGCCCGACCCCGACCGCGAGCCCCGCCTCAGCCACAGACGTGCGGAGCGCGCAATGGGAGCAATCGTTTAACTAAATTTTATTTATTAGTTTTGTTTTAGCTAGGAAGTTGAAAATGTTATCTATGTCAGGTGAATTATCGTTCAGTAAACTATGTATATTGTTGGGGATTTTGTAGAGGGATCTAGCAGAGGAATATAAGGGGCACTCTATTAAAAATGTGAGTTATAGAGACGGGAGATTTACAAGTTGGACATGTGGGTTTAGGGTTTTTTCAAGAAGGTAACTATGGGTGAGCCGGGAATGACCTATTCGTAGACGGGTTAGCAGTGTCTCTTGTTTTCGAGAGGGTCTGGAGAAGGATTTCCGTTGTTCCACATCTTTTTTTATATTGAGAAGCTTGTTTCCAGTACTTGCACCCCATTCCTGCCACCAGGCTTCCCAGGCGAGAATTTTACTGTCTATATATGTATATATTTATTTACCAAATTAACAAATGTCAGACTATGTATTGTACAAGTCTATTCAATGATTTTAACTTACAAGTAATTATTTATTACCTTGCTTATTTATTAACTTATTTATGACATTAGCTATTAAAGAAATGTGTTGTTATCTATTTTACATATGTAGTCAATGACTTATGTTGTCTAATTTATAATATATGTAATCATTTGTAACTTCTCTAATTATTAATTTCTGCTAGTGGTTTTTAGTATAATTTTTCACCACTGTTTTAATTGTCTCTTGGCCAAATCAACAAATACTGTAAATACATTTAAGCCCTCTGCCACAAGGATGTATAATGTCCTAGACATTTTCCCTTGTAGTCACTTTGTACAAAATGTATGTATAAGTATCTAATAAATAAATAAATCACTACTTCGTCTTCGTCTTATTCGTAAAGGATCAGCTTACAATCGACTTGTGGGTAAAATACGCTAATGCGTTAAAATAAACAAACATTTGCAGTTTTTTTTCTTATATTTCAGTATTTTTTCATACAGTTACGGAGGTAATGACAAGGAAAAGATTTTTAAAAAAACACGTATCAAAAAATTAATATTTCAATTTTATCGTTATCGAGTTTTGAGAAAATCGGTCAACGGGTGTTTTGTTTTCAAATGTTAAAAACGATTGGACGTATTCCCGCACAGTTGACAAGATGGCGACGATTCAGTTTTCTTATTTTTCGGAGGAGACATGATTATGTATCTAGCGATGAGAAAGAAGGCGAACGCTTTTTAGGTATTTGAAGACCTAAACATTTTATAAAAAATTACTGCAATGAAAAGTGCGAGGTAATTATCAGCAGAGTTACGAACAGAGGTAAGTTTCGCACAGAAAATAACAATTCAATATTACTTGAACCATCGATGAAAAATCTATTTGAGTATACCAACAGTACAAAAAGTACTTGTATCGAATGACAATATTCCATACCAAAACTCGGTATCGAAAAAAAAATACTCGTATCGATTGGTATCGAACGTCACAAGATAAAGGGGATTTATTCTTAGAAAGCTCGGTCACGGATTTGGCCAAAACTTTATTTGGCCACTACGTTCCAAACGTCGAAAGAGATAGACAAGATGGATTTCATTCATTTTGAAACGTTTTTGTCATGTATGACAGAAAGTCTAGATGAATCTCGCGGGTATAGTCGGACCCAGTGCCGGCTCAACGTGTGCTCAACGACTCGCAACATCCACCAGCAAAGAATTCCAAATTCCCAATTCTATTTCGGTTTTTACGTTTTCCAGCACATTAAATGTTTTTTACCGATTTTTTACCATGGCTATGAAGAGATGGTAGCGTGAGGGGCCAAGGTCGGGACTGGAAGGTGGGTGATGTAGAAGCTCGATTTCATCCCTTTTGAAATGATTTTCCTCTGTATGTCAGAAGGTTCCGGCCTGATTAAAAGCGCTGGTAGTTTAAAACTGCCTGCATGGCAAAACCTCCATCTTACGCTACAAATGCATAAACTCTGCAGATTTCTTCAATGAGTGTAAATTGGACAATCAGACGTACTATCCCCTTTTTTAACAGCATAATCTCGGATGTGCACAAGTAGTTTTTTTTTTCATTTTTGAAATTGTCACACTGAGTTAGGTAGTTAGCTGTTTCTTTGTAGAATGAATTAATTAATTCTATTCTTAAAGATGGAAATATTGTTAAGCCATTCATCCTGGAATGACCAATTTCCGAAGAGCACGGGAACATTTCCTATGTTCCTTTTATACTCTCTGCATACACGAAAGAAAGGCCAGGGATGTTTGGTTCCTGATGTCTTGCTGATTAATCTCCCTGTCCTTTTTAACTTTTTTGTGTAAGCTTTGATTCAATCTCAGAGGCAGGCCACTTTCTGTACTTAGTTTCACCTATAATAAATATTTTATTTTATGTGTTTGATCGATTTATATTTTGAAAGTTTGAAATTAAGAGTGAAGCAAAGGTAATTAATTTGTGATTTTGTCGGTTTCCAATGCAGGCCCGCTGGATTCGAACCCCGGTCTTTTACCTTATAGTGATGAGCGCCGTGTCAACGCCTAAACCGTTGCGGTCACCAGTTAAGAGTTGAAGGAACTGCCCCAGCTGACTCTGCATTACGTCTTCATATAAACCTAGCGCTTATCTCAAACGGCGCGTATTCTCTCCCCGTTCTTCAGGCGTACGACATCCTTCTGACGATTCTCCCGCCATTTTCTGTCTTGTAACTATCTTTGTATGTTTAAAGTAAAATAAATCTTTTTTAAAAACGGCCTTTGGTGTTCCAAACATATATCTACCGACGCCCCACACCCAGACATTACTGAATGAAAAGACACCTGATGTTAAAAAATAAAATTTGATTTACCTAGTAATAAAAAATATTGAATTAAAGAAAAAAAGTTTAAATTAGAAAATAATATATGTTAACAATGTTGATGTGCTTCGTTGAAAGTAATACGAGTCGCTCACGGAAAGCGGATTAACTTCAACATTTATAATGGGATGAAGTGAAAAAAAACAAAAAAACAATTTATACCAACTGGTGGCGAAGAGTGTTAACGCGTAAGTTAGAGACGTTTTCATTTTTATTTTAAGCGGTTTTCCCGTTCGTTTCACGTTTGTAATTGTCCTACAAATCAAAAACCTTTCGGTTATAACGGGAAGCGGAAGTAGTGGGGGGCTTTTGGAGGAAAAATAGGGGAAATTAAGGGTTTAATAAAAACTCGCCCCTCTTTCAGAATTTACAAGGGGGGGCCATGTGGAATCGGCGAAGCGGAGTAGCCGAGGCTTACGGACGTTGTGATTCCCTTTCAAAAACAACAAAAATTAAATAGGAAATCGGCCGTGAAAATCGAGACCTTCATTGGTATTTTCACTTTTCCGTTGAATCCTCGACCAAATTCATATTCATGACCGGTCTTCCAATTTTCATACCCTTATCGGCTTTGCTACTTTGTCAATTTCAGCATTCCCATCCGAACAAGATATTTCCCGATCAATGAGCGAACCAAGTCAATTTGAAACAAATATCCTTCCATTTTAAAAAGTAACACCAAATACGATGTGAGGTACACCCCGCCCGCGCCCGTCCAGTTGAGATTAAAATAACACCTTCAACGCTGGATCACACGGCACAAGAACAATCATGCAGTTCACACTTCATCTGTTAGAATGAAATCATAAGGGGCTAACTTACATAATAAACATGGAAAAGAAGAGTTCCCCTAATTACAAGGAGGTTTGGAGAAGTATGTGGACCCCTATTTGTGGTGCCCAAGTCAACGTGATGACAAACCCAAGTTCTACTGTGAAAATCAAATTGTAACCAATTATTCATAGTTAATTAATGTCATGCCTTGTGATGTCACATTAAAATTCTACAAGTTGTTGTTAACGACGGCCGAAAATACAGTTGATAATGTTAGAGAGGAAGCTGACATCTCCCGGGCCAAGAAACTAACATTCAATCTGATAATCATTCCTATAGTTGAAATTTCAGACTTCAGACAGGTTATTAAATATACGTCATGATTCGTTAAGAAAGAAGTTATTCACTTTACTGGGTCCTTCTATTCGCTCTGGTGTATTTTACTCCAATCATTTTGAATGAAGTACTGCCTGGAGAAGTATAGAATCAGTGTTGAACGTTTTGCAACTGAGGGGTGATGTTTTAATTAACTATGAACAAACAAGAAGTAAGGAAATAAGAGAAATGAAGTTAGAAAGAGTTAATTTGAAATGAAAATATTAATCAAAAGTTATAACGGTTAGTTTCGTACGAAGAGGGTTTGAAGTTGGAAAATGTTGAATTGAAATTTAAAACGGTCAATGTGATGAGAAAAAGTGTTAATTTGAAAGAAAGTTATTCTAACATTAAATTAAAAAGGTCTATCTGAAATTAAGAGAGTTAATTCGATGCGAAAAGGGTCAATTGGAAATATAAACAATATTAATTTTAACTTAAACCCGGTTAATCTGAAGTTAAAACTTGAAAATAAAAAAAAAAGTTAATTCAAAGTCAAAACGCTTAATTTGATTCGAAGAAAAGTTAATCAGAAATTACAAAATATCAATTTGAAATTAAGAACTGCAAGTCTGAAGTTAAAAATGGTTAATCACAAATTTAAAAAAAAAGGTTAACTCGATGCGATAAGGGTTAATTGGAAATATAAACAATATTAATTTGAACTTAAACCCGGTTAATCTGAAGTTAAAGCTTAAAATTTAAAAAAAGTTAACTCAAAGTCAAAACGCTTAATTTGATTCGAAGAAAAATTAATCAGAAATTAAAAAGAATCGATTTGAAATTAAGAACTGCAACTCTGAAGTTAAAAATAGTTAATAACAATTTTAAAAAACGGTAATTGCATGCGAAAAAGGTCACTTTCTAATTAAAAACGAATACTTTGAAATTAAAAATAGTTGATCGAAATGAATAAAGATTAATCCAAACTTAAAACGGGAAAAAGTGTTGATTTGAAATTAAAAACTGTTATTCTGAAATTAAATTAAAAAGGTTAGTGGGAAGTTAAAACAGTTAATTTGGTACGAAAATGGTTAACTCAAATAAAAAAAGTATTAATTTGAAATTAAAACCGGTTAATATTAAGTTAAAACTTGAAATTTAAAAAAAGTTAACCCAAAGTCAAAACGCTTAATTTGATTCGAAGATTCGAAGTTGATCAGAAATTAAAAAGTATCGATTTGAAATTATGAACTGCAACTCTGAAGTTAAAAATAGTTAATCACAAATTAAAAAAACAGTTAATTTGATGCGAAAAAGGATGAATTTCTAATTAAATGGAATAGTTTGAAATTAAAACGAGTTGATTCGAAAGGAATAAAGACTAATCCAAAATTAAAACGGGAAAAGGTGTTAATTTGGAATTAAAACCGGTTAGTCTAAAGTTACAAAGGGTTAATTCGAAATTTAAAAAAAAAACGATGTTCAATCCAAGTTAAAATGTTTATTTTGGTGCAAAAATGGCCAATTTGAAACAAAACAAGGTTAGTCTGAAGTTTAAAAGGAAAACATTGTTTCAATGTTCATCACTGAAGACGGCACAGTTAAAAACCGTTTGAATGACATCAAAACCCTGCCAGTTCAATGAACTTTTATCCTTGGACTTTAAGACATAACTTATTTATTAATTTTTCCCATCGAATTAACCGTTTTTTAAGGGTTGTGATTAACTATTTTTAAGTTCAGACATGCAGTTCTTGATTTCAAATTGATACTTTTTAATTTCTGATTAACTTTTCTCCGAATCAAATTAAGCGTTTTGACTTTGGGTTAACATTTTTTTTACTTTTAAGTTTTAAATTGAGATTAGCCGGGTTTAATTTCAAATTAATATTATTTTTATTTCGAATTAACCCTTTTCGCATCGAATTAACTGTATTAATCTCAGACTAACCTTTTTAATTTAATTTTAGATTAACTTTTTTTCTTTCAAATTAACATTTTTTCTCATCACATTGACCGTTCTATTCAACATTTTTGAAATTTGTGATCAACCATTTTTTAAATTAATTAATTTGTTTATTAACATATTGATAACTTCGTTCAATTAATTCATGTTTATGTAAGGTATTGGTTGAGATAAATAGAGAGTAACTCGAAATATTTCATTAAATCTTTAATTATATTTGATTTATTTGTGCTCAAGGTCGCTTAATTTTGGGGAGTAATTTTTGGTTCAGGCGCTCGGCCTTTTTAAATTAAGCGCAGGTGGATGGTAGCTTGACAAGAAGAGGGTCGGAAGGACGGCTGGAAAGCAAATAAATACCTTCTGTTGGCCTAGCACTTGGAACACAATGTTCTCTTTTTATTTAATGAACCCTGGCCTTCCATATAAATCCCCCAATACAAAACAGAAAGAAAGCTAATATCTTCTCGCCAAATTCACATAACTCTATTACTGATATATTAGAATGTGAGGAATATCGGCCGTACGTGACGTTTTGTTTTCTCCGTGTCTTAATCTACAATTTTTTTTTGTTTTGAAATATTCTTTAAAAGAGATGAAATGTCTACATTTAATCACATCGCAAAATATAATGGGTTTTCTGCTACTCGTGTTACAAACTTTGCCTGTAAGATGAAGAAATTGATGGAGGAAGTGGAAACCGGCTGACGGATTGGGAAGGTGGAATTAAACAAATATAAAAAAATATTTAAGGAAATTTTGAATTAATTTATTAATTTTTTTTAAATAAAACTGAAATAGTGCAAGTATTCAATTATTTACCAACTCGACTCCAACTTTGATTGAAACTTTTTTTAAAATTTAAAACGTTCATACTTATCTATATAACATCTTGTTAACACTACAGCTACTCTTTCCAATGAAGAATACGCTGATACACATCTTATGTTTGGATTTTTCCGGGTTTAGTGCGACGGCAGGTGGAAAGCGTTTCGAATCAAAATTAGAACGTTCATTCAAAATTTCCTTTTTTAATTTTCAACCTTACCAATCCAACCGGTCTTTTTTCTTTCCTTCATCAATTTATTCATCTTTGAAAAAAGTGAATACAAAAGCAATTGCACCACTAAAAAGTATATTAAATTGAGTACGTTTAGTGAAATTTCCTGGTGTCAAGGTTTGGAAATATTAGTTTAGAATGACCATAGTAACTATTTCAATTATTTAAAAATTATTTTTCAAACTTCTCGCTACTGAAACGTTTGTTTCACGAGGGTTTACAAGTTTAGTATTGATCACATCTTATTGGGAATTTAACGTAGATTTCAACGGATTTTTAGTTTGGAGTTATCATTGTTTATTTGACGAATGTCGGGAAATCTTAAAAAATCAGAAAAAGTGTAATGACGCCGAAACTGTTGAGATTCGGACCATAGTTAGATCGGGCTTTTTGGTTCCTTTTTGAATGTAAACTCTACTGGCAAAGTTTATAACACGAGTACCCGAACAAAGCCATAGCCCTGTATAACAACAGCATTGTTCCCAGTGTTATCTGTTTACGTTTTAATAATAGTAACCATACCTTAAATTCATTAATTCCGACCTCCGCTTGACCAATCAATATCTTTCAATTAATTAAGGTTTTTAGTTGAGATAAAAAAATGGCAAAAAGGAGGGGAAACCCGAAAGGTGGGGTCGAGATGGCAAGTTGATGCCCGAGTGGATCGAGGTCAAGACAGCTCATGTGGTAGAGCCGGCGTATCCAGCCGAAGATCGTGGGTTCGAATCCCGCTCGTGCCATTAACTATTTTTCATCTCGACTAAAATCCTTAGTTAATTGTTACTAGAAAAATAATACCGACAGTACTTATTAAGGAATATTGAACAATGGCTAGAATTGCTTGAAGATCGGGGAATAACCCGAGGTCAGACAAATAAATTCAGCCCTTTTATGATGTTAAAGATGATGTTGGGGGAAAGGGCTTTCGTTAATTTGAAATACCGATTTCCTTACCCAATGTCCCACTGGTTCAATGTGGGAATTAATTTTAATTTTCCAGATCTCAATTAAGTTTAAGTAAAAACGATAAATAATATTGTTTTGTACATATATAAGAATATATTGTTATAAAAAATATAGAAAATAAAAATCTTCTTACTTGATTAGAACATAAACAAGATCAGATAAAATTAAAACTAACACTTTTCAATTAATCGGTATATAAATTAAACTGAACAACTTCTTAAATTACGGTCATTTGACAAGATCGTGTTATTTGATTGAACGAATTGAAACAAAATGAAAATTATTAAAGTTTTAATGTAAGGAAATGAATTAATATTGACCTTAATAATGTTACTCATGTAAAGACGTGCACGTTAACTATGAATTGAATTAACCTAACTAAAAAAATTGCATGGAATAAAATAATAATAATAAAATAAAGTAAACTTAAGGATGAAGAAAAAATGGCGCAGCAGGTATGAAAATCGACGATGTGAAGCCGCAAGACGACGAAGAAAATAGATGAGATGAAGACGATCCACAGAAAATACGGCCTGGTGACGATGGGACGGAGCGAAATCGATGTAATGATCGATAGGCCGACGGACCGGAGATGCTGTTCTGTCTTCCGACGTTGCGTAAAGACTGCCCCTCGATGTCTCCTTCTGGTCCAAGAGTCCGCGATAACGGCTAAATCCTTGCTTGTTTTGTCCGTTTAATCCGTTATGGGTCGCTTAATCAACAATTTTGAACAAATGAAATATTTATCCCCGATACATGTGTAGAATACTAATGAACTTAACGCATGCAACCATAATCAAACATTAATATAAACTCCTGCTCAAAATTAACGCACCACCTTAATTTTTAAACAGAAATTCTTTTTAGAGAAATCCAGCTAAATCTCTTCATGTTTATTCTCTTTTTTATGCTTCACAATCCCACAAAAGTAAACAAGAATTGTTTACAATCGTGTTAATCCGCTTTGAAATGGATTTGGTAAGATACACAAGAGTTTCCTCCTGGTTTATTCCTCAGTTTCACTGCATCTGCTTAACAGACACCATTTCTTTTGGAAGTTTAAACTTTAATTTAGAACTTATGGCGCCCATAAGACATTTGAGTGAGCGTGAAGCCGTCAGAGCGATGACTCTTCTTGAGGAGGGCTACAGCCAGCGACAAGTTGCAAGAATAATTGGATGTCACCATACCACCATCGGAAGAACTCTCCAACGGTTCAATGAAACTGGCAGCAACACACGGAGGCCTGGACAAGGACGTCCAAGAGCAACGACCGAGAGGGATGACCGATTTTTGCGCTTACATGCCCTCAGAACGAGGCAGGTGACAAGTTCGGAAATGAGTAGCCTCCTTCAAAGCACCAGGAATGTCTCAATTTCGGCTCCCACTGTTCGAAGAAGGCTGAATGAGTTTGGCTTGAGCAGTAGACGGGTTGCTTCAGGGCCACTACTGACCAGAGACCACCGAGTAGCCAGGCTGCGATTTGCCCGGGATCACCTCAACTGGAGTTTTGATGCCTGGAAGAGAGTTTTATTTTCTGACGAAGTTAGAATCGCTCTTAATTCTCCAGATGGTCGTGCTCGGACATGGAGACGAAGTGGAGAAAGATTTGCTCAGTGCAATATTATTCCTCGCGTCGCCTTTGGTGGAGGCTCCATCATGTTCTGGGGAGGTATCAGCATGGAGGCCCGCACAGAGTTAGTCGTTGTTCCAGGACGGTCTCTAAATGCACCAAGGTATGTGGAAGAGATCCTCCAACCTCATGTAGTGCCTTTCGCTAGGAATATTGGACAAGGCTTTTTATTCATGCAAGATAACGCTAGACCTCACCGTGCGAGATCGGTGGAAGAATTTTTAAATGAACAGAATATTGAGCGGATTGAATGGCCAGCTCGTAGTCCTGACCTCAACCCTATTGAGCATATCTGGGATCAGCTAAAAAAAAGGATTAGGAGCCGAATACAACCTCCTAGCAACCTTTCGCAACTGCGCCAAGCGGCATTGGAAGAATGGGAGAATATTCCACAAGAAAGGGTAAAAAACCTCATCAACAGCATGAGAAGACGCCTGGATGCAGTAATCAAAGCCAGGGGAGGCAACACCAGATACTGAGTAATTAAATTTGTGTTTGAACTTAAATGAAAATTTTTGACCTTTTCAGTCTTTTTTATGGAATATTTTTTAATAAAGTTTACCGTCCTTTTCTGCTTTTCATTTTCATTTGTAATGTTTTATTATTAATAACCTACAATACTAAAAATAAAAATAACGTTCAAAAAACACCTGAGAAAAACATATGGTGAAATATTGAAGTGGTGCGTTAATTTTGAGCAGGAGTTTATATAATTAAGAGAGAAAGAGGGGGGGAAAGGGTGGAAAGGACACAAGACTTCGAAATTTACAATATTATAAAGAAAAACGCGTCAACAGATGATACGATATTAGATGATTTTTCGTCTAAACGACGAACGAGATTTTTAGATATTTTTAAAATTGCCCCCCTCCCTCCATTACACAATTTATTATTGCTTCTGTTGAAAATAGAAAATACAAAAAACAAGGAACTCCTAACAGGATAATTAAGAGGACACTGGACGCTAAACGGACACTTAAAGAAGATTAGAATAGCCTAAGACGGCTCAAACATAAGAGACATCTACTAACAAACGGTGGTGCTGCACTTGCCCGCAGGAGGAAGTGCTTTGGGATGTACAGTGTGACCGTAGAAGAGATTCAACCACTGAAACCGGGCATACTAATCAATTTCCTTGATGAAATAGGACTCACAGGTGTAATTTAGGCAAGAACGGGGGATACAATAGCTCTTAAAGGGCGCAGTATATTACACCCCGACTAATACATCTACATCTACATTAATGGACGTTCATTCTATTTTGTCATTCTAATTTAACATGTTTGTCTTTTGCGGTAACTTATTTTTCAATAATTTTTGTTTTTGGTCGAGTTCGGTAAAGCTCCTGGAAATACTTCCCGTCTTTTTTGTCCGATTCTTTCCGACACCCAACATTTTGATTGATACTTGAAGAACGATATGGAGTCTGGATTGTCGATAGGAAGTGATAATAATTTGTTATTTGTGATTATAACATGTCGACTTATAAGAATGGGCGTTAGACTATTAGTTTATCAGCTGACAACTTCGAACCTGTTTATTAACTAGGTATGAGACGTGAAAGTGACATTAACAACAATTATCAAGACCAGATATTTTAATTTGGAACAAAAACCTGGTAAGTAATGCTTCTCACGTAGAAGGTCTTAAAGGCCAACTACCGATATTTCTGATTGCACTGTGAGGAAAGTGAAAAGCCAACAGGGAAATAGAGAGCGATCAAAAGGTATCAATGATGAAGGAAAGTATCAAGAAAAATTCAGGAATGACAAGAGGGTGGTTCGAAAAGTATACTTCGAATATTTAAAAAAAAATATATTGATATCGAACTGTCACCCTATAATTTCAATTTGTATAATCACGTCAAAAACCGGCATCTACGGATTTCAAGTATTTCCCCCTCGGGCCGTCGCGGCGGTAATCGAATATCGCCTATTGCCTTCCTTCTGGGTGGGCACAATATTATTCGCCTCCGTACGCGATGAAATGCCGAGAATAAAAGAAGTTCTTAGAAAAGCAAATACGACATTACAGAGCACAATCTTAGACGGCCATTTGTCCGTAGACGAGAGAAATCTTTTATAAACCCGAGTTGCGGATTCCGCCAATGGCCCACTATGCGTCGGGGGTAAAATGAAATTTTCGTTACAACCGCCCGGCCGCCCCATTTCAGTTTACACCCTCTTTTATTATGATTATTATAAACACAGGAAACCCGTCCGTGCTCGTTTGGGGACAAAATTGGATATCAAATCTCCCTCCTTCTGTTCTTGATATTTGTTTTCTTTGGAAATAGAAAGAGACGAACAGATAACAATTTGCACAACACCGACCCGGCTAATTTCTTCCTCGACCAAAATATTGTCTAATTCTACTTTTTCCCTCTACTCTATTATTCTCCCCACCGGATTAAGGATTTCATCAAAACCAAACTCTATGAGATAACCAAAGACAATTATTAACGAAAATAAAAATGTACGCCTTTTAACGGGTTTTAACATCATTAATCTAAATAGTAATAACTAGATAAAGAAGACAATAAAAAAGTTTGATTCTTCTGCTTTGAGTCCAATATCCTTTAACGGACGTTATTGCGCCAGGTTTTTCAGCTACGAATTCTCTTACAGGACCTCGTCACCTTTCGATTTATCCTTCTAAAGTAATCATAAGCAATTCATATTTATCCGTGTGACATAGAAATACCCAAGTTTCCTTGATTTTACTGTTGTGTTAATTATGCTAAAACAACCCTCAACAAGATTGGCAAACTCACTGCTTCAATCCGAGAGGGCTAAAATCAGCGGAGTGATAATGCTTTTTCTCTCCAATAAATCTCGGCCATTGCCTTTAATTCGTTCTGAGAATCATTACAATTTACATACGAAACAGAAATAAATGTAGAATCGCCCTTTTTGGATTTATTGATCGCTAGAGAGTACACTCAACTTGTTACGAATTGGTATCAGAAACCTACCAGTACAGGCAGTGTACTACATTTTTCATCGGCGCATTCTTTCCTAATAAAGACAAACACATTGTGTAATCTGATTGGTAGAGCAGCCAGATTAAGTAAAATTAAGTTCCAAGAGGAAAACAAAAGATTTGCTGAAGAAAAATCGGTATCCAGAAAATGCAACAAAGAATTTTAGGCTTCTAACGTAAATGTAACATCTAATAAAACAAATGTGTTATTAGAGAAAAAATGCGCAACCTTAAAAATAGCGAATAGATTTGGCAATAAGATAAATTGTAAAGCACCTCTTTAGGGGGCGTCGGTGGCCGCAACGGTTTAGGCGTTGGCACGGCGCTCGTCACTGTAAGGCAAAGGTCCCGGGTTCGAAGCCAGCGGCACTCCATTCGAACCCGACGTACTTTCAAATGTTTTTTTTCAAAAACACCGGCACCCGAGGGTTGTTATGATATCTCCTGCTGCGAACCTTCGTAAAAAAATACCTCGTTCAAAAAGTCCCGATTTGGTATACTACTGTATAAAATGCAATAATACTATGGCCAAACAAAGCAGTACTTAACATAAATAATAAGTTCAATTAATTCACTATTTTCGTGGTCCGCTCGACAATACTTATTACCATAATATGACAATTAATTACGGATTTTAGTTGAGATGAAAAAAGTTAATGGCACGAGAGGGATTCGAACCCACGATCTTCGGCTATATAAGCCGCTGCTCTACCACCTGAGCTATCGTGACATCGATCCACTCGGACATCAACTCCCCATCTCAACCTCACCTTACGAGTTTTCCTGCCTTTTGTAATCTGTTTGGATTCTCGACGACAATTGAAATGGCGACGGAGAACTTTATTGAAGTGTACTTCATTTTTAAATCATTATTTCACTATTTTCGTGGTCCGCTCGACCAATATTGAGACGACTAAAATCCGTAATTAATTGTCATAAATAATAAGTCAGCATAAGTATGATTATAAAGATAAAATTAGGCATTTGTCAAAATATTGCCATGAAAAAACTCATGAATTCAATTTTGATGAGGTAAAAATCATGATACATACGCTTCTCCTTGGCTGTAAACTGATGAATGAGATGATGTACACTTTTATTGACGAAAATGCAAGCAACTTACTATCAGAGTTTTAAGTTTAAGTTCAAGAGTTTTAAACGATCAACATAAATAAAAACAAAAGTAATTTATATAAAAGTGATGTTTTTTATTTGTTTAATTTATAAAATTGTTTGAGTAAAGTAGAGAAATCAGAGGTTATAGTTTTAATTATGTATTTATAACAAAATTAAAAAAGAATTTTAAAGCACATGTCCCAAACGTGGGCAGATAAAAACAGTACCTAATAATACCTAGATTGTAAAAAGTGTCATTTATTAATTAAAACCATTGCGCTGAATATAAAAAATAAGACATGATAAAAAGAGGGTGGAAGTTTATACATGCTTGTAAAAGAAAACAATTTTTAATACTGACTGTAAGTTGTAAAAATAAGTAGTTGATTTTCACTTATATAGATGAGTCATTATAAAATATTATATGGTTGTGTATCCGTTGTAGAACTTTGAGGAAGTTGCAATAAAAAAACCGAAAGCAAGGCAGAATTTCAACACAAGACCACATCTCCGATCATAGCAAATATATTGTTGAATAACAGCTGGTCGATCACTTAATTAAATGATCTAAAAATTATGAATTGAGTGAGTAAAAAAAAGTCACGTTCGTATATCGGATATTATTTGTTGGGGTACTGTTCACCTTTTCACCCTCATCCACATCATCAAGAGATTCCCTGAATATGTTTTGGGATTATTTGTTGATTAGTAGAGACGGTACGATGCACCCCTGTCTCACACCTTTCTTGATTTCGATGACATACAATGCGCAGGCTTGTATCCTTCCCACCCCCTTTTCGGTCCCATTAAAGAGGTTTGCGAGGGGACTACGGAAGCCGAGTGGTAAAGGTCCCGGGTTCGAATCCCACTGTCTCTGGACTTTTTTCCGACGCATAAGGGGACCGGTGAACGCAATTCAAAAAATCGGACGATTTCAGTGGTTGTATTTTCTCTACGGATACATTGTACATCCCAGATACAATCTGTTAGTAGGTGAGGCAGCAATTTAAAAAAATTGACACGCACACAATGGAAGGTCTGGGGCGGAATCGGATCTCACTGTACTTGAATTTGGTCCCGACCTCCTTCAAAAATGTGTTTCTTCGACGGAAGAACACCGGCACACCGGGGGGCTCAAATTCACAAGCGTGTTGCGAGCTCCCAAAAATGGAGCCAGGAAGGAAGTACAATAAGCTGTATACTGCAGTTGCAGTTCTCAGAGGTAATTTCTCCAGTTCTTGATATCCATAAAAAAAGGATTGCGATAATGCGGATATCTCTAGCGTCTATTTGGATGTTTTAGTTATTTTATCGTTTTCTTATGGTGGATTTTATCGAAAGCCTTCTTGAAATCAATAAAACACAGCAATCCCTTTTGTTAAGCATCGCTACATCTCTGTATTAGGACTTGTTTGGTTTCTAGGGTGTATTTGCAAAAGAGGTTTGTACCGGTGCCGAAGGTTTAAATAGTCACGAAGTTGAATTATCCTAATTAAAATAAAAAAATAGGGACGTTGGAACGATCTTTGACAATTTGTCTGCCTTTGTAGCGATTCCACTAGTTTTGAGCTAGTCCATCCTGGTACTTTTATTTAAAAATTTTATTCTACTGAAACGGCGCATTAACCCATTAAAAACACACATTAAAAACCCAAACCAACTCCAAATGTGGTTATGTAATGTTCACAGGCCAGGTAGTACTGTTTCCCGCCTCATGATTGCTATTATCTTCAGGTACTTATTTAAAGGTGATAATTATTTTAGATTCAAAAATCATTTTGGAAGGATCGGCCTTTTTTCGTTAAAAACAATTGAACTAGAGCATGTTAGAGATTTATTTTCATCGTTCACTCACTTAGTAATTCCATTCAGTCGGATGCGCGGTTGTAGAAGGTTTTTGCCCTGCTTTCGTACATACAGCCAGCCTCCCGCGACACAACCCGCCCGACTCTCTTACTGACGCATTGGGAGGATGAGGATAAAAATCCACTTGCATCGCTTTTCAGCGGAACAGTCACATCATCTTCGCAACCCAGGGAAAAATTCGTCCGTAGCTCCTCTTCCCGCCGGCCACACGCTTTTTCCACCAGACATTGATTAATTTAAGTTCTTGTGTGCTGGATATTGCTTTAATATAATTTGGGCTACAAGATATTGCGGTTTCATCCCCATAATGATGGTATGAGATATGGAACAAAGTCCGTATATGAGATGCCGGCTTTTTGAAATATGAGAATTCTTACTTAAAACTTTTTAATAGCTATTGAAGAAAAAAATAGGCAAACGAAAACATTGAAATTAAACATGAACATTTGTAGTCACTATGAGAGACTGGTGAATTTCAACATATTTTCTCATGAGTGAGCCGTTTAGTTAAAATCTGGCCAAACTCCTATTAGTAGTGCGACGCTCGTTGAATAAATTTAGCCAGTCTCTGGATATTTGAGCCATTTAAATACCCGATTAACAAGTCCCACGGTAGGAGAGAGGAGCGAGTCTGGTAAATATGGTTGAAAATTGGCCCACAAGGGGTAGGTAATAAGTTTACCGTGTCTACGTTTACAATGATTGCTCCATCTTGCAAGTCACGATGCAATGGGCTTCGAATTTTTAACAAATGTGTCATTTTATCACAGCGGAAACGGGTTAGGTTCGATTTACGCTAAGTTGTTTGTTAAGTTCGAATTACGACGTCACGAGACAGGGCATTAATCCTGGCCTGAAATTGAGATTGTCAAGATCGATAGGGGAAAATCCTGGCATCAAACTTGACTTGGTAATTTTAATACAGCGTAAGAGTTTTATGAACAAAAGCTAAATGAAGTTTCAAAGTGAATGAAACCATTAGCTTCATGGCGGTTTAAACGTAAATCAAGTAGGAGTGAGTAAAACCCGGCCGGGGAATTTATTTACGGTCCAGAGCCGCTAAACTTTCGCAATTTCTTAATATTTTTATTATCTTGGAATCCAGTGGCCCTGCGGTGTTGAGAATTTTAAATCGATAAAAAGACAATTCGCTTATTCTTTTTAAAGTAAACTCTGTTTTTGTACTTCTTATTTTCTTCTTCAGACCATGTGATTTTAAAGTTCCAATGACCTTAAGACAAATAAACACCCAACTACTTTGAACATTTTTTGTGTGTAGCAATGAATATTACAATTACAAATATACGGGGTAACAATTAAGGTTTGCCAATATATCGCTAGTTTGCCCTCTTGACTAGCCAAAAAAAATCTTATCTGTAGATGAATACGTAATGTTCGGGTTTAATAACTATTGTATCCCGAGTTCTGTACCTATAGGACACCGGTTAAACCTAGTTCAACAAGATTAGTAGGCCGGGTTTCAGTGGGTGTATTTCCTTTTCAGTTACATCGTACAACCCAGAACCCTTCCTCCTGCGGGGAAATGAAGCCCCTCAATCTATTAGTAGGCGTGTTGGTGTCTTTTCTGCTTCTTTACAGAATCTACTTATGCCGTGTTGGGTTATACAAATCTTCTTCAAATGCCAGACAAATCTGCAGTGACGTGTCAAGAATTCTGTCAGTATTTGAAGTTTGTTCGTGCTCCCTTTGAGGCGTTCTGTTTTTTCTTTGCTTCCGACATTTCCGGAAAAGAACTAGATGGTTCTTGGTTTGTTTTTTGTCCAATGAGAAAATCTCACAAGTTCCTTATGTTCATTATGTCCTGTATTCTAAAGTAATCATTGATAGTGTGACTACCTAAGCCAGAAACGGGCTCAGGACTTCTCAGCGGTACAGCAGCCCCATTCTTTTCAAGGGCGTCCGCTCTCTCGTTGCCCTCTACTCACAAAGGTTCTGGGACTCAAGAGAGGAGGGGGCTTATTTTTGCCTAATCCAGATTAGTTTTCCACCAGCTTTTCTTATTTATGGTAAATATTATGTTGATTTAGTTTCGTTAACATTGATTCTTCCCTGCCGGAGCCACGATTAGAATTTGCAAATGATTTTGGGGATTATGTGAAGCTATGACGGCATCTTTATCGGAGAAAGGATAGCGATTTCATTAGCAAACATGAGGGTAATTGTGTTAGGTAGTGTAGGAAGGTCAGAGGTATTAATTGAGAAGAGGAAAATAGCGAAGACGCCGCTCTGTTGGATAACTGCTAGAAGAGGTAGAAGATAATAAAGTTTTGTAGGATCCTTGGAAATAATGATAAGATATAATTTTTTCTATTAATTTAGGTTTTGGTTGAGATAGAAAAGTCCTGCCACAAACGGGTATCGAACCCACGATCTTCGGCTAAATACGTCACTGCTCTACCACCTGTCGATCCATTCGGTCACTAACTTCCAATATCAACCCCACCTTTTGAATTTTCCCTCCTTTTTTTCATTTTTCAAATGTGTAAGCTATTTGATTTTCGGCGTCATATGAAATGGCCGCGGAGAGATTTAGTGATGTATACTTCATGGTGGTCCTCCGCTTGACCAAATCAATTCTTTGTCTTGTAACCTCTCGCTTGTGACGCTTACTTTTTTTATCTCAACCTTAATTAATTGAAAAAAAATTAGTGGTCAAGCGGACCACGAAACCTAATAACATGTAATAAGCAAAGTGAAGTATACTTCACTTCAGCTCTCCGTGGCAATTTCATTTGTCACCGAGAATCAAATAAATTACACGATACGTGAAAAATGGCAAAAAGGAGGGAAAATTCAAAAGTTGGGGTTGGAGCCCTGAACTGTGCTTTGTCCTCTTCAGATTTGGCCCAAGATCCATCTAGAGAAGATTGAATGTACTTTCATATTTAAGGACACTCAAAGTTGTCGCCAGTAGTTAGTGATTCTCTATAGGAATTCGAGTATTTCTGGTTGCGGTAGTTGTGCAGTTCACTGGACAGCTGTGCAGTCAAATGGTAGAATAGCCTTTTGTGAGAGGCATCCAGTAGGATTTTCCGATCTTCCTTGTAATTTTTTGCCGCACAATTTACTTCGTACAAACGTTACAAACCGATATTAGTTGTTAGACGACGATTTGGTTTGTAAGAGTCATCAAGGTAGACATGTAACGTGCTTCGGCTCGGGTCTCTGAGTGTCACCTGCCTCGCTAAATGGTGGCATTATATTAAAAAGAAATATATATTTGATACATGATGTATAAGTATAATATCATAAACACACACACACAAAAAAAAACAAAAAACTGAGTCATCTTGAGTCATAAAGTAGCATAATGGTTGGCGTGTTACAAGAACGTCAGGATACCCGAGAGCACTTGATTCGCCACTTTCAACAAAATATTTGAACCACTTCAATACTTCATGGGCCTAGTTTTACTCGCTGCAAGAAAAAAATAAAGGATATTATGAAGAGAAGAATTATGTTTTACGACTATTTTCTTTTTATTTACAGAGAGAAAAACGATCTTTACGTGAAACCTTTAGTTATTAAATATATATATATATATATATATATATATATATATTATTAACGTGGTTGTATGTTACAAGCCAGTCCATGATTATGTAAATATTTAAATATTCTTTTTAACGTTATGGTCGACGGCACTTGTACTGAACCGGAGAGTCGGCCGTTGTCATAGTTTCCGCCTAGCCAATTTGCTTTTAACGACGACATACAATATCGGAGATGCCTGGAGCTTCCTAAGGCCAATTTATTACTGTTCCCCGTCATTTAAATAGTATTTCCAGTTATTTTTTCTTAGTTCATTGTTCAAGAGAATAAATTTATCCCAAGGTAAACCGAGGCAGCTGACGGATCAAGGACCAGTTTCTTTCCCTTAATAAATCCGTAATGTAAGAGTTCATTTTTAGTTGAGTTATACGTCTCTAGTGACAACAGGTATATCGTAGATGTTACCAACTTAGACGGCGTTCGTGAAAAGTAATACCATCCTCCTTTGCCCCGGCCTCATTTATTAAGAAAGGTAATATGAGAACAACCCACCCTTGGATTAATGCAACTGAAATTATTGTTAATAATAGTTTATTTTCGATTTTATGAGAAACTCCGCTAGACGTTATATCGCGTTCTATGGATAATTGGTTAAAGTGCAAAATAAAAAAGATCCTATGTCAAATATTTTTAAATTGGTATCAATAAAAAAAGACAAAAGCCTCTGTCTGACTTTGCTCTATCAATTATAAACTGCGCAAAACCGAATGATTTAAAAAAAAAAGAATGATTGTAATTTATTAAATTCTATTAAATTCAATTAAATCAACCGATATATTCCTGTTAGTTGGGTAAAACAAAATGGAAATTGCAAATCAAAAGCAAACAATTTTTTAATCCTCATTTTAATAATGGATTTTCTTAGGAATACTAAACATGAAGATTCGTCACTTTTTTCGTCGTCCCGGGCTTGGACAGGCCTGGTAGTGGATCTGAGTGCATTACGACGCTGAGGGAGGACAGAAATATTGCCATTGCTGCCATGAAATATTGTCACGACCTGCAGCAAAAGCCCGCTTACTAGGAACTCAGGGGAATATGGTACAGCATGTGGAAGGGAATACCAAGTTGAATGCTGTTATGTTTACTGATGAGTCGCGCTTCTGTCTGTGATAACTGGAACTGACAGACAGAAACGCCTCGAGAAAGACGTTTGAGGGATGTATGCCTCGATAATTTCTCGGACATAACGGAAGGGCTCGTTCAACAATATGGAGTCCGGTTCGTCCTCTAGTATCAATCCCAGCCCAGACCATTACACCGCCTCCTACAAACTGCACTGAAAGGAGCTCTAACGGGGGCATTGTACGCATCCCCCGCTCTTAGTAGACTCTTGAGCACCTGATAACTATACAGTCAGAAACTCGACTCATCTAAACATAAGAGCGTTCCAATTGGTTTTTCCTTCAAGGCGCTCGCTGCACCATATTCTCCTGAGTCGGTGTTGGCAGGTTGTCTCAAAAGGCACATGTGAGGCCAACTTCCCACAAACAATTACGGATCGTTTGTGTTGATAAAGGCCGTGCCAAAATATCTTGTAGTTCGTTTAGGTTCTGGAGGGCACTGTGGCAAGGGTCCTGTTTTCCAATTGACACTTCCAGTCTCGCGAAATCGGGCTAAAGCCTAATACGACGCTTTGGGAAACTGCCTCTGAGATATCACAATAACATTACGAATTTCTGGTTCAAGATATCTTTGTACGGTTAAAGATAATACAACCGGATTAAAAAGGAGAAAATTTGTTTGTTTATAAAATGGGTAATCTTCAAATTTACTATCCTTAAGGAAATCCATAATTAAAAATGAGGATTAACATTTGTACAAAAATGTATCGGTTAATTCCACTGAAATTAATGACATGAAAATAAATTACAAATATCCCTATTCTTTGTTGCGCATTTCAGATGTTTTATCTTAGCCCTTCTACCAACAGCGAAGGCTTGATTAATTTATATTCTGATGTAGTTTGTTAACCCCCTGGTTTTTGGTGTTAGTGGCGCGAGACTTGCATTGATCTCAGCTTCGTTAAGGCTTTATTGCTTATAAACACAGTATGAAAAGTGTAAGACTCAGGGGGTACAGGCATGGAACATGTTCCAGGAGGTTATGAGGCTGGATAGGACCTGGGCAGGACATAAGAACTTGAAAGAGAAGAAGCCTGAAAGTTTTAATCTCTGGCATATAAATCTGATGTTATTGGGTTAGGAGATTCGTTGTTCGTTATTGTTAGTTATTGTCATACAAGGACTTGTAAGTTGAACATTCCAGGCTGCCTGCTGTACTGAAGGAAGCAACAGCTTCGTTCAGTCCTTTTGTTGTTCGATGGATTCGGTACAATAAAAAATGATAGATGGAAACCGAAGGGTCAAAATGTTGAAATGCGGCACCTAACAATGTTACAATTACGATAAAAGAGATATGTTGGATAAGGTTGAGTGTGTTTTCAACAAAGGAGGATTTTAACTATTTGAGGGAAGAAACAAAGGACGTGAAGGACAAATATTTCCGACTACGCTAGGGAGGAGTTATGTGAAGCAGGACATGACAGAGCAGTTGGGATATAAATCTTGCCGTTCTAACCAGGTATTAAGGCGCTTAAAACTCAAACTCTAAATTGTCGAGAGGGAGGCTGAAATATGGCGTTTAACAGTGTACAACTAATGGAATTGATAGGTGTGTTGAATAATATTTTAGAGGAAAAGTTGAGTTGGCTTACAACAACGGAAAAAATTAACCCTTTATGGGAAAAGAGTCACGAATCGCGCCTCTATTCCTAAAATATTATTATATAGGTGAAGTTTAACGATGCAACAGCACACCTGACACACCCGTGACCCTGTGGAAGTAGCACAAATTTCGCGCCGCCTATTTGGTTCGTTGATATTTGGGGCATCGTGGGTTGTCATCTTTTCCGAGATAGACGTTCTTTCCCGTCTTCAGCGATTTTATTTTATATATTTACGATCCATTATATAAAACGGTGGACGTTGGAGTAGTAAAAAATGTCATTAAAATGAATTTAGCAGAGAATGGAGGCGAGAGGAAATTAGCGATGAAAGGATTAAACGGCCCGAGTCAGATACCGAACTTAAACCACTTTAGTTTTATTACAAAATTATTTATGTTTCCACTTTTAATAAATTAAAAAAAAAATATAAATTATAACTTTACATATTTCTAACCTTACCGGACTTTTTAAAAAATAAAGAGGTAGCCACTGTTCCCGTGTAGCGCGTGACGTCATGACATTCGTTGTGCCATGTCGTCGCGTCTGAATGTGCGCCTTGCATAACGTTTTTATGACGTAGATTGAACGTTATTTGGGATTAAATTCTCGTGAAATTTCTGTTTTTTTTTCATCTTTTGGTACATTTTTACTGATTGTCTTCTTCTACTGGAATTCGTTTTTTTTTTTTTTTCATTTTGTAAAAGAATACGAGGCAGAACATCTTGGCCAACGATTTGTTTAAAAAAACCCGCTAAGAGTTCAGATGAATCTATTGTTTGGTTGAAAAAAGGAAGTAAAACTTTGTCACAACTTTAGCATGACTTTAGTTTTTCGAAAAATTCAATTTTTGCAATGTATTAAGAAAAATACAACAAAAATGATTGGTACTAACAAACCAAATATATGTCGACAAATGAAATCGAAAAATGGCAATTACTCATTATGAACATCTAAATGACCTTCAAAAAATTGATGAACTATAGTGGAACTTAAGGATTTTATGTTTAAAAAGAAAGTACTGATTCCGCCTAAACAGGAAATCCGTATCGAAAATAGAAATATATCGATTCGAGGTGGAATTAAAACAATTTGTAAAAAAACCAGTTTTTTTAATAAATAAAAGCAATCTTGCCCCTTAATCAGATTACTAGCGAAATTTCGGTTCGACAGATGGACTGAATTAAACTTGTAGACAGATAAACCATAGAAAATGTTAAAAATAGTCCATTGTAGTTCGTATCCGATTGATCAAATAACTTCTTTTAATTAATGAATTTTTATGTAAGGTATTGGCTGAGATAAAAAAAAGTCAGAGTCAGGAGCGGGATTCGAACCGACGACCTTCCGCTAAATACGCCGCTGCTCTACCACTTGACACATCGCGGCTTCGACCCTCTCGGACACCAACCTCCCATCTCAACCCCACTTTTCGAATTTTCCCTTTGTTTTTGCCATTTTTAAGTGTCGTGTAATCTATTCTATTTAATTGTACAATTTCTAATTTGTTATATTAGTGTCCGAGTGGATCGAAGTCACGATAGCTGAAGTGGCAGATGACTTAAGCGTCGTATTAGGCTTTAGCCCGATTTCGCGAGACTGGAAGTGTCAATTGGAAAACAGGACCCTTGCCACAGTGCCCTCCAGAACCTAAACGAACTACAAGATATTTTGGCACGGCCTTTATCAACACAAACGATCCGTAATTGTTTGTGGGAAGTTGGCCTCACATGTCATGCTCTTTTGAAACAACCTGCCAACACCGACTCAGGAGAATATGGTGCAGCGAGCGCCTTGAAGGAAAAACCAATTGGAACGCTCTTATGTTTAGATGAGTCGAGTTTCTGACTGTATAGTTATCAGGTGCTCAAGAGTCTACTAAGAGCGGGGGATGCGTACAATGCCCCCGTTAGAGCTCCTTTCAGTGCAGTTTGTAGGAGGCGGTGTAATGGTCTGGGCTGGGATTGATACTAGAGGACGAACCGGACTCCATATTGTTGAACGAGCCCTTCCGTTATGTCCGAGAAATTATCGAGGCATACATCCCTCAAACGTCTTTCTCGAGGCGTTTCTGTCTGTCAGTTCCAGTTATCACAGACAGAAGCGCGACTCATCAGTAAACATAACAGCATTCAACTTGGTATTCCCTTCCACATGCTGTACCATATTCCCCTGAGTTCCTAGTAAGCGGGCTTTTGCTGCAGGTCGTGACAATATTTCATGGCAGCAATGGCAATATTTCTGTCCTCCCTCAGCGTCGTAATGCACTCAGATCCACTACCAGGCCTGTACAAGCCCGGGACGACGAAAAAAGTGACGAATCTTCATGTTTACTATTCCTAAGAAAATCCATTATTAAAATGAGGATTAAAAAATTGTTTGCTTTTGATTTGCAATTTCCATTTTGTTTTACCCAACTAACAGGAATATATCGGTTGATTTAATTGAATTTAATAGAATTTAATAAATTACAATCATTCTTTTTTTTAAATCATTCGGTTTTGCGTAGTTTATAATTGATAGAGCAAAGTCAGACAGAGGCTTTTTTCTTTTTTTATTGATACCAATTTAAAAATATTTGATATAGGATCTTTTTTATTTTGCACTTTAACCAATTATCCATAGAACGCTATATAACGTCTAGCGGAGTTTCTCATAAAATCGAAAATAAACTATTATTAACAATAATTTCAGTTGCATTAATCCAAGGGTGGGTTGTTCTCATATTACCTTTCTTAATAAATGAGGCCGGGGCAAAGGAGGGTGGTATTACTTTTCACGAACGCCGTCTAAGTTGGTAACATCTACGATATACCTGTTGTCACTAGAGACGTATAACTCAACTAAAAATGAACTCTTACATTACGGATTTATTAAGGGAAAGAAACTGGTCCTTGATCCGTCAGCTGCCTCGGTTTACCTTGGGATAAATTTATTCTCTTGAACAATGAACTAAGAAAAAATAACTGGAAATACTATTTAAATGACGGGGAACAGTAATAAATTGGCCTTAGGAAGCTCCAGGCATCTCCGATATTGTATGTCGTCGTTAAAAGCAAATTGGCTAGGCGGAAACTATGACAACGGCCGACTCTCCGGTTCAGTACAAGTGCCGTCGACCATAACGTTAAAAAGAATATTTAAATATTTACATAATCATGGACTGGCTTGTAACATACAACCACGTTAATAATATATATATATATATATATATATATATATATATTTAATAACTAAAGGTTTCACGTAAAGATCGTTTTTCTCTCTGTAAATAAAAAGAAAATAGTCGTAAAACATAATTCTTCTCTTCATAATATCCTTTATTTTTTTCTTGCAGCGAGTAAAACTAGGCCCATGAAGTATTGAAGTGGTTCAAATATTTTGTTGAAAGTGGCGAATCAAGTGCTCTCGGGTATCCTGACGTTCTTGTAACACGCCAACCATTATGCTACTTTATGACTCAGTTTTTTCTTTTTTTTTGTGTGTGTGTGTTTATGATATTATACTTATACACCATGTATCAAATATATATTTCTTTTTAATATAATGCCACCATTTAGCGAGGCAGGTGACACTCAGAGACCCGAGCCGAAGCACGTTACATGTCTACCTTGATGACTCTTACAAACCAAATCGTCGTCTAACAACTAATATCGGTTTGTAACGTTTGTACGAAGTAAATTGTGCGGCAAAAAATTACAAGGAAGATCGGAAAATCCTACTGGATGCCTCTCACAAAAGGCTATTCTACCATTTGACTGCACAGCTGTCCAGTGAACTGCACAACTACCGCAACCAGAAATACTCGAATTCCTATAGAGAATCACTAACTACTGGCGACAACTCATGATGGACTGTTACATTGAGTGTCCTTAAATATGAAAGTACATTCAATCTTCTCTAGATGGATCTTGGGCCAAATCTGAAGAGGACAAAGCACAGTTCAGGGCCCCAACCCCAACTTTTGAATTTTCCCTCCTTTTTGCCATTTTTCAAGTGTCGTGTAATTTATTTGATTCTCGGTGACAAATGAAATTGCTTGCTTATTACATGTTATTAGGTTTCGTGGTCCGCTTGACCACTAATTTTTTTCTTCAATTGATTAAGGTTGAGATAAAAAAAGTAAGCGTCACAAGCGAGAGGTTACAAGACAGACAAAGAATTGATTTGGTCAAGCGGAGGACCACCATGAAGTATACATCACTAAA
Organism: Cimex hemipterus; assembly: GCA_039619505.1. Lineage (NCBI taxonomy): Eukaryota > Metazoa > Arthropoda > Insecta > Hemiptera > Cimicidae > Cimex > Cimex hemipterus. The sequence goes on along the minus strand of CM077100.1, from coordinate 26,195,399 downwards.
GCTCTCCGCGGCCATTTCATATGACGCCGAAAATCAAATAGCTTACACATTTGAAAAATGAAAAAAAGGAGGGAAAATTCAAAAGGTGGGGTTTATATTGGAAGTTAGTGACCGAATGGATCGACAGGTGGTAGAGCAGTGACGTATTTAGCCGAAGATCGTGGGTTCGATACCCGTTTGTGGCAGGACTTTTCTATCTCAACCAAAACCTAAATTAATAGAAAAAATTATATCTTATCATTATTTCCAAGGATCCTACAAAACTTTATTATCTTCTACCTCTTCTAGCAGTTATCCAACAGAGCGGCGTCTTCGCTATTTTCCTCTTCTCAATTAATACCTCTGACCTTCCTACACTACCTAACACAATTCCCTCATGTTTGCTGATGAAATCGCTATCCTTTCTCCGATAAAGATGCCGTCATAGCTTCACATAATCTAATCTCTAATCACCACGTAATGGTCTGGGCTGGGATTGATACTAGAGGACGAACCGGACTCCATATTGTTGAACGAGCCCTTCCGTTATGTCCGAGAAATTATCGAGGCATACATCCCTCAAACGTCTTTATCGAGGCGTTTCTGTCTGTCAGTTCCAGTTATCACAGACAGGCGTATTTAGCGGAAGGTCGTGAGTTCGAATCCCGCTCGTGACACTGACTTTTGTCCAAACAGATTTTGATAAAATGGAACTGAAAAGTGGCAACCCTTCGGCCTCTATGAACTAATAACCTTCGAAAAATTGTTAAAATCCAGCCGAAGAGTTTGACGGTTAAACAGACGGACTCCCGTGAAAAAGGAAATACATATCAAAAATTCAAAGTAGAAGCGGAGTTGAAAATATTAGTGGCAAACAGTTCAAAACGTACGCCACCCCATTAATCAGATAATTAGTATTAGGTTCGACAAACGGGCATAAGCTTAATTATAATCAAAGAAAAAAAACTAACGAAAAAACTGTCAACAATAGAACAAATAGATTTTGAGAAAATATCGGGTTGTCCGGAAAATAATGCAGGATTTTGGTATTAAACAAAAAAAAAGAAACTAGTTACTTTAAAGCAATGTTCTTTAATCAAAATAATTTCCCATACTCTCAATACATTTCTCCCAACGTGTTGGTAACTTATTAATTCCGTCTGAGTAGAATTCAGAATTTTTAGAATTGATAAAGTCAATAAATACATTTTCCAGTTCCGTTTGATTTTTGAATATTATGTGTTGTAAGTAGTGGTCCAGGTGTCTAAAAAAATGGTAGTCAGTAGGCGAGAGGTCCGGAGAGTAGGGTGGGTGAGGCAAAGTTTCATAGCCAAGCTCCAATAATTTTTGTGACGTTACACGTGACACATGTGGTCGAGCGTTGTCATGCAACAAAATGGGCCCTTCCGATTGACCAAAGAGGTGGTCAGCGACGGTCGTTTTACTGACTTTGAGTTGCTCTGCAAGTTCTCGAACAGTTGTTTTGGGGTTTTCTTCCACCACTGATCGAAGAACATCATCATTAAGAGAGGAAGGCCTTCCACGACCTTCTTCATCTTCAAGGCTGAAATCTCCCTCCCGAAATTTTTTAAACCACCTTTGCACAGTGCACTCATTAACACAACCCTCGCCCCAGACTTGGTTAATGTTTCTAGCCGTTTGGGCTCCGCTTCGGCCGAGTTTAAACTCGTAAAAGAAAATCGTACGAAATTCTCGCTTTGACATTATAAGGATGACTGAATTATTTCCAAGTAGCGGAATGCTACAGAGGTAAACAAACAATATCATTTGGAAGAGGATTAATAAGTGTTGACATTCATACAAATGAGTAATCCTGTAAACGTAAACAGAATATTTTATATAGATTTTTTTTAATGAAAACTTAAAATCCTGCATTATTTTCCGGACAACCCAATAGTACCTATAAATAACAACATTTTTTCCAAACAAGTCATTTCTTGCTGAAATTAGAAACTGCCAGAAACTCCAGCCTCTTCGGAAAATCAAAATTAAAATTCATTAAGAAAAAGTGACGTACAAAATACTATTTTAAAAAAAAGAGTTTTTGTTCCAGAAAACAGATGCTAACTCTTTAATCAGATTCTTAGCACAATTTAGGTTTGACAAATGTGCCTGAGCAGAATTATAATCAAAAACAAATATGTCAACAAAAAAAAAATTCTAGTAATATCCAAATATTTTTTGAGAAAAGGAATCCTAAAACTGAAAACCTTTTAGAGCAAACCAATTACCTTAATAATTTACTTATTTTTCTGTTTAGACATGTAAATTGCAATAATCTAAAACGCTCAGAGTAAAAAAAAAGCATATTAAAATCCATTGAATAGAAGTGAAGTTAAAAAATAGGTGTGAAAGGGGTTCTCGTCCAAAGGAGGCACTTAGGTTTTTGCAAAAACTATTTTTCAAAGAACGAAAAAAAAAAATTAAGAATAAAAGACAAAATGGCCGTAATAGAACATATAGTTTCGGAGCATTAGTAATTAGTAGAAAATCCGTAAATTTAAGAAAAGCTGACGCTTCGGCCAATTTTCCTTAAAATCTCCAATCCACCATAGAATAACGATTTAAGTCCAAATGATTAAAATCTTTTGCACGATTTTGAATCTACCTCCTTATTTGTAACCTACCAATGAATCACTAAATTTTACTGATAAAAAAAAAAGAAATCGTAAGTATATAGGTGAAACCATTATCAGAACCGAATGTTTTCACGAGAAACGGTGGAGAAATAACAGGCGAATAATTCCAACCCGAGTGAAATTCTTTTAAAGCCTTGAAATATAGATAAAACGAGAGAACTAATACTGGAACTCGCTTCAAATAGATAACGTGTCAATAGTCTTTATCAAAATGGAGGATGATAAGGTTTGCTAAATTATTTGATTGTCTAATTAACTTACTTGTTTTCCTTCTCAAATGGATAAATATGTGAATAAATGGGATTCAGTTCGTTCCAAAGATGCAATTAGAAATTACACAATTAACATCGACTCATCTGTGTTAATTAGAATTCGCTGATATCGACGATCTTCACCCGGCCGGTTTGAGTTCCGTTTCTAATCAACACGAGATATTATCGGTTTAATTTATAAAAGATGTATAAACGTGGAAAACGCGTAATAATAAATAAAAGAAGGGTTCTTTCACCAGTCCGAACTTATTATTATACTGAGAAAATCTAACTTAAACTTTAGCCACGAACTTAAGAAACTCGGTTAAAGTTTATTTTCTAAATGATTTTTTGTATTTTCTTTCCTTTAGATCACAATAAAACAAGGGAATCTCACAGGGCGTTCAATTCAAGGCACGTTTCATTGCTATAATCAAATTTACAATAGGATTAACGTTTTATTACATATGAAGGGCTTTATGGCTAAAAGTGAAAAGCTGAATTAATGTAAAAATATCAATTTGACATGTTGGATGATCTGAAGGATTGACATATAATTATGGAACATCGTGTGCAGAGTCGGATTGGACTTGATTTTTTCACGTACTCTGAACCACTTTTACTACTTAGTAAAAGCGTTATAAAAGAATATTTCAGACTTCTATTTAAAATAAACCCAAAGGCAAAACAAACCGGACAATTGTATTTATTTGCTTATTTTCTATAGTCATCAGGTATAAATATTATGGAAATTAAAACGCAAAGACACAGCCGTAACAAAGAGTTGTTTAACATCCACGACTGAACGATGGCCCCATGAGAATCTGAAACGTAATGAAAGGATCGTATTGACTCGGTTGAGGATTGGTCATACCCGTTTGACACACGGACATCTGATTCTGTGTCAAAACCCGCGCAGATGTCCCGCTTGTAGAGAAAGGTTGCTCAGTGTGTCCCATCTCATCGAGGAGTGTCGTGCCTTGGCCCCCTACAGGGAGCGAGTAGGCATGGACTCTGACATAAAAACAGTACTCGGGCGAGCAGGTCAGATGTTAGACCCCCTGTTCCGGTTTTTGAGAGAGACGGGGGTGTTTCCACACCTGTAAATGGTGTATGTGTGAAGTAGTTTTGTAAATAAGTATATCTGTGTTGTGTGTTATTGTGTTGTGTATTTATTTGTACACAGTAAATTATTTATTCGTATTCGTCAGTTGTAAGTGGCCGATGGCGGAATATCGAGTACCCCATTGGCCACAACAGTACAGTAAGAGGGGGCTGAAATGACTTCATTGTTGAAAGCCCCGGGGGAAAAAAAAAAAAAAAAAAAAAAAAAAAAAAAAAAAAAAAAAAAAAAAACACATCCATTTGCACACTTTAGATTAAAAATACAGAAAACCAGTCCAATTTCATCTTTTCCCGGAGCCAACTTGTCGAGTCAGTTAATTGGGTTTCTATGTCGTTTTCTTTACTGGAAGTAAAATATTAAGTATTACCTTTTTTTAAAGCATGGTTTAAAGTCGAGAAGATATGGTACGAGCAGATGCTTTAGCAACGTCGCACGTAGAATCCGTTACACAGCCCAAGTCCTGGGTGCGCCGCATGCTACTATCTAGTATCTGCGATGATTTAAGGACTCCGGAAGTTTTGATCGAAGAGGTGGTAGATGTCGACCGCAATGTACGACGACTTGCGACCGTACTGCTCTCACCAACGTTTAACCGCTTCCTTGATAGGTAACTCCAAAAGGTCCGTAATGTAAGGGTATGTTTAAGGCCGTCGCCACACTAGACGGATGGAATGTGACGGAAATTTCGCGACGAAAAAATCCGCCTTACTCGAACAAGTCACTATACAGAGGAAATGAACGGAATGTCTACGACTGTTTGGATATGCAGTTCATAACGTGACTCATTTCATCGTGTACGATAAACAACTTTTTATTTTGTGCATTTACAAGGCTATGGAGAAACCGAAGAGAAGAGGGAAATCGGATTCGTCCACTGAATATGAAAAGGGGTAGTAGCACTGACCATATGGGGGACTTCGGCGCTATGCTGTCAAGTTCTTCCAATACTGTGGGATGGCTATAACTTCATTTGATCAGCGTCTTTAAAATTCCACAGACTGGGGCTCGTCTGAAATTCCACAATATTGGTCCAAGCCCATCCTAGATCAGTTTCACTTGTGTTTGCTGTCCGACTGCCGACCTGCCTACCTCCTCCGTAGAGCACCCTAACTACTTTGCACTATTTTGATGTTTTTGGACGGAACCCAGCGGAACATTCCGTCGACGGATGCCGGTGCACTGACGGAAATATCCGTTTAGTCTGTCGCTGGCTGTGAGTTTTGAATGTAAGCTTATACAGCGGAAATTTCCGTTGCGAAAACTTCCGTCGCATTCCGTCTAATGCGGTGCCTGCCTAACACAATCATTAGAAGGCTTCGGATGTGTATTACAGGAACTGCATCGAGTTGAAAAACGACTATTCGCAAATTCAGCTTCCCACTTGAACTAATGAATCCTCCATGCAGAATGGATCCAAACAAAACAAAGATAGAAGTGGATAAACTCTAGTAGTGCTAGACATAGTAAACTTATGATGAAACAACCCTACCCTAAACTAGCAAAAACACTACTACAATTGGAGAGGGCAAAACTCAGAGGAGTGGAAGAACTACCAACCGGTCACTGGTATCTGAGGAAACATCCACACAACATGGGGATATACAATGATGATCCTATTTGCAGATTATGTAATGAGAAGGAGGAAACAGCCACTCATATCATCTTCGAATGCGAAGCAACAGCTCAATGGAGGTTCAACCTAACGTACGGAAAAGACTCAGGGAAATAAATTGCAACAATAACTGTCAATGACCTGATACTTCTAAGAAAAAGGAATGAGTCTATTGACTGAACTAAGGAACTAGGAAGGTACAGTAAGACAGAAGACTGCAGTGCTTGGGGAATACAAACCCCGCTTCCTAGTATCCTTTCCACCATATCATACCATATCATGACCTAATGAATAGGCTGGTCTCTTCGCAGAAGACGGTTTACTTTGTGGCAGTCAGATGACCTGGACCGTATGTGGAGACGACATGGAGAACGCTTTGCTTCATATGCTATGCGTGAGTGCCTTTTCAAAAACAGACACTTACGGTATGAAGTGAATCGACGTTAACGACATAACTGAACTGATTATCATGATCTTTGGCTGCACTAAGTTACATTGATTCTTGAAGCTGTCGTCACGTTCGCTCCACTGGTGGCAACTTCGTGTTAATGCACGATAACAGCTCGAGTTGTCACCCATTACTTGGAGGATGTAGAGATGGATAAGATTTTTCCAGCATATTCCCCTGATATGTTTCCTGTAGAAGACTTACGGTACATGATAATGAGACTGGTTAGACATCGTTCGCCGCCTCCAACAAGCTTTGAACAGCTTTAAAACCACTCCTGTTAAAGAACGAGGTTCTGTTTCACAAAATGAAATCTGCTTATTAGTAAATTCTAAATGTCGAGGTGACTTTTGACCAGAGGAAATGCCAATACGCACCATTAAGGTTAAACTAGGTCGAATTTTCTTTCATACCATCATAATTAAATAATTTTTATAAAATTCATGAATTTCTGAGCTCGTTTAATTAGCTTCACATTAAAGTAAGTATGCTGTTATTAATAGAACCATAAAATATATATAGTTTAAAATAAACAACAAAATTCGTGTATCCGGTTTTGTTGTCTTTGAGTATCATCACGTAAAGCGAGTCTCCAGTAGGTTGGTTTATACTGTACAGAACTAGATAAAAATTTTATTTAACGACTCGAACCTTCCATAAAATCTTTCGGCACGGCGGTCATAACCCGGGCTTTAAACTCTGCTGGACCTTCGATCTTTCTGCATATTTGAGCTTTCTTCGAATATTTGTTTGCTCCTCTTGGCGATTGAATTTTATCAATTTGTGATGCTATTTCGTCGAAAGTCAACTGAAAAACAATCATTAGATAAACAGAAACACGGGAAGACATTTTGAAAATGAAAATCCCCTCTTTCTCAACTTCAAGGAGGTTTTTCCTCGGCGATTCTTTATCGTGACTAGTTAACAAAGCTTGTCTATTTTTTTGTGAACAGGCATTGAGTCATTAATTGGGTCCGCCATCACTTTCTTCCGCTAGGAATTGTATATTGAAGAAGGAAGCATGACTTTAGCACACAAAGCGCAAAAAGCATGAAAGCTCAACGTATTGAAGAGCCTAGAGATATACAAATAAATAACATTACCAAACGCACAATCACACACTACTTTCACACCACTAAAAACACTACATAGCACAAAACGCAAACGTTCAAACAGAAGAAAACAACATCTAAAAAACGCGACCGACCCATGAACCGCAAAAGTCCCTAGCGACAACCGATAGACCCAATGACGAAACCGTACACGGAAAAGGGAGCTGGGCCTCACTGAGTATGGCACAATGCCGAAACGCGTTTGAGTAATCTAACAAACCACTGGCACCTGAGAAAACATCTACAAAACATGGGCATATATAATAGTGATCCAATGTGCAGACTATGTAATGAGGAGGAGGAAACAGCCACTCATATCATCTTCGAATGCGGAGCAACGGCTCAGTGGAGATTCAATCTGACGCACAAAAATGACTCAGAGAACCACATTGAAGCAATAACAGTCAATGACTTGATACTCCTGAGAAAAAGGATCGAGTCTATTGACTAAACTAAAGAACTAGGAAGGTACAATAAGCCAGAAGGCTGCAGTGCCTGGGGCACACAAACCCCACCTCCTAGTACCTTTGCCACCCTAACCCTAACCTAACATAATCTAACAAACACTTGAAAAAAGACGGATCCAAAAAGAAAAATATTGCTTACTATGTCATTAAGCAAGATAATATTAATAAAGTTCCCCAAATTAGATTTGGAGAGTAAATTTGAAACCAAATTGAAGAAAATCATAGCTTCACATTTATTATAAATGTGAAAGGAAAAATGATATAGCTTAAAAGAGAAAAAAATCGTATTTACGTATAATTATGAAAAATCTTATTACATTATTATTATTATTAATTTTTAAGGCCGTTTTAACGGCTAAGGTCATTTCACGCTCTAACATCCAAACATTCTATTTTAGGTTAGCCATATCTCTTCTGAGTGCTATAAAGCTCTGACTCCAAACATTCACTCGTAATCTAATTTATCCTACTGCCATCCAAGCTTTGATTTTCTTTTTCAAATTCTTAATTCGGAAGGCCAAATTACATTAAATTTAATAAAATTATAAAATTTATTTCTGTTTCTTTTTTAAAATCAAAACTGTGATTTTTTTCCATAAATTAAAATTTCCCCATAGGCTTGTATGGCTAATAATAATAATGGAGTCAGACTAGCAACGGTCTCAGCGTGATTATAGGCTCATCTTTATCCTTTTATTTTTCCATTCAAGTATGATAACTAATTCTACATAACAATAATAAGAAACAAAACACAATAACATTTTTTGTTTTGTTTTTTTGAAGGAGCTATTTTTCCTATTTAAATTGCGATATTGGGCATTGTAGTGCATTACCCCGCAATTTGTATTGTCTTCCATTTTATTTTTCCGCTCCGGCAGCCTCAAAAGCTTCTGAAAAAAGAAATCATGCCCGCACAACTCTTATGCAGACATTAGCAGGCATTCAATGGTAAAATGGGGGAAAGGCCTAAATTTCATTGTAAATTCCAATAAATTTGAGAAAACTGAAAAGCGCTCTTCGAAAGGAACACTGGGAACCCAGTAACTCCTGTAAATCGCTCGAAAGGTTGAGCCTTTGCCTAAAGGGTTGTAAAGTGGGACGACCAAAATATGTTTTACTGTCAAAATGATACGTTCTCCACTTCGCGTACATCGAGGACAACTTGGAAGGTTGTTGCCCATTAAAAATCTATTATGGATTAACCTGATATGACCTATTCGCAATCTAGGGAGTATTACAAGTTCTTTTCTCTCAAGTCCTTCAGTTGGCCATTTATGTACAGCTGGCTTGATTTCTTTCATACTATCTCTACAGGCATTCCAGCTTACCGCCCACTTTCGTTGTTTTTAACATAAGCGACTATATCATCTGGACGGAGAAGTAATTGATCCGCTCTTTGTGGATGGTTTGCAGCGTTTCTTGCCTGTTGATCAGCTTTTTCATTTCCAGAAATGCCGACGTGACTAGGAACCCAAACAAATATCACATGTTTGTTGAGTGTTCTGAATTCATAGAGATATTTGTGAATTTCTAATATGTAAGGGTCAACCGAGAAATTATTTTTGATTGCTTCGAGACCACTTTTCGAATCAGAGCAAATAATGGCATTACAAATTCCTGACGATTCCTTTATAATGCTCAATGATCTTCTGATTGCATTAAGTTCAGCTGTGTATACGCTAGCCTCATTGGATAAAGACCAGCTGATTATTATTATTATTATTATTATTATTATTATTAATTTTTAAGAGCGTTTTAACGGCTACGGTCATTTCACGCCCTAACATCCAAACATTCTATTTTAGGTTATTATTATTATTATTATTATTATCATATTCTTAAAAAGTATTGTCTTAGCAGGGCTTTTCGTTCACGTATTTAAAATGAGATTGGTACTTAAATTAAAGTTTTACAAATTAATCAGTCTAAAGAAAAACGCCTATTCTCGCTATATACCAGGAAAAGTTTCATGATTTACGTATCCAGGCTTCGAAATTTGTTTAACTCGATTTTCAGGTCACTCACTTGATCAAATTCACGCATCATTCAACTAATTCGAAGTTAATCAACAAAGATTTGTTCGGGTGACTGGGCGAAGTCCTGAGTACATCTCTCGCCTGGAATGAACACGATTTTTCTCCCTTTTCTTTTCAAATTAGCGTATATGTGCCGATGTAGTCTACGTTTTACCCAACAGACGGGTTTTAGAATTTATTTATCGAACAGTACGGATTAATCCAGAACCGCCATATAAAAAGAAAAAGAAATTTTAAAGACATTGCGAATGGATAAACTCCGTGGGAAGGAGAAAGTTTTTGTTTTTCATACTCCTTTAAATTATGGCCACTAACGACAGATAGAAAGGAAAAAGTTGGTTCAAACGTAATAATATCAACAAAGTAATCGAAATAAAAATGATTTACAAGCCAAGTGAGTAAAGTTATCTCCACGCAGTTCTATGTCCTCTGACGCAATAATTTGAGCCTGTCTATTTTCGTTATATTGTTCTCGGCTATTTGATAGACCTTTGTATTGTTTTTTAATCAATACGAGAATTAGTTTGTCTTCATGTTTTACCTCCATTTTGCTGTATTTTTCGACGAAGCGACTACAAACATGTGCTTGTTATAATGTAATTTATTGTTCAATAATTTAATTATACAATGTTGTTTGTTATATTTGTGTCCGAGTGGATCGAAGTCAAGATAGCTCAAGTGGTTAGAGCAGCGGCGTATTGAGCGGAAGGTCGTCGGTTCGAATCTTGTTTGTGACCCTTATTTTCTTATATCAACCAAAACCTTAATTAATTGAAAATAATTTATTTGGTTTTGACTTATTAAATTTATTTTATTTAGTAGTTTGTCTTCAAGGTTTAGGTTGAAATGAAATGGAATTGGTGTCCGAGTGGACCGAAGTCACGATAGCTCAAGTCGTTAGAGCGGAAGGTCGTCGGTTCGAATCCCGCTCCCGACACTAACTTTTTCATTTCAACTAAAATCTTTCATATAAATGATTAATATTTTCGCACAAGATTTTTGGACTACTGCATCGGTTAAACTTCATCTAATAATATCTTAGGAATACAGTCGCGATTCATGTGTTTTTATGACTATACCGCCGTCTGTCTTAAGCAATTTGAAGGATCAAATTTTATGTGTATTCTGCGTGAAAAACAACTTTTCAAACGAGAATCGGTGTGTAAGGTAGGGTTTACAATGTCGGTCAAAAGTTTAAGCCCACCTAAATTTTTGCAATAAAATGAATGAAAATATTGATTTCAAACAAAATTTGAGAAAAACAATAATAACATATATGTGAAAATAAATGTACATAAAATAATACACAGCAATGGTAATGTAGACCAAAAATTTGATCTGTAAGTTTTTTGTCAAAAAATCAACCCTTGCTTTTCAAGACGGCTTGGACTACTCGTAGCATTCATTCTATAATTTTTTCTAATTTTTCATAAAGCATGTTGATCCAACCTCCTACATCCTAATTGAGCAGCTCCCGAAGGTGTTTTTCTGAAGTTCGAACGTGAGTTCGGACGTTGGTATCCATGTTTTATCAAAGCCATTCAACTGTATAGAGATCCGGAAATTGAGCTGGCCAAGTCACGTTCTGCAAAGTGAGAAGTGAAGAATCACGATAGTTCAAGTGGTTAGAGCAGCGACGAAAGTCCTATGTTCGAATCCCACTCGTGACACAAACTTTTCCATTTCACGAAATATACTGGATTTTGTGTACAATTCTATACTGGTATCTTGAAGATATCAGTAATTTTTTGTGGAAAGCGCTCAAAATCTCTTTGTATATTTGGTTACCGACAACTTGTAATTTGCTTGGCAATCGATGACACCTTATCTGGACCATCACTTTTGAATTTACGCATGCCAAAACAGGCGAGTATTCGAGAACCAAAGGGAAAAAGATAAAACAACCCAACTACACGTTTCTTTTCAGATCTCAGATTTTTGCTGCGAGGGATGGAAACATAAGGGATGATATTCCGCCCCGGTTCGATGGGGTCTCCATCTAAGTTAGCCCCATTTAGCGGTTGATGTTCGCCGTTACTTGGATAGGATATTTCCTGCCCGGTGAATTGGACGAAGATCACTAGACCACCCTTCCCCTTCGCCAGATTTATCACCCCTCGATTTCTTTTCCTGAGGGCTGCCTAAATTCAAACAATTTAGACCAAACCATCATTGGTTGAAGAGCGAGAACACATTTAATCGATAAATATGTAACGCGAAAAAGCCTCGCTTTTCTTGTTTAAAAATTGTTTTTCTTTAGCCAGACCAAAAAACAAATCGACAAGGAGATTTTGCCCAACTTCAAATCGGCAATTAAATTCTTATATGCCCATTGTGCAACATTTGCGAATAAAAAAATGACTTCCACCCTTTAGCCAAATCTACAATTTTCAGTGAATTTAGAAATAACTGGTCTAAGAAGAATTGGACAACTAATGTTAAAACGATAGTGCTCAAGAAAATTGCTTGTTGTCGTGACAGTTGAAATTAAGGGCCATTTTCGAAGAAAGTGAATTCGACTTTAATACTTGAATAATTTTTAAAGTAATGAATCGCTATCGTATTTAAATAATATACCACGTCATACCAGCCGATTCGAGGTAACTACTGCCATAGTAAACCATAGTAAACCTACATTTGCGTGTGGAGGTACTCTTTGGACCATCTTTTCCAAAAGAATTGGGAAAGTTGGTTGATTCTACTCCATCGTGCTTTGAGATTTTGGTCTAAATCTAAAGGCGGTTCAGGCGGAGCAACGAGAGGGGCGCCTACAAGAAAATTACCGGGCGTTAAATAATCAAGATGGTCGTGGGGGTCGGACGAAACGGGACACAGCGGTCGACTATTTAACGTTGCTTCTACGTCTTCATAATCCTATATTACGGTGCATCCTAGACCGTTTTCTGCCTTACTCCTTTTCTTCTTCCGCTTCGAGAAGACGCCTTATTTAGCAGGGTGCAATAGGGTGATGTCAAATTTCCCTTGATAGATTGTCGCCACTCGTTGTAAATCCTGATCAATAGGGGGGGGGGGAGACAGAAATCTGTATTTATTACATTTCAAACCTGGCTACACGTGTCTCAGTAAGTGTGTCTATATGTGTTCTTTTCGATACAGTATTAAATGTGTATTAAGTCAGAAATGAAGACGAGAGAGAGAGAGAGAGAGAGAGAGAGAGAGAGAGAGAGAGAGAGAGCTAAAATGATTATGTTGCTCGTTTAACAGGAAAATATTTATACATGTGATATTATATATTTACCTTATTACAGCTATTAAAATTACAAACCGTACATATTAATTAGATAATGTATTTACGCAGGTCATAACTAATAATTTGAACCTCATTGCCACCCAAATTTTTTTTTATCTTAGTGATAATAATTCTGCTGATACAAATCAAAGCCAAATAAGATACGAATTGTTCATTGAAGTCCCAGCCGGATTAAAAGTTGATTAAACTGGTTATTTTATACATTGAATCCTAATTGAGGATTAGATTATGTTTTGAAACATTTATTTTTCAACGGTATGATAGATGTAGAAATGAAATTGGCAACCGACGGACACAGCCAATGGTGGGTGGCTTTTGAAATTGAGGCGAGGAAATTTGATTTTCCAATCCGGGCGAGGCGGTCGGCTAGTCATCAGGCTAAAACCCGTCCCTCTACCGGCTAATCCTGTATGATGGTGACGCTCCTTACTAATTTACTACAACCCAAATTGGCCCTGTTTCTCTCGGTGAAGACGTTTAATTACCAATGGGACATCCGGAGCAGGCTTTTGGCCGTGAATCGCGTGATGTTTTTACATCCTGGTGGGTCTTTGTACAAATTATCCACAACCAAAGAAGTGATATTTTGAAAAAGAAGAATTTTTCAAGGCGAAAGCGACTTTCTGGGAGGAAGAACGTTGGTTAAGGACGTCCTTAGGTATTGTCAAGACGGTATAACGAGACACAAGGAAGAAAGGACTTTGATATATCTTCAATTAAAGTTTAACTCCGTCCGTATCGAGATCGTCTTGAAAACGGAAATCAAAAGGGCCGTATTTAAAGTGGAAGACGTCTCCTCTTTTGTAACATTCCCACGAGAAGCAATTCGTTTCACACCCCCTGATTTAATTACTTACCAGTAATGCTTTCTAGCATATATTTCTATAAACAATGTCGGAATATTTACACAAAAGTGTGTTGAGAAAAAAAAAATTGTTATTCAATTAAGTACTGTACGCATAATAGGACATATTTTAAAAATTACATTGAAGGAAAGGTCCCTGGTTACGTCAGAAATGTTTTATGAAAGTCGAAATTTTCCAATGGTCTATGATCGAATTGAACAATAAAAATATGGGATTAATTAAAATAACAAAGTTAGTGTCATTTCCTGCTTCCGAGAAAGTTATGTTAAATGAATATTCGGAGATCGTGAGATGCAGTCTGGTGTGACGTAGGTGTTAGAATAATATTTTCTCTTGACGTTTCGACCTTTATTGAGATCATCTTCAGGGCCTGGGATTTATAAACATAAACAACTCAAGTGGAGGCGCAGAAGGCCTTGTGGCCACAGCTGTTATCCCTATCTCTATCCTTACGTCATAAAAGCTATAAATTAACAAGGAGGCAGGAATGTAAGAAGATGATAACCTATTGTGGGATATAAACCAAGGAAAATCATCCTTTAAATGTCGGAATCGATAACCAAATGTTTTGAGACATTCAGGGAAAAATTGTTGTCTTTAACCATGTCTATGATTTTTTTTTCTAGAAGACATTTAGAAAGTAACTCATATTCATCTTTTCAGAATGAAAGGCTTGAACTAGTCACTCGAGATTTTCTCAATGCCAACTCATTGTGTCGTTTTATTAGATTACGTGATATACCTTTCAATGTTTCACTTATTTTACTTTCGACAAACTTTCCCGGCTCGAAGTTTGCCACGATTGTGACAGGAAATTGGAAACAACGTCGAGAACGAAATATGTCCTGATTGAAAGATCCGCGGTTTGGCTTGTGTTTATAGTGAAGTCGGATGGGATCTGACAGAACTCCAAACTGCTATTTCTTATAAAGTTTTACGAAGAATTAAAAAGTAACTAAATAATCCTCAAAAAAATAAGCCTGTTCTCACGTATGAAAATTGTGATTGTTGAAAAATCCAGTTATTTGTTTTGCGTTTGGGGTGTTTAAGCCATTTGGGTAGTGGGTGTTTTGCATCGCTCACGCCGGCTTATCGACCAACAAGGCGCACTTAAAATCGAAGTCGAGTCTAATCGTACCATGTTGATTGTAAGTCCGATAAGGCCTAATCATGTCTCGTCCGGCCGATGTTGCCAAAAACTACTTCTGCAAACTTCTCTACCGAAATAGACTGACGGCGAGGATTCACGCATTACAAGTGACGCACAAAGAAGAATATCTACGATCTGCTGGCGATAGGAAGTTCCAGTTGAATTTTATTTAACGGAAATGAAATCAATTCGTACCAAAGTTGAAACAAGTCTAACCAAAAACAACACGATTATTAAAATAATACATAAAAGTTCTGGACAAATTTACTAACAGTGTAAGTGTGATACAAGGTTTTCAGGCTCAAATTTTCAATTAGCTTTTATAAATGAAAATCAGAATGAGAGTGTGATACTTTATTTAACTAGTAATTCATTAGATTTCGTGGTCCGATTGACCAAATAACATCTTTCAATTAATTAATCTTTATGTAAGGTATTAGATGAGATAATAAAGTCAGTGTCAAGAGCGGGATTCGAACCCACGACTGTCAGGTAGATACCCCGCTGCTCTACGTTTTGAACTATCGAGACTTCGATCCCCTGGGACACCAACTTCCCATTTCAACCCAATTCGAAAGGTCCCCGCTCGCGACACTGACTTTTTATTTCAACCAATAATTTAAACAAAGATTAACTATTAATGCATGCAAAGCGATTCCTTTCATTCAACCCGTTGGGTGTCGCCAAAGAGAGGTCAGAATAACTTTACAAAACATTTTTTATATTACATAACCAATACATCAAATAAATTGATATATTTTACACAAAAAAAAACACGTAAAGACAAATAAAATATTCACTGAGGACTTGTCTACAACATTGTAATCGAGTTATATCGGTGTTTCTCTGGGTTAGTAGGCAAATCCGAAATTAACACCAAAGGAACCGGATCAGGTGTTTTCTGCACATAGCCCAAAATATGAGCAATCAAACTCATTAGGACCTACACTAGGAAGTACACCTGGGTCTTTCAAGCAGAAATACATGCCATCAATGCTTGTGCCCTGGAAAATCTTAAAAGAGTTTACACTGGCAAAAAAATCCTTATATGATCAGAGAGCCAAGCAGCTATTAAAGCACTGGCATGCAAAAGAATTACATCAAAATTAGTCAGTGAATGCATCCAAAATCTCCGAAACCTGGGAAAACACAACAAGGTAACGGTATCCTGGGTGCCAGGGCACAGGGGAATTTTGGGTAATGAAGACGCAGACAGACTGGCCAGAGGAGGATCCGCAAGGCCATACATAGGCCCCGAACCTATCCTTGGGATATCAAAAACAAACATAGAATCCTCCATCGCAGAATGGATCCAAACAAAACAAAGAGGAAAATGGATAAACTCTAGCAGTGCTGGACACAGTAAACTCATGATAAACAACCCTCATCAAAAACTGGTAAAAACACTGCTACAATTGGACAGGGCAAATCTCAGAGGAGTGGTAGGACTACTAACCGGCCACTGGCACCTGAGAAAACATCTACATAACATGGGCATATATAATAGTGATACCATTTGCAGACTATGTAATGAGGAGGAGGAAACAGCCACTCATATCATCTTCGAATGCGAAGCAACGGCTCAATGGAGGTTCAATCTAGCGTACAAAAACAACTCAGAGAACCACATTAAAGCAATCACAGTCAATGACTTGGTACTTCTGAGAAAGAGGATCGAGTCTTTTGACTAAACCAAGGAACTAGGAAGGTACAATAAGCCAGAAGGCTGCAGTGCCTGGGGCACACAAACCCCACTCCCTAGTACCCTTGCGACCATACCATACCATACCAACACCAAAGGCAGATAGATAAAATTAATTGAACTAAACTGATGTCTTTTAGAAAAAAACACAAAACGAAATAAAATATTTTAACTAGGCTAACTTTCAATCGACTTTACCCACACAAAAAAGCAAGCAGTAAGTTAGCATGCACGATGTTTACAAAAAAGATACATCTTTTTAAACCTTCAAATTGCAACGAAAAACACTTCAATTGCAATGCATCACAAGGATGTGATATAAACCAGAAGACCTCTCTGATAGAATGAGTTTTATTTGAAAAGTGAGTTGGATCTAACCTTTATATTGTTTTTAAACATGAATTAAATGTTCAATTGTTATAAGCCTGTTTTTGCAGTGAAAAGTGGATTAATGGAAAAATAACAAAACCACTCCACAAAGTTACTCACTGAAGATGGCCCAATGCCGAAACTCGGTTGAATATCTCAAAAAACCCGCGAGGGGGAGACAGACCTGGTAAGTGGCCGTGTGCCGGTTCAACATCACTCCAAAGAAGCTATGCTAATGTTGCGCTTAAACGCAATTTCCATAAAGGTTCTATTTTGGGCTTAACCCACTTTTCATTGCGGCCACAGAAATAATTTTGACAAGAAATCGATCCGAGGCACGCTTGAAATCAGTATTCAGCTAAGTAATAACAAACAGTCAAGACAAATAACACTTGGTTAGTCATTGTTGTTCGAAAGGAAGAGGATAAAGCTTAAAAGTTACACGCTTAACATAAAACCCGGACAGGTTGCATATCGATTCGAGTAATAGAAAAGACAAGCAAAGAAGCGGAATTTGCTCCGGCCCAGTCGATTTCAAATAAAGGTAGCGGAAGGCCGCGGCTAAACGGATAATTAATTGCTATTGATAACGACAAAGATTTGCTGCTAATTGTGCGACATCATTAATCGGTCCAACTTGTCAGCCGAGCTTTAGGAACGGTCCATAATTAAGGAAATCGCGGGAAGACACAAGGCTTGATTTGTGTGCCGGCATTTAACTACACACAACGCAAAGCCATGCGGCGGCGTACAATGTTCGGCCTTTCCGCCACCAAATTACCAACAGGCTATCATTAATTACGCTCAATCGCCCTTTGGAAATACAAACGTTATTGTCTAAATTATACAAGCAACAAAAACCTCCCACAGGGGGTACGTCATTGTTTACAAAACTATTCTACCATTATGCACCAACTCTCGTTAACGCTTAGTTGATATCGTCGTTAAATCGAACCAAATAATAAAGTTTGATGGCCAGAGCAGAAATAAAAGGCGATGAAATTATTCATATTTTCAGAATGCAGATATTGTTAAACGTCAATTGAAAGGGTGGTTCAGGCGTGTTGAACTGATCAATTGGGTCCGCCTAGTCTCGCTGGTTTATATCTTATCAGGCAGGTTTTTCGCCTCACGCCACATTCAGTGAGGAATATTAACGAAACAAGCATAGACAGAACTTTATCTTTATGCACAACCGATCAGATGAACAAAAAATTAGGTGCCGATGGCAACGGTTAAAGGAATACTTAGTTTCCCATTGCTACAATTTATTTATTTTATTTCCAGATCGTAACGGGGGGTTGACTTTCACTTAAAACCAAATGATCTACCTGTAATTGTCTTTTATAGAATCTCTACGAAAAACCAGAATATATTATTTGAATTTGATATTTGACCCAGCGTCACCAAGGATTAGGAAATAAAAAAGGGTTTTATTGAAACAAGACAATACCCCGGGGGCCGTGGTAACCGAGTGGTTAGCGTAAGAGATTCTCGGCTAGTAGACTCCGCGGTCGAGGGTTCGATTCCCGCCGTCGCCTCTGGCCCTTTTTTCACGATACCCTTCCCCCCAAAGAAGGAATACGCAATAAATAATTACAATAGTCTTGGTAGATATGCAAAGTTCATGAAAAAAAAATCCAAATCGTAACGGGGGGATTAACTTTCACTTTAAACCAAATGATCTAGCTGTAGTTGTCTTTTAGACAATCCCTACGAAAAACCAGAATATATTATTAAACATTTCACCTCGGTGGAAACAGACAAAGACATAAAAACCAATCTAAATCTAGGAAATCTCCAGGATTCGATCTGATGACAGGAGGAATTTTGAAAAAAATTTCCCAAAGGGATTTTAAAATTGCCGAATTTATTTAACCCAGCGAAAGACTTCGGCTTGTCTAAAATGTTTGGAAACTTGCTTAGATCACAATTATAGTAAAACGAAGTAAACCGCCACTCGAAGTGGCATGCTACCAATCCCATTGCTTTCAACTATTTCAAAATTATAAGAAAAAATTTTGCAAAAAATACTGAAACTCTTTATTGAAAAAAACGGACATCTACCTGAACATCCTGCCAGTTTGGAGTCAAGGCCTAGCGCTTAACCATAGATCAAATACAAAGGATAACTGATATTTGTCAGAGCGTCATAGAAACGTCAATTTTTTTACGAAGGCATTTCAACTACGAGGTTATAAGAACCCTCGTGGTGCCGGTGTTTTTGAAAAAAAATGAAACTATGTATATGGTGTATAGTGATCGTTAATATATACTTATTTAGAAATCGTGAGATGCGGTAGATTTCACAAAAATATTTTCTTTATCATGCCGAAGTTTCGAACTTTACTGAGATCACCTTCAGCGCCTGGAATTTATAAACTTTGTTTACATATAACAATTACATTTTGAATGCGGAGAAGTGAATTTATAGTGAAAGCTTTCAATGATAAAAATATATGTTCATTTTTATTCCTAGACCTATCGTAAGCCTTTGGCAAGGATTGATAAGCTAAAAAATAGTCCCACAAAATATGTTGAACTTTTCTTCTCCTTCCTTTTGGAAAAACTGTTACAACATAAACGATAAGACAAATAATCTGATTTGTTTGAAATTAAGGCTGCCAACCACATGGTAGCAACCTAAGAAATCATAACGGTGTCACAATATTTGCCGATTGACACAGCTGACCTCTCGGTCGAAAAACGTATCCATGCATTCACGAACCGACTGCTAATGGCAGCCATCGTCATCCATTGCTGGATAAATAAAGGGAAAAAAATCTGTGCATGTAAATTTAAACTTAACTGTATCTAAACAACAGAAAATCAAAGGGCAAACCAATCCTCCTCAATGGTTAAGTAATTCCCTCCCCGAATTCAGTAAAACATGTAGAAATAACGGTAGATAATAACAAATGGAAAGCACATATCATAAAAGAAAAGGGAAGAAATTGATTTCAAATATCGTCCACTTTATTGGTTGATGGGAAGGAATTGCCGGCCATCAATACAAAATATACTTATATGGATTATAGTATAGATCTTTGGGGATGTTCCAAAAGAAGCAATTCAACCATGGATGTGGATGGATGGATACCAGGGACTGAGCACTGCAGCTGTACAGCTTATTGTACTATACCCTGGCTCCAATTTTGGGAGAGGGCTCACAACACAAAGTGAACTTGAGCCCCCGTTGTACCAGTGTTCTTCCATCGAAGAAACTCATTTTTGAAGGAGGTTGGGACCAGGTTCAGGGTCGCTGAGACCCGGTCCCGCCCCTTCCATTGATGAGTGCCGTGTCAATTTCTTTTAATTGCGGCCACCGGTCCCCTTAGGCGTCAGAAAAATTCCAGAGGCGACGGTGGGGATCGAACCCACGATCGCGGGGTCTACTAGCCGAGAGTCTGACGCCTTAACCACTCGGCTACCGCGGCCCCCAATTCTACCATAATAGAACAGTTCGAAAATAAAGTTCTACGAAATGTGGAATATGGTCCTTGTATGTTCGCAATAATCCCAAACATGTAAACATACACATCGGCAATTAGAGCACACGGTTCGGTCATAATCACCATTTAACGTCTTCAAAGCCAGTCGAATACCGAGGCCAGCCGCCTGTAACATACTACATCATAAGATGACCGAAGAGGACAGAGTTGTTTGTAGGAGATAGGCACCTAGGCAGAGGCCGGAAATAAGTTAAATCTTTAGTTTAATCAGGAGTAAATGTAAAAATGTTTCGAGGTTAACTCAACTAGATAAACTGTGCCACTAATGAGTTGACTAAAGCGTATTTATTACTAAATGCGCCGTTATAAAATTAATACATGGTCTCATTGGAGCAGTTCTAATTAATTAATTAATTTTGAAACCAGAACCCTTTTTGCACAAAATGAAACTGGTCTATATGGCCATTAATAAACTTCCGTTACCCTGTATTCTACAACTCTTCAACAAATTGAACAAATTTTTTAAATTTTTGTTTTGCCGAACAATTATCGTGAGCCATTCTTTTAGAAGAAATACCCAGGGGCAAAGAAATATATATTATTTTATTTTTGTTAAAAAGTGTAAACTTTGTCGCAAGTCTTTGCCAAAATGAAACTTTTTTTTTAATCCTAGAGAATTCGTAAAAGACTAAGAAAAACAAAACAGAAAAAGTTCTAATAGACCAAACAGATTTTGATAAAATGGTACCGAAAAATGGCAAACTTTTGGCCGGTCTTTGAAAAACTATAAGGGCTTGGAAAATTGCTGAAATAAAGTAAAATCTTAAAACTCGATGCTTAAGCAGAAAGTGCAGCCTCTCCTTAAAAGTGTATTTAAATAATAAAATAGGAAACAAAAAACCAGCTGTTCGTCCGGGTAGGGTCGTCCTTCAAAGGAGTGTTGGCAGGGCGACTCACTGGAAGCTTCGGAATTCACCCAAGTTTTAAATGAAAAATAAAAAAGCTGGAACCACGACGGTTGATAAGATCTGCTCATTCAAACCTGAAAAACAAAAACGAAAACTGTGTTAGAGTAGCCCTTTACCATTTTGACAAGATCTGTCTTATTGTATTTTAAACAAAGTTTATGCTATACATAACCAAAACACTCCCCAGGATAAAATGGTCCACATTCTTGGGGTTTGTAAATAAGTCCAATAGGTTTATGCAGGACGTGAGCCGACCAGGTCCCGGACCTTTTAGGGATGGGGTACGGGCCTACTCAGGATTTTAATCCCTCGGGTCCTTGTCACCCGCCCTGCGTAATATATGCTATATATTTAAATCTTTGGGGCAGGTTCAAGTTCAAGTTGATATTTGACAGAGCCAAAACTGGATAACCTGTAGTAAAAGTCCGACCCATCTGTCAGTTGATAAACACGTGAGGACTCTTCCAAGTGGAATCCAGGAACCGAAAAAATTTACATCATTCATAAAAGTCTTTCTTACGTCAAATTAACATTTTAAATTTCCAATTAACCATTTTCTACTAGCAAAATATTTAAATTGACTAAACTATTTTTAATGTTAAACTAATCCTTGTTTAAGCAGATGGCCCTTTTGAACCCGTCTGGATGTCTCCGGCGAGTCAGATTTTGCCTAGAGTTACTGCTGAAATCATCGTTGTCTTACTCGAGTATTTAAAACCCGCGTTTGTGCGCAATTTATGTTTTTCAATTGCCGTGGTCAAGTAAGCATCGGTACCAAACTTTGGATCCGCCGGAGACGGGGTCCTGCCTAGTCGAAGAAAAAAGAGGACAACTGTTGCCGAATTTCTTGATCCCGTATCGAGAGACGTTGGGGTAAGTAAAAATTCGAATTTACCCCAATCCCCTCCTTGTATTCACTCTTTCCCATCTTCTTTAATTCTGAATTTATTTGGCCTTTAATGTACAGTCCACTTAACGAACAATCATTTTTTTAATTTAAACAATGGAAAAGATCACGTCAATCATAAAAGTCTTTATGCCTTTATAGCGCATTAAAATAATACACGTATTATATCCTGAGAGGAAGAAAGGGTAAAAATGGATGAGCATGGAGAGTATTTCAAGGGAAAAATAGTTGTCTGACAAGGTGACGCACTATCTACAACGCTGTTTATCTGTTTCAAATTTCAAATTAACCATTTTCCACTTCACACGAAACGTTTTTAATTTCATATAAAAAACATTAAATTTACATTAATTTCAAATAACCCTTTTTACACTGCAAATTAACCATTTTTTAAATTTCAAATTAGCAATTTTTCAGTCCAAACAGACATCTTTTTACTTAAAATTAAACTTTTAAAT
The DNA here is from genome assembly GCA_039619505.1 of Cimex hemipterus. Classification (NCBI taxonomy): domain Eukaryota; kingdom Metazoa; phylum Arthropoda; class Insecta; order Hemiptera; family Cimicidae; genus Cimex; species Cimex hemipterus. The sequence goes on along the minus strand of CM077100.1, from coordinate 26,172,565 downwards.
TTCAAATTAACCCTTTCTAATTTGAACACAACCCTTTTTTAACCATTAAATTTACACCCAAAAGCAGAAGATGATATGAAAGATAAACATGAAATGTAAAATTTCTGAATATTTTCAAATTTTTATAAAATATAAAATAATTGGGTTGTAAAAAGATTAAATACAACAATAAAAATACATAATTTCCTATCTACAATACAACCTACAAATTCATTACAATTAAATTTAAAACATTCATTTTTTTTAATTAAAAACTTTTTTTAACATAAAATGTTTATTTAACGAAACAGTTATTTTATTCTAAAAAACTCTGGATTCAGTAAAAAATTATTTGTTTTTATACTTAATTTGATATAACTTTTAATTCTAATTGCAATTAATATGTTGAAGTCTTGAGTAGCGGCCAAGAGTGTGTGTGGTCGTTATTAGACCTTTTTCATTTTTTTGCCGAGTTTCGACCTTTATTCGAGTCATCTTCAGGGCCTGTGTAAGTTACAAACCTTTCGTTGATTGGAAAAAATGCAATTTACGTTTTATGTTGTATTTTACAATAAGAGTGTACTTTTTATTTTAGTCATATTAAAAGAAGAATTATTAATTTTCAGATTTAAATTGTTAAAACTTTTAATTGTATTTAATTTTTTTATTTCCTGAGGTGCCCAATTATTTTATAATTAAAAACTGCTTATATATTTCAAACTATCTGTTGTTTTTAATGATTTGAAGAAAGGGGTAATTTGAAATTACGAATGACTGATTTGACTGAAAAAAAGCTGTAGTAATTTATCTATTCATCCAGATTTAATAAAAATTCCAGTATAAATGATTTTCCTTTAACAAATGTTGTTTCTAAACCCCCATCGACGTGAGTTTGAAATACTTCAAATCCCAGCGGGAAAGCGTGCTGGAATTTTCTACCATCACCTACACGAGTGCCCAGCTATCTAAATCCTCCATTCCGCCCTTAGAAATATTTACTGACAACATCTCCAGTCCTGGTACATCTCAGATAAACGTTCTGGCGATAATAAAAGTTCAACAGTCATGCCATCCGCGAGAACCTTTTTTAGAATTACGATTATTGATCATTAGAGCTGTAAATTTCGGCCATTTATTTTGTTTTGTAAAAAAAGAAAAAAAACCTCACCCACTTTTCTACAGAGCGGTGAAATATTCATCGTGATGCCAACGGCAGAGGTTGATTATTTAGTACCGAACAAGAGTCGCACAATAATTCCACGAAATAAAATACCAAGGGAGACATTTCATTTGTCAAAAATGGTGGCCTTTGTTGAGATGTAACTCAAAGCGCAACACGCTCGTGACAGAACAACTCCAGCATTCGAAATTTCGGCTAATCCAATTTAATAAAACGACCAAAAGACCATCGGATTTCTTTCAGGTTGACAAACGACCGGAGGCCGATCCTAGTGAATATTTCTAAGAGACGGCTCAAAATAACTTCCTTTCTTTCTGGGTTAATGATAAGATTTACTATCGCGATAGTGGCTGAAAAAGTTTTTACATTAAATTAATTAGCAAGTCCCTTATTGACAAAGTTTAACAAGCTTAACCTAGAAGCTGTAATTAATTAATTGATTAAAGGACGAAATTTTCATTGAATTTTAGTTCGGTGATCATGATTGTTTCATCCACCGTTCATTTGAGTGAAGTGTACAAAAGGATGCTATTAATTATTTTTACTTAAAACAATTACCCTCCAAACTCACTTGTTAAAAGGTTGTCTCTCTGTATATATTATTTATTTATTGCGGACAAACGTCTAGTGGTCATCGCCGTCTGCGCATAAAATGGGTCATTTTGAGTTTTTTCATGCATCTCTTTCATTAACTCCTTTTCTCCGGTTTTGTTAGCTATTTTAAATTTTTTGCTTAACTTGTTACCCTGCAGTAAGGCACCGTCCAATCGCACCCGGGAATACTTGATATCCCTCGAGGCGGATTTACACCCTCTATTCACGCTAAGAAATTCACTTCACACCAACAAAGAACACACAGGACACAAACACATACTAATCTGTATATGTTTAGCGGCCATAATGGACCATGATAGGTCTTGGTTGCGATGAAAAGTTAGTGTCACGAGAGGGAGTCGAACATTCGAATTGAAAAATGGCAAAGAGAGGCAAAATTCGAAAGGTTGAGGCGAGGAGTTGGTGTACGAGTGAATGGAAGTCACGATAGTTCAAGTGGTAGAGCAGCGTCGTATTTAACCGAAGGTCGTGGGTTCGAATCACGCTCTTGACACTACTTTTTCATTTCAACCAGACCTTAGATGAAAAGAATATTTATATTTGACATAAACACGTACGTTTAAAAACTCTCTTAAAACCTCTAAAAAAAGTGGTCTCAAGTACTTGAACAGCGATCCGTGTCCGTTGTGGACGCACAGGTCACTCTTTGCAATCTTTCTTTTAAATAACGTGAAGATTTTTATAAACCGGATCTGGCTTATGTCCTTATCAGTCTATTGACGTTTTTAGCGTAGAGCTTCCACTTGATTGAAGCTGTGGAGTTAATAAAGCATAGGGTTTATTCTTATAAATTTGATATGATCTCTTCCATGCATCCTTCCATATGCCCACCATTGTAGATGGGCAGAACTGCAACGCCAGGAAACTGAGCTCGACATTAGATATCATATAGTGAATGTAGCAGTTTCGGTAGGTTCGAACGACGATCAGTAGAAGGAGGTTAATGAGCAGATAGCTAGACCCCTCCTAAATAGTAGTAGATGGACAAGCGTCTTTCTATGGAGATTCTTGAGGAGAGACTGGGTTGTTGGGTCAGCTCCTGGGGCTTTTTACGGTTGTGATAAAAATGACTTTCGCAGGGGGGTGAAGAAGCGTAGAAAGAAATTTAGGTTCAATGGTTTCTTTCAAAGCTGCAGTGACATTGATATTGAATTGTTACATTTCGGGCGAAAACTTTGACGAGGCTAGTAGAACCAACTTGCCAATAATCATGTTTTATTATAGCCTATCTTCCCATGGTTTGCGTGGTATTGAGCTACCAATGGCATAATTAGTTCACTTAAAATTGTCAACCGTGGATTAAGTCTGGCACAGCAGAGAAACTATCAATCGACCCCTCCCTCGAGTCGTGACTTAAGAAAATCACACAGACACACTGAAGATGGCGAAAACAAACTTAGCTCCTTTTAACTCGTCGATAACCTTTTATTACAGGATCAGTAATTGATTAATGAATTTTGAACCAGAGAAACGTTAATATTCGTCCCCTTCAGTCAATGCGAACCTGCAAACAACGACGGGTCGCCTTAACCCAAAGAGGTTTAAAGTTAAAATTAATTTTAAAATGAAGTCAATTATCTTGTTACTGTTTTCTGTTTAGAGTTCCAAGTTGAACGCCCTCCATAGATAAGCATTTCGAACGATACGCCGAGTAATTTTAAAAGACAAAAAGTCTTATTTGTTTTCATAGATTTCTGACACCTGTATTTAAATGAAAATTACCCGGTATTCTCCGACCTTTCGACGTAGTGTGAAACGCAATTCTTTGGCAAAAAGGGTATTCAAGGGTAAAAGGCCGGGGGAATGATAAATGAGAAAAGGTTTTTAAAGAGTGTTAACACTTGGGAGAATTTCTTTGGGAGGAGAACGGCAGAAAAAGAAGTTTGTTGAGCCGGGTAGTTGTGTCGTTCAACGGTGACCCCACTCACCGCTCAGACCCAAAACATTTTCACTAGATTTTTCTGTACAGAGTGAACCCAAAATAAAACGATAGAAAGAAAAATTCTTATTTAGAAATTAAAATAATAATAAATTAAATGTTTGAAAATGCAAACTCTTCAACCAAGATCACATGGATCATTAGTTAAACAACCAAGCCGTAGAATAAACAGTTGATAAATAGTACAACCAGAATAATTAAATATATAAAATAATATTATTTTTGAAAATTATATTTTGATATGAGCTTTGGTCGTCTCCGATCACTTTGCTGTTATCCTCGCTGTGCTTGTCTGTCCGACACATAACGGCATTTTCTCATCTTTCGTGATTGCCTGTTTTGTCCATACAAACAAACGAAATCCATCTTTCATTTCATAAGTCAGACCAGAATGATCGATAACGGCCAAATTTTAAAATTTCCATTTTATCCGAAATCTTGGGGACTGCATAACCAGTCAGATTCTCGGCATGTAGATCTCGCTGTCGTCGGTTCGATTCCAAACATCTGGATATTTCTGGACGTAGTATAATTTGTTATGGAATGTCCGGGGGAATCGGGTCTCAAAGACCTTTAATTAAATCCTGACTCCCTTCAAAAATGGGTTTTTTCGATGGAAGACACCGCATAGATTTCCACACGTGTTATTGATAGAGTATATCCCAAAAGTGGAACCAGAAGTACAATAAGCTGCAAGCAGTGCCCAGGTGGAACTCTGAAAATTTACTCCTTAAAATACTCAATCCCACATTCGACTCTCAAAACATAATACCCAATTCAATTTGCGATCCCGCAGGTTAACAGTCCAGGAGGAATTTAGAGCATTCGATTATTCTCGGCAATATTGCTCAGTAGTATTTTTAAAAATAATAGAAACTCGAGAGTCGCACCCAAGTCTACTTTTCAAGTTAAAGTCCTTCCTCTCGAGAAGATAGCAGGGAATTTTAGTTGAGAAATCCTGATAAATTCCTTACTCTCGGAGACGGACGGACCTCTGCGTCTTCTCGAGCGAAAAAGGAGAAACGAGGGAAACTGAAGCGATACCCAGGGAAGTTCGTCTTCACCGAGGAAAATTCGCAGAAAGAACACGTAAAAGTCAGCATCAGCCGCAGTGTATTGCTGGGCGCACACTAGTTCGGTGGGGCGGCCCGGCAAGTCATTGTGAAGTTCAGCACTCTACGTAGGAACTCGGCCGCGTTAGCCGAATTTTCCCCCTTCATCTGACAAGCGCTGCGGCTTAGTGTTGATTTTGCATTTCCAGGAGTTCCCACGTTACAATTGTTCGATTCGTCTTTACAAATATGGCGCCCGAGGGCAGTCGAATATACCCGAAGATATCCGACGCTAGGCCGGTAGCGCCCTACCGGCCAAGGTGTGCGGGGTTACGTCCTATTCAATGTATCCTTCTTGGGTGTCGGTTCCGCGCCTCGCCAACCACCTATTGTGCGCCCAGCTTTAGGGTAAAGTTCCTGACTTAGAGTCCGAGGACTTCACAACCTATATAAACTTAAAGTAACTGGTGTAAATGTGTGTTAGTTGTAAGATCGCAGAGCGTCACCGTGCAGGGTGGCGGTAGCTCGGTCTAGAGGGCGAGACGTCCCAGTTTCGTCTGTACGTTAGTTACCATCCAGCCCGATGGTTAGTTCTCTGAGTTGTTGCACCCCAGAATTAATTTGGGCCGTAACACTATTTGTCTAGCGTACGTTTTTTGTCGAAAAATCAATTACTTAATATTAAAGAAATTTTAAACTATGTAACTCTTATTCTTAGTGATAAGACAAGAAACAAAAGGTTCAAGTCAACAAAAATTACATCTATTGGGTTGTCCGGAAAATAATGCAGGATTTTGGTATTAAACAAAAAAAAAGAAACTAGTTACTTTAAAGCAATGTTCTTTAATCAAAATAATTTTCCATACTCTCAATACATTTCTCCCAACGTGTTGGTAACTTATTAATTCCGTCTGAGTAGAATTCAGAATTTTTAGAATTGATAAAGTCAATAAATGCATTTTCCAGTTCCGTTTGATTTTTGAATATTATGTGTTGTAAGTAGTGGTCCAGATGTCTAAAAAAATGGTAGTCAGTAGGCGAGAGGTCCGGAGAGTAGGGTGGGTGAGGCAAAGTTTCATAGCCAAGATCCAATAATTTTTGTGACGTTACACGTGACACATGTGGTCGAGCGTTGTCATGCAACAAAATGGGCCCTTTCCGATTGACCAAAGAGGGCTTCATTACTGCCAATTTCTGATGCATGGTATTAATTTGGTTACAGTATGATTCAGCATTGATGGTTTCGCCAGGATTTAAGAAGCTGTAGTGTATTAAACCAAATGAAGCCCACCATACCGTAACCATTCCCTTTTTTTGATGAGTTGGGGGCTTTGGAAAATGTATTGGAGCTTCTCCTTTGTCGAGCCACTGTCCAGAACGTCTAGTGTTATCGTAGAGAATCCACTTTTCGTCACATGTAACAATTCTGGCCAGAAATGGGTCATTTTTGTTTCGACAAAGAAGTGATGCACAAACATCAAAGCTCTTCATCTTCAAGGCTGAAATCTCCCTCCCGAAATTTTTTAAACCACCTTTGCACAGTGCACTCATTAACACAACCCTCGCCCCAGACTTGGTTAATGTTTCTAGCCGTTTGGGCTCCGCTTCGGCCGAGTTTAAACTCGTAAAAGAAAATCGTACGAAATTCTCGCTTTGACATTATAAGGATGACTGAATTATTTCCAAGTAGCGGAATGCTACAGAGGTAAACAAACAATATCATTTGGAAGAGGATTAATAAGTGTTGACATTCATACAAATGAGTAATCCTGTAAACGTAAACAGAATATTTTATATAGATTTTTTTTAATGAAAACTTAAAATCCTGCATTATTTTCCGGACAACCCAATATAAGGTTGAGCTTCGAACTAAAGCCCCCTGTACGTCTTTACATCTTGAAATCTTACGTTGGCATAAACGTCTTTAATATGTTAATATATATATTTTGGAAACAATTAATATTCTAACGGACAGTACACAGAAATAAGGGTTGGGAACATGTGTTTTTTTTTCTTAATGAGGAATTAAGTTTTTATTACTACGGTATACCTTTTCCTCTTGATCTATGTACATAAAGTCCCACTCTTGAACATCGTAACAAATTAAAGCTCTACTGACTTCATTAAAGAACTCCATTTTCACTGAAATAGGGCGCATTATTTCTTAACTGTCTGTACGCAATATTTATACTAACATTAATTTTTTCATCGCAGCATTCTCAATCAGCGGAATTTTCATTGTCGTTCTTTTGTTAATTTTTTTTAAATTTTATTCATAGCATATTACAACTACCTTCAATACGAAACAAATAACAGTGAGTGCATGTATATATGTACAGTGAGGTAAACCCTAAGTTCAAACTCGCTACCTTGGGCTATACTATGACAGCACACTTAGTGCTGCACACACATGACAAAAAAAAGATAAAAACTGAACCGAAAATACAGGCAATCCAGTATACACAATAAATTAAGACACTATTACGACTTAATTACTTAAGGATTATAGCGGGCGTCGGTGGCCGCAAGGTTTCGTCCTTGATACGGCGCTCATCACTGTAAGGTAAAGGTCCCGGGTTCGAATCCAGCGGCCCTGCATTCGAACTCGACATAATTACAAATGGGCTTTTTTTCAAAAACACCGGCACCCTGAGGGTTTATATACCTCTGCTGTTGCGAACCATCGTAAAAAAAATTATAGCCGTGGAGTTCAGCTGAGCCATCCAGCATTCAAAGAATCCAATCCTTTCAATCGAAAGTCCTCCGTCGCAGCATCCCATTCGTGATGGACATGATCACGTTCCACACTTCCGGTCCAAGCTCTTCTTCAATATCGATCCACCATCTCAAGCCCTCCACTTTCCACTTTCCTCCTAACAATCCTCCACACCGTCTGTAATGACAGTAGCCTCTAAGACAGCCCTGAATTAACTAACCAGCAATCCCAAACGACAAGGATTCGGTTTGCTCTGGATGAAGATGTACCAAGGCAATAATCGTGCACATCGACCGGACAAAGAGGAAAAAGAAATCGACGTCATTCCTATTTATTTACGGTGAATCTGCCTGGACTCACTTCTGTATTTATCCCGCTGAAATTCTCCGGGGACATTTCCATACTGTTAAATCTTGCACGTTGACAGACTATATTTTGATTCATACCTCAGAACCGACACAAATGAAATAATTGAATAGAAGTTTCGGACTAATCTTCAAACTAATGGCAAACAAATATCATCGAGAAAAACAAACTGGCAAGTCTACAAAACTCTAGTTAACCGAGTTTGAGTTTCAATCCAAAGTCATCAGAGTTCAACATTATTATTATTTCTCCTCCACAATAACCGCAAAATACCATTTGCTCATAAACTAATCCTCAAAAGATATTTCAGGTAGCAAGATTACCGCTCAACCCCAACAGCCCAAACAACGCAACAATCAGTAAGTTTATAGGTATTTATTCTCTTTGTGGTAAGAAAAATCTTCACAGATTTTTTTTTATCGGGTAAATTTTTATTTTTACGTTTTGTATTTACTTTGGAAAAAGGTATTTTGTAAATTATTAAAGTAATACTCTCTTGATACTCAAATCCTTTAAACCTTTCTATTTGAATTTTACAGACCGAGAGATTTTTTTGCTCGTTTTTGTTTCCCCCGATCCCTCGGCCAGATTTAAAGGTGATAAAAGAACGCAGAGTTGTCTCACTTTTAAACTTAAATCAATTCCGAAGGATTTTGCACTCTAAATTTGATTTTATGTTAAAGCCAACCAAGTTAAGCATCTCGCCGTCAACCTGCCTTTTATCTTGAAACTTAGAAAAGTCATTCACCTGTGGGTGAGTGCCGATCGGTGAAAGTCCTTTTAGAATAATAATTAACGAACCATCTCTTTTTAAAATGCCGGAATAATTCGTTATCTCCATTTTTTATCTTCAAAGTCTTTATTAAATTAGGTTATACGTTAATGACCCCTTTCTTGAGCGGAAAGAATATTGTGAGGGATCCTTTTTTGACATCTGACATCGTATGGCACAAGTATTTCCTGTACAAATTAAAACTTAAAATACCCTTTATTTATATCCTCCGCTCTTATCTGATAGAGCTGTTCTTTCGTGTCCGACAAGGATTAGATTACTCGGAATAATTTTGCGGGAGTACCCCAGGTCAGTGTGCTCGGACCAATCTCCTGTATCCTTTTTTCAGGACAATTCCCACTTAACTTGCCATCCTTCAGGCATCTGTTGCCGATGGCACAGCTTTACTATCCTCTAACTCCGATCCTCGTGTTCAGCAGAGGCATATCACATGGGTAGCAGATTGGTGTAGACGATACAAAATGAACATGAAAATTAAAGCGAGTGCATTTATAATAGGATTAAAACCTTCTTCATTTCCATACCACGGAACCTCTTTGGAGGTAGCTGAGTCATTCCGGGACTCCTCTTCTCTTATCAAGGCGTTAGTTAGCTTTACAGTAGCACTCATATATGACACATTCCGATGACTCTTCTGTTTCTGTCGCCAGGTTTCTGTCTCGGATTTGACTCATTTTTTGAAGGTAGGAGTGAAATGGGAGTGACCACTATTTGCCTTAATCCTTCCCTCCTGATTGAGAAGTAAATCTTTACCGGTTTAAAAGCATCTTTCGTTGCCTTGAACGAGTCTGTAGGATACTGGAGCTCGTAACGAAGCATTGGTACCTGATAAAAAGTCTAAGTTAAAAAAGAGTTGTTCGGTTGTTATGACATACAGGACAAGGAAACTGCAAATAAATTGTTTAAAAAACTATAAGAAGAGCCGGCTCGCGAGCTGATCAAAACAGTGGGCCCTGGAAAAAAGTTCAGTAGCTCTGATTCAATTTTTCACGATCCAACATCCCAGCTTTGACCATTAATCTAGATTTTATTTATTTAACCAATTTCTTTAACCAATTACAAGCAATCACAATTTGTACTCATGATTTCAAGTTGACCCGTGGAATTATGGATAGGATAAATTTGCGAGCGGGAGCGGTGAGCCAGGAAAAAAGCCGATTCATTTCAATGAGTTAGCGGTTTTGATCCGATCTTAAAAAGACCGGTTTTCCCTATCTCTCGACTTTACTTGGGCATACAAACAACAATGAACTTAAACCGGCAGTTTGTAAAACAGTGGAGAGAAAACAGGCCACCTATTTTCTCTTTAAACTTGGCTAAGGAAGCGTGCAATGGCAGGTAAGTACCGACTTCGAAATCAGTGGCAACATATTGCTTATGGATGTTCTCATCTCATACTGGTATTACTCTTTTTTTAATTGTGTTTTTTTCTTTTGTTAACCCCCTTTCGTATTCTCTTAATACCAGATATCAGGCTACTTTCGTTCCTTTTGTGTGCTTTTAAGTCTCACCATCGGTTGATCGGAAAAGACCAAACTATAGATACTTTTTATTTACAAGGAATATGTATTGGCCAACGGATGAAACTACGATTCGTCGTCAAAAAATGGCACGCGCCCTGAAGAAGGCAATCTGAATATGTCTTCACATCTTTATTTTAAAAACAATTTATGAAACTCTCGATGATTTTTTTTTATTTCGTTTAGAACTAATTTAAAATAGTGAAACATAAAGTAGCTGTCTTCTTTCTTTTTGTCTGGAAAGTTTTTCCTTTCGCATCTGGGGCGGAGGTGCTTTATCACAAGTCCAACTGCTTTGCTTATTACATTCAATTAATCATACTGGCACGTTCATTTCACTGTACTTACTCTATTTGATTTTTTTTTTGGTATGAGTTAATCAGGATACTTAAATTATCTATCAAAGACATTTTATTATGATATATATTCCAATAAAATTTAATTAATATTTTTTTCTCGTTCTTCAAGTAAGTTGATTTCCAATAATTTTTTATGTTTTAGTGGGCAATTAAAACACGAAAAAAATTTAATGATGATTAAATGATTAAGCGTTTAAACTAATTATCCTATATGTAAATAGAGTTGCTGTTCGGCTTGATAAATCAATAGGATATCCACCTCGTCACCTTCTGATCAAAATTAAAACAGATTTATTTTAATTTACAGCCGGGAGGAAACTGAACAGTATTTCCACGAAAGAATAACACAGGATAGATGCATAAAAAATATTCATGATTAATGTGAACTTCAACCGGACGGAGACCTGTCTACGCCAGGATTCCAAAATGGAGACTTCATACAAATATGCCCCTTTGACTATAGTTGCTGTTGTTAGGCCTATGATAACGAACTCATCTTAGACATTACTGGAGCCATCACGAGGGTTAGGGTACCAGATCCTGTCTGTAGGTACTACGGGGTAACAGTTCGAAAATTAAGCCTGTATTACACTGGGATGTGTTCGAAGTGGTTTGTGGTGACGTCCCAGGCGGGACTTAGAGAACAGGTTATCATCTGCCTGAGAGCTTCGCACTAATTTTGCGCAAGACCATCGTTATAAACCCGGCCTCACGGGATACGGCGGATCGGACGGCAGCGTATAAGCGTTGAGGACGCCTATGATTGTGCTGAAAAGTCCCTAGAATGCGTGGGTAGTGGCGGATGGGGATGGGTAGTGAATCGGTTGCTCCTACTAGAGTATGCTTTGAACGTAAGTGTAGGCTGAGCTCGATTGGAGGCTTTTACCGTACGCGGTCTCCTCTGGGGGGGGGTGGTTAGCAATTCCACTTTAAACAAAACCGCGGCCGGAGCGGATCCGGTAGTTTCTACGACAGAAAAGCCCCAATACTCTCGGTGATAGAGTGGCCTTCTCTCTCTACGGAGTGCCTGGGAGACCAGGCTGATGAATTTCGGCTTAGGTAGTCCTATGCGCAATTTCACCTCACTCTTTGTAAATTACGATCTTTTCTTTACGGTGTTGGCAAAACTGAGCCTCGTCCCAAGATAGGTATATTCGTTGGCTTCTATTTACTTTGATGTGTCGGCCCTTTAGCAACGCGCTCCCCCTTCAAAAAACATTATTTTTGATTTGGCAACGTGACCACCTCATTTTTTAAAGTTATGCTGAAAGAGGATAATATACTGGCCTGTAGCTATTATAACCAGGTCAACCGCATATAGTAGGACTATTACATTTGTTCCACCCCATCTTATACCGACCCACCCAATATGAATTTCAAGGTGAGTACGAGGAAGTACAATAACTGAACCTGTAAGCATATCTAAGGGAGTATACTTACAACAGTAATTTATCGCCAACGAAAGATTGAATGGAAAAATTGATTTGTAAGTTCTGTATAACTCTACCTGGAACTTTTCGGTAAGGAAGAATGATGTCTTTCTATCCGATTGGCGGAAAGTTTTAATTCTATTTCCAAATGTGTTGCTCGCGTCAGGACTGGGATTTATAAAGAAATTGTTCAATTTCTAAGAGAATATCATTAAAAATGTAAATATAGTAGAGGAATTTAGAATTAATACAGGTTAATTTTTAAATGTTAATCGGCGTTAATAAGAAGGTTAAGAATAAGGTGTTAAAGATGAGGTTTGCCTGTGATGACATAATCGGTGACATCAGCGTCCCATCGGAAATGGACAACAAATCGTTTTTTGAATGTCTTTTCACACGTGCGCTCAATAGGGTGAGGGGCAAGATCGAAGCATGAAATCATCAACTATCATCATAATACAAGATGCTATTCCAAACCCATCACAACCAATAGTAATAAAATTGAAAAATATGTGGATAATTATTTTCAACGAACTAGTCAACCAGTCACTGGATAATAAGTACCGAGCAGTATCGCGTACTCTATGGTGAAAGTGAGACGACTGGAGAGCAGAAGTAACTTATAAGCGAGAATGAAGTCAGGTCGACCAAATAATATCGAATACCCTCGGGGAGACTTATATGTTTGACGTATGTAGATGATATATGAACTTTATTTGACCGCCTGTTGTACATGCAAGAGGCTAGGGTTTTAGTATGCACATAAAAGCAGAGAGTTAGTAACTAGATCGAACCATATGGCTGCAGTTTAAAATAAAATATGTTTTTACGGCTAGGTTACGTTCGTTTAGTACAGCTAGGTTAGAATTAAGGTTGGGAACGAGTTAGGCTATATTAGCTTATGAAGGGCTAGGGTTAAGGTTAGGATTAGGGTTGGGCTGCATATCCTGGTTTCTTCTTTTCCTTGAAAGAGAGAAAATATGCGAGTGCAAAGCGCCAGATTTGTCGTTCTCTTTTCTTCCCTCGTTCTTCTCCCCCCCCCCCTCTCTGCAAAGTATCCTATTCAGAAACGCCAAATTTCATTATAACCATTGTTAACTAAAATGTGGCCATTTTTAATGAGCTAAGTTAAATCAAATTTGATTCAGTAATTACATGTGCCGCAGTTTATATTACGTGGTAAAATGATGTAGGTTATGTCTAGTACGATTCGACAAATTGCCCGACTGTATCCATGACACGAGGACATTAAACCATTAGTTATTTAGAGCGCTTATCCAGTGAGATAAAAGTTGATAGTTTAATAAAGCATATTGTAGTGTTTACAATAGTAATTACCTTTAAACTGAGTGAATTCGGTTGTTATAGATGGCTTTATCGATCGTCGAATATATAAACGTTTTCGTCTTGGGAATATCCGATTCTTTGACATTTTGAGACGATAAAAACGACGGTTCATCTTATTTTGTTAAGAATTATTATATTATTGAAAACTTAGGGGTCTGATCTAACCGTTATTCATTGGACGGGAGGGAACAATTCTGTACAGGGACAATAGAGGTAAATGATTATGAATAGGTGATCATGTTCAATTGGAAACGAAAGATTATTTTTTGAAAAGCCCTGTTTTGATGGGGTCTTTTGCTCTTGTTTACTTCTACAAATTTGAATTCGTTTGTGAGGTGAAGGCACGCTTGGATATAACCCCGGGGTTATAAAAAGGCGATTGGCCGGAGGGGTTGCTAGATAATAGGAGAGGAGTTGTTAGTAGGGGTGCAGTTGACAGCTGATCATGGGTCAATTGCAATATCCTCGACATTTGTCAACAGGGGTAAAACTTACTACAGTTAGTTCTGACTGTCGGCAAACTTCCATCGTCCCGCTCCAGCTTTGGTTATTCTCCCTGTTTCCAAGGAGAAGAGGGCATCTGTCGAACTCGTCGTTATAAAATAAACCTTAAACGAAAAGTGTTGTAGCAACTCTTTAAACTCGAATTTCGGGATTTTTTTTTCAAAGAGTCAGCGCGGACACAAATGGGTCAACAAGGTTAGGTTTCAAAAATTATGAGCTATATAATTTACATATAAAAATACATATTCTGTTACAATAAACGGTGGGTGATTCACAACGCGTACGACAAACTACACCTCAAAGGCTACAATAAAGTTCGCCAGGGCCATGGTTCGATTCTCAACCATTTCGCAAATATTCAACATTTTATGCTTCTGTTCAACTATCTACGGTCCTTCGCAAAAACCTACTCGAAGCTCTTGAAATACGCAATTTTAAGGAAATCCAAAAAAAGCGTTGAAAAGTTCGCTAAATTTCCTTTTAAGGCACCTTTCTAGCACTTTCAATTTAATGTTTTGTAAGGAATTTTCAAGAATAAGGGCCACTTTCCCAAGCCACACCCTTGCCTTCACCGACGGATCAGAGAGTAAAAACGGAACAGGCGCGGCATTCATGATCAACAAAGAAAGGTATATATTCTCCCTGCCAAATGTATACAACAATTATACTGCGGAACTAACGGCGATCAGCAAATGCCTTAACATAGTATCGCCCATAGGCAACTCGTTAGTCTGCACAGACTCGGTACCGGCTCTTACAGCAATGGAAAACCGATTCACTATGCAACTGCTTGTCCAGGAGATATTGCTCTCTCTGGAACGATTGAGACTCTCTGGCATACAGGTAATTTTCGTGTGGATCCCAGGACACTGTAGTATAATGAGCAACGAACAGGCGGATATTGCTGCAAAACGGGCCATTATTGATGGGATCCGACATAAGTACACTCCTCACACAGATTTTATCTCCCACGTAAAAAAAAAAGAATGGCAGAAATAGCAAGAGGAATGGAGAGCAATGAGGGACAACAAGCTAAGGGATATTAAACCAAATGTTGACCCTTGGAGCTGCTCGTTGCGACTCGAGGCACGAAGGGACTGTGTTGACGCGACTTAGAATCGGACATAGTAGGCTTACCCACGGGTACCTTATGTGCAAAGAACCGGCGCCAGTCTGCGATTGCGGCATAGAATTGGTCACAGTAAAACACCTCTTGACCAATTGTCTTAAGTTTGAGCAACAAAGAATATCACATAACCTCCCAAGCCAATTAGCGGAGATTCTTGGTGATGACCCCCCTGTGATCAATAGACTATTTGACTGTCTGAGATCAATGCGTTTGACACAGAAGATATAAATGGAACATGTACATCAGATTTACATATTGATGTATAAGTATATGGGCGCACGCGCGTGCTTGTGCCCACGTATGGTGGAAGGAATAGAGAGATAGAAAAGGAATGAAAGAAAAAAAATCGCAAACATACTTTCCAAGGCAGAAGTAATGTGTAAATAGCTGTTGTGAGGATCCGTCATGATCAAGGCGAAATATGATCCTATGCGATTGAACGCCTTAAAAACAGTTTTCTAAAAAAAAAAAATAAACACTAAATCTTTCAAAAGCTGAGAAAAAATAAAACTTATGTATAAACTAAATTTGCAACCTAACTTTGGTAAAATTCAAGGTAGAACAAAATTTTATAAAATGATAATGAATCAAATGATCAAAGACTGTTCAGCGAACACGAATATTAAAAAATACTTTACGTCAACAAAGTTTTTGATTCAACGTAAACCAGAAGAGTAATTGATCTAACGGTTCACAATTACAACAATAGTTAATTAAAAAAATAATATATGCCAGTTAAAAATTTTATATCAATTTTTTCAAATAAACTTACAATTTATTTTGGATTTCCCTGGAAACTAATCAGTCGCTGCTAGATAATTAACAACCATTGGTTTACAAATGGCCTACAAAGCTGTAACGGTCATGTCACGTTTATGGTTTGATGTAGGTGTTTTATAAACAGTCTAACTAATATTAAAGGGCCGTCAAATTTGTCTGCCGATAGTTCGTGTATTGCGACATTTACGGGCGTCCGAGATTGTAAAGGGGTTTATATTCTATATCCATGGCGTTTTACTGTTTATATCAACAATAGCGGATTTGATTAAAAGCAATTTCGCCTACGTTTCGAAACAAATTTTGAATAATTGTTGAACTGTATGTCGAAGTTAGATTAGGTTAGGTTAGGTAAAATTAGGTTGGAACTTCTCCTCAATCTTCCGTTATTAGATTAGAGATCATAGATTAGAGCAGGCTAATACAGAGGCACTTCAGTCAAACATGGTTCTGCGGACATCACGATTCCAGTATTAAGTTTTATTAGGATTTCCTCATTAAAATACGAGAAGATCGGAAGAAATCGATTCCAGTGCGTGCTATATTTAGTTCGCAGATGGCTCTAAGACCGAGCTGGTATCTGTGGAAATGTACGATGAACTGGAATATTAGATTTGGGCAGTAGGCTTAGACGGTGCAGAGACGGTGTCAAATCAAAGGATTTGTGTAACGAAGATGAGAATCTTCTCAAACTAAAGGTACCTGGCCGGTAGTAGGTCAGAACCATTTGGCATCAAGGCCCACGACAGACGTCCAGGTCAGGAGGTAAACACGAAACCTGCTAGTTCCGAATATAACTGGTATATAGACAGCTCGAAGATCGAGTATGGTTCAGAAGCTAGCATTTGAGGAAAGCGAGGATCAGAATTCATATAAGTCCAGGGCAATATGCCACGGTCTTTTAGGCAGAGACGATGTTTATTGGACACTGTGTCAGAAGTATCAAAAGGCTGTGCTACGAAAAAAAGAACCTTCTCGAACTACAGGCTTATCGGGAGTAAAGTCCAGAGCCATTTGGGTTAGCTTCAAGGCTAGGGTTGTTTTCATGGAGAAAACGACAAAATTTGGTCTGGTACCAGAGCATACAGGGCAGAGAAACAACGATAAACAGATAAATTGGCTAATCAATCAAGCAGCCCTAGTTGGCTGGTTCTATCAGAACGCCTATCGGCCGTGAATATTTGGGGGGGGGGCGTAGAACAAACAGCAGACCACGTCTTGTGCTGATAGAATTCTCCAAGGGAGAGAAAAGCCCGGCACACATAATTCCCAAAAACGTAGATCCATCGAATGACGTGGTAAAAAGTAATGTTTCATCAAAAGCTGACAGCGAAATATGTCCTCGCTTCGTAAGATGGTTCATGCAGGCTGAAATTCCTACTCGTGGAAGAAGAAAAGCCACGGATTGACAGAAGATTGCACATTAAACAGCTTTGTGACTTGTTAAAAACCCTTAAGCTCAAGACAATGATGGACATTGTCCAATAGACCAATTGGTTGCTCGCACATGGCCTACACTTTCGAATCTTAACCTCAACTTTAAAGTTAGGTTGGAGTTACGGTTACGGACTGAGGTTTATATGGTATATTTAACCCCCTTCTGGTTGTTGTTGACTGGAATGACTAGAAAGACCGTGAGACGTGAACTTCGGAGACACGTGTAGACTCGGAGCAGCAGAAACACGCCTGTTTTCATATTCTCAGGAACCTGACGAAACAATGAAACATGTCCTCCGTCCTTGTAAATATCTACGCAGGCTAAGCTTCATGATCATGGAGAAATAAAAGGCTATGCCTGAAAGACAGGACCATTGTTAAAGCTTCGGGATCTGGAAAAAGCTGAGCGAAAAGCTCTAGACAATGATGGTAATTATAATAGAGCTGTATCGGTCGTGGTACGCAAGGTCGTTAAGAGGCAGAATCCTTTTAACCCTAACATTTATCTTAGAGTTAGGGATGTTGATGACCCTAATGTTTTACTTTAAGCTTTGAAAAAGGCGAAAATTTTTAAAAAATCGGCGCGAAGTAAATCATTTGGGCTTATTATTTGATTTGAGCGTTTAAGGAAACGGTACGCAAAAAAAAAACATGTTGGCGGTTTCACTAAAACTATTTATTTTTGAAAAATAACGTTATCATATTATAGCTGAGTAACATTGCTTTTTATTTGTGAAATAAACGTAGATCTATTCAAGTTTTATAGAAAAAAATGAAATGTGAACACCTGGTACTCAACTTTTTCAATGATTCCCGCAATTTAAACAAGCCCCATTGTTCTGAAATGGTTTAATTTGGAAGCATCGCGGTCGTTGGTTGGAACAATATCGTAACGTTATTTCAATATTGCATTCGATGATGAAAGATACAGTTCACCCTCGGTGCCATTTCGCTCCCAATCTAATTTGTATCGTACTCACGATTCTGATGGGTGGTGGGAGGCCAGCAGGACTTGAACATAATCTAATATCTTCCAATACCCAGAGTCACGCCGGCAGTCCGACCTGACGAATAACATCTGCGGTTCGTATAAGGATGGAAAAAGGCCGAAGGCTTAAAACTTCGAAAAATACACGTCTTTGTCCGCTTTTATTCCAATGATGTCATTTTAAATACATCATCACTGTTTTTCATATTCAAATTGGATTTCTGGACGGTGGGTTCAATTTTGTCCATCCGACAGTAGCTTTTGTTATATGAATCTATGTAAAGATTATGTAATTGAAAACGTCAGTTAAGTTAACACGTATTCATTTAGTTCCAGACGACCAAACGTTTCATGTCGACACATGTATACGATTTTGCTCCCCCTCCCCATGTCATGATGGTATGTCAAATGCCTCTGGGATTTTCTACCGTTGAAATAATTACCTTAATTATTTATTCTTAACCCATTGGTTGAGCCATCTGCGTTTGGCAATGTGGTATGCAGTAAAACGGACTAGAGTACCAAAAAATCCAACCTTTCTGGTCCATTGAGCCTCAAGATTTCTGGCAGTAACCACGGCCACCTTCATTGCGGCCAAGACCTCCCGGCCTATCTACGTTCCTAACTTGTCTATTGTTGCAACTGTGGAGTAAATTTGCATTGAATCGAGAAACCATTGTCTAATAGATGAACATTTCTTGTAATTTGGTGTACTGCAAAAGGGTTCTCGGCCGATAGGTGTCGTGACCGAACTTTCCTTGGCCAGGTTTGCGGCGACTCGTTCATCTCTGCTCTGTAAGCCCTGGTGCCCACCCCAAGGTCAATTTATGGTTTTGCGCCCTGAAGATGATCTCAATAAAGATCGAAAGGTTGTCACGATAAAGAAACATTTTTTCTAAAATCTACATTACACCAGTCTACTAACGGTCACTAAACACCACACATTATTTATTTCATTCTTGGGTTTATGTTTTTGTCACCGCGACAGGCGAACTTTTCCTACTGAAGATTGCGCATTCTGTAGTTATTTTATTTAATACAACTATATTATAACAAATTAAGTCTCATTACTATTATTACGTTTCGGCAATGTCATTCTGTAATAATAGGTAGCCATTAGGTAAAATAATTTTAAACAATAATAAGAAAATAGTGAACGTCTACACAGCTCCTAAATGTACCCTAATAACTTTGAATCAGTGATTTATGGGATATTTTGGATTTGAATTGGCGGATGTTTTAACAAATCCTCGTACTCCCTTAGCAGGTGGAAGTTTTCGCAAGGTGGATGAAATTGAAACAGTGTTGGACGAAAAACAAACATCGAGATGATAAGGGTATGGATATAACAGCTGAACAAAGCCCCAGAATCGATTCAAGGTTGTTTTGTAACAGGAAAGAACATATCTTCTGGTCTATAAACTGACAGCTCTAAATTTCCCAGTGGTATTGTGCAGTCCGATTATAGACATTTATTAAATTATCCTTTTTTAAGCAGAAGATATTGCTATAAGAAACGGGACGACGGTAGCCGAGTCGTTAGAGTGCCGGCTCGTATTTGCCACGCCATCGGACTTGGTTCAAATCTCGGCACAGCCCGTGGATTTTTAATTGTGACTAATGTGGAGAAAAGATAGTAAAAAAAGGTTGACCTCTCTTCCGCGACACCCAACGGATAGAAGACAGGAATTAATTTAAATTCCTACTCTCGCTATTGGAGAGGGGCTCAGATTCATAGAATTTCAGACAGTCTCAGTGTCTTAACAGCTTAACGGTTTCATAGACCATTCAAACATACATCCATTATGGATAAAAGCAGACGACAGTCACAAAATCGAGGTAGATATATAAGAGACAGCCGAACAACCCGTGCAGGGTAACCCATGAATATCCTCCAGAGTGTCGTTCCCATAATCGAGCTCTCTTAAAAACGAGAGTAAAACATTTAACATTCCCTAGGCAAATATTATTTTGCCACAAGCCATCAACCCAGACATTGCTACATAGCTCCAGATTATCCACAATCACTTCGTTAACAAAGGACTGAGGAAATACGAATATTGGGAATGTCATGGTGTAAGTCATGTCCTTTCGTCATGTACCCTCTTCTTCATTAGGACATCATCATTAGGAAAGAAGTCTCCCTCTTGATCGACATGGTACAAAAACTCAGAAAGAACGACCTAGATTTTTTAGGCGATTTATTTTACATCTTAATCATCAACTACATTCATGAATGTCGGATTGATTTAAAACTTCCAGTACCCAAACTTTAACATATACTTGACAACTAACCTATTTTTTACTACAGAGGTTGAATCCGGGTGTCTAAGGCAGTGAGACTTTTACAAAAGTTTTATTGAAAATGGTTTTTATCCACACCCACTTAAAATACCGGTTAAATAACACCTAAAAAAAGAAGCAGCTCTTGTGCCTGTTGTACCTGACACATATGCCGGAGCACAACCAGTTAGGCTGACTGATGAACTGCTACATCTATTTTGCCCGTTGAACCAATGAACAAGTTCAAGGATCGGCCCGCTACGACGGGGATGTTTGATTCCAGTATTGTTGGAAGCGGGCATCTGCTTTATCAAAGCAATCAGGTGACGTTGGAGGAGGGTCAGAAACGGCGTCTGGAGCTGAGCCGCGATATGGCCAAAAGCTGTCACCCCAAATACGCCGACTGATACTGACAATGCTGCCACAGCTGGGGGATTATGTTATCCGGTCTTCGATTTCCCTACAGATATTCGTAGGGCGCCATTATAGGGCGAACAGGTGATACTCTTTCGATCAATCTCATTCAAAAGCGTTTTTCTTCACCAGTGGAGGTTCAAAACTACTATTCCCATGGCGTGGCCAGTTCGAAGTTACTGAAGTGGTAGTTCGGCACATTGACAGTCTTCCTGGGCCGTTTTTGCGGCGATGAGGGGAGGGGTTCCGGAACCTTCTCTCGGGTTTAGATGGCCTATAAGACGGACAACGCCAGAGAGATGTTTAATTTAAACAACGGTACACCCATGGCTTGGTTTCGCTTGTGTTTCAAATAAAACAGTCCTGCGAAAAAAATGTCATTGAAGGAATTTGTTCATTTGCGTGCATGAAATCATCAGGACAATTGTCGAATGGCAATAAATTGTGTGTGGAATTGAGTAATTAAAAGTTTCGTGGGTGTATTTAACGATGAGGAAATAAAACGGATTGATAGTGGACCATTAATCTTTAATTCAGAATTTTATTCATTCCTATTTTATTAATTTGAGGGAGGTGTTCGGATTACACAAATGCTTAAGGAAGGGACTTCATTTTGATAAAACTCATTAAGGTTCTGTCTCTTGTTTGTGAGAGAATCAATTTATGTTTAAATAATTTTCAAGTAAATTCCACTGGAAATTCACTGAGTCGTTGTGAACGTTCAATTTTAAACCCACGGAAATTCATTCTATAAACCTCCTTTGTTTATAAATTCCTTTGAACTGGATGAATTTTAATGCGCCAATGTTGCAAGTTAAATTGGACAGCCTTTTATGATTTTGTCATCCCATCATCCAGGAAGACATTACAAAAATTCCTCTAAATCCTGTTATGCTGGAGTGATCTATAGATACTACTATTTTTTATTTTATTTTACTTTCGTGGTAGATAGGCAGATTGCCGATGAATCTCTGAGAACTTAAGTAAAAGAAGAGTACTTTTATCATAGTCAGAATAGGCCATACGCGTGTGACACAACGAAAAATAGGGAGCAATTATGCATAATTCAATAAACTCACTGGCTGTAATATTACCGCGTTTTTCATCCTGTCACAATCATATAAAAATAACAGAATACAAATTCACGTTTCAAATCAATTTCACACGAAAAAAATATGGCACGACAAGAATAGCACGAGAGTTTATGTGAGTATGAAATACTTGGTTCAAAACTTATTCACATTTGTATTGCATTTATCCAATCAGCATTTGTTTTCAAATTCACCCAGGCACTGAACATGACCCGAATAAAGGATGAAACGTCTGCCAAAAAAAAAATGAAAATGAAAAAAGGTGTTTTTCTAAAATACTTCATTCTTGACCGCTCCTCAGCACTTAAACAAATTATATTTTATTTTATCTGTATCCAGTACATTACATTTATAGATCTGGGTTGGAAAAATCGTCCTGCTTTTTGGCTGAACACTGAAGAAAGCGAAAAGCCGAAACGTATCTGATAGTTCGTTCATGTACTAGGAGATCGAAGTTCAGGTAAAGTCTAAGTAATCTAACACATCTCTTGGAGAGAAGGTCAGCAAACATTTGAGATAAGTAAATTTGTTCCTTTTTAAGAATAGTTCCTTTCGGGGCAATTCGTTATGTTGAAATATGTGTGGTGACCATTAATCGATATTTATTTAGAAATCGTGAGATGCGGACTGGTGTGATGTAGGTCTCAGAAAAACGTTTTCTTTATCGTGCCAACGTTTCGGTCTTTATTGAGATCATCTTCATGGCCTGGGATTTACAAATATTGTGTTTACATATAACAATTACATTTTGGATGTGGAAGAGAAATATTTTGCACTGTACAAAAACACTTTTCCACATCCAAAATGTAATTGTTATATGTAAACATCGTTTGTAAATCCCAGGCCCTGAAGATGATCTCAATAAAGTTCGAAACGTATGCACGATAAAGAAAACGTTTTTCTGAAACCTACATCACGACAGACCTCATCTCACGATTTCTAAATAAATATGTTGAAATAGTTCAGTACACTAGTTGTAACGAATCAGGTAGTTCATGTTTTTTGGAGGAACCAAAAAAGCTGTTACGCTTTTGAAGTGGTTCTTAACTTGTTCCGCGTAGAAAAGCTGAAAATCATTCTATTTTCCTGTGAAGAAAGACCCTTTAGAAAATAGCTTGAATTAGTTCAATGATGAACTACACATTTCTAGAAGAGTAAGACAACAGACATTACATATAAGTAGAGATCTACTCGTTTTGATCCGTTTTAAAAATAGTTCCTTCGTTCGTTATATTGCAAAAGTACAGTGAATATAAGTAGTTCATGTTTTTTCCATAACGCCAAAAAGCTGATAAAAGTTCTTCCTCGAGATTTCATTTCTCTATCCTGTTCCGTTTTAGAAACGGATTTAATATCTGAAGAGGCTTGATATTCTTCTATACGAAGATAACTTAAATAAGCAGCATACTTTACGAGGAATTTAAAGCATAGATTTTATTATGTGTGGCGTTAACAATGACAAAGAGTGAGCTTTGGGCCGAAAATCAATAGAGCCAATGTTATCCCAGATGATAAATCAGCTGAGAGATTTTAAGCATCTAAACTTTTATTTTAATAATAACCGACACAAAGTTTCTGACGTATTTTCTATCTATTATTTATGGAGTCAATCGAATTTAAACGAGTTAAGGATATTTCAACGGAACACTGTTTATGAATATAAAATATTAAATTACCATTGGGATTTTGGGTCCATTTTTTTCCATTCTTAGAAGAAACAGGATTGTTTTATTGTATATTGTACTGTCATTTTAGTTTTGCGTCCCTATCATGAGTTAAAATGGAATGTATTTATTAGCGTCAATGTGTAGTGTCGAGGGTTGATGGCGGAATATTGAGTACCCCATCACTCCTCATTATAATAAGTGAAAGAGTTATGGAGGAATATCGAGTACTCCAACCACTCAGAGTGAATGAAATTTAAATAAGTCAGAAAGTATTCGGGAGTGAGTGAGAGTGTCAATTGGTTTGGTTTTAGAAAGCGTTGAGGTTGAAATGCCCTAGTTTTGATGGCCCCTTGAGCGCAAACCATGCGTCTGGACGAATAAGACCGAGGTCTAACGCTTCACTGAATTCTATACAGGCCTTTGCGTATGTACATGAGTGTGTTGATTTAATCGTACAACAGTAATGTCTCTAACTTTTGCACATGGTCTTCCATCCAGATAATAGCATAACAAAGCAACACTCTTCATACAGTCTTATAAGTCCCTACGTATACTCAGGAAAGTACCGGAGAAGCTACTCCTGCACAAATTACAACAAACGTTATTCCTAACCACCAATTCGACACCCGGAATCACCGATCTACAATCCAAAGAATTCATTTTTTAGACGTCATTACAACATAAAGAGCACATAGTTTCCCAAGCTTTCTATCATCCCAAGCATCTACCGCTCAAAGGAGTACTCTGGTACCGTTACTGCTCTAACTCCCTTAACTCTGCTGACAATACCCATAACAGGCCTCTCTGACAACCTACTGCTGTAGCCAATTCGATCCTTCTAAGACCACCCCTTTAACTTCAAACCTCTTTAAATGGAGAATACAAATAAATAAAAACAAATCTCAAATATATGTCCTTTAGCCTTAAACCCAAATATTTCCTCAGTTTCGGTTCGGTCCAAAAAAATGTTCTGGCCGCTTAAAAATAAAAAATTTACATGATCACAACCTTCCAGTCCTTCTCACGGTCACCGATGCTCAATCTCCCACAGACCATACTTTCCAGTCAAACCTTGGCATTCTTTAAGTTATTGACCTAGCCAAATCCAGATACCTCAAATTCCACTCGAAATCACTTTATCATTCCAACCCTTTCATCCGTGACCTTTCCATTTTTACCCTCCTTGCCAATCCTGCTCTGCCCAACTGCGCACATAAAGCGCATTGGTCTATCTCACGTCTCCGATATGGTCAAATTTCACGTTTGGTACGTGATCAAACTTATCTTTGCTGAAGATACAACCATCATATCCTGCCCTAGCGGATCCCTCCAAAACCGCTCCCTCTTTTCCATTGCCTTTTAATTGAAACAGAAAATTGTTTTAATAAATGTATGGAAGAGGCGGCGAGATACCGCCCAGGCGTTTCGATTCTAATTTTTTCCTTCTGTAAATTAAATCTGTTAGCGGATCGGAAAAGATTTGGATAAAGGTCACGTTTACGTTTAATTTTCCACTAGGCTGGCAATTAATTGAATAAAGGCTCAACTTATACCGTTATCCCCGACTACACAAGCCTTCGATAATGATCAACCCCGCATTATTTAGGTCATGAATATCCAATAAGTTATGGTTAAACCGATTTGTTTTATGTGAATTGATCAAAGCTGGACGTGGGCGCTATTTGCGTAGTAGATTCGATGATAAGCATACCACAGCCGAGCCCAAAACTACACAAATAAATAATAAAACAAAAACAAGACGAATAGGAAAATAACCCGATGTGACGTTAAACTTCAAATGACCTGACTTTCGAAAAATAAAGCCTGAAGTTCAATAATACTACCGTAAGCCTTGATTCTCATCTTCTTGTTAACTTTTGATAATAAATCATTTATGTTTTAGTGGTAAATTGACCAAGTTACTTCTTTCAAGTAATTATTCTTTTTGTAAAAGAATGCTCTTGAACCACTTAGCTATCGTGATTTCCATTCTCAACCAAGAACTTTTACAAAAAGAATAATTTATTGAAAGAAGTAACTTCCTCAGTTGACTACTAAAGCAAAAATGGATTAATATTTAATAAGTAAATGAAATATCGCTTCACTAACAACTCCCCGTGACGACTTCATACGTCGCTGTGAATCGAATCCTGATTATACGACATTTGAAAATGGGAAAAGGAGGGAAAATTCGAACGGTTGTTGGTTGAGGTGGGAGCTAGTACCCGAGAGGCGTATTTAGACGAAGATTGTGGGTTCGAATCCCGCTCGTGACACTGACTTTTTTTATCTCAACCAAGATCTTTCACAAAAGGAACAATCGATTGATAATAATCACATCCAAATATAGTACGGAAGTTAAAGAAAAAGAACGGCGAAGAATATGTTAATCGAATCTACACTGACGGAACAAATCTGCAGAGTTTATGCATTTTGTAGCGTAAGATGGAGGTTTTGCCATCCAGCAGTTTTAAACTACCAGAGCTTTTAATCAGGCTGGAACCTTCTGACATACAGAGGAAAATCTTTTCAAAAGGGATGAAATCGAGCTTCTACAGCACCCACCTTCCAGTCCCGACCTTGGCCCCTCACGCTACAATCTCTTCGTAGCCATGGTAAAAAATTGGCAAAAAACATTTAATGTGCTGGAAAACGTAAAAACTGAAGTAGAATTGGGAATTTGG
Source organism: Cimex hemipterus (assembly GCA_039619505.1). Taxonomy (NCBI): domain Eukaryota; kingdom Metazoa; phylum Arthropoda; class Insecta; order Hemiptera; family Cimicidae; genus Cimex; species Cimex hemipterus. Next base: position 26,146,295 of record CM077100.1, on the reverse strand, counting down.
AATTCTTTGCTGGTGGATGTTGCGAGTCGTTGAGCACACGTTGAGCCGGCACTGGGTCCGACTATACCCGCGAGATTCATCTAGACTTTCTGTCATACATGACAAAAACGTTTCAAAATGAATCAAATCCATCTTGTCTATCTCTTTCGACGTTTGGAACGTAGTGGCCAAATAAAGTTTTGGCCAAATCCGTGACCGAGCTTTCTAAGAATAAATCCCCTTTATCTTGTGACGTTCGATACCAATCGATACGAGTATTTTCTTTCGATACCGAGTACTTTTGGTATGGAATATTGTCATTCGATACAAGTACTTTTTGTACTGTTGGTATACTCAAATAGATTTTTCATCGATGGTTCAAGTAATATTGAATTGTTATTTTCTGTGCGAAACTTACCTCTGTTCGTAACTCTGCTGATAATTACCTCGCACTTTTCATTGCAGTAATTTTTTATAAAATGTTTAGGTCTTCAAATACCTAAAAAGCGTTCGCCTTCTTTCTCATCGCTAGATACATAATCATGTCTCCTCCGAAAAATAAGAAAACTGAATCGTCGCCATCTTGTCAACTGTGCGGGAATACGTCCAATCGTTTTTAACATTTGAAAACAAAACACCCGTTGACCGATTTTCTCAAAACTCGATAACGATAAAATTGAAATATTAATTTTTTGATACGTGTTTTTTTTTTTAAAATCTTTTCCTTGTCATTACCTCCGTAACTGTATGAAAAAATACTGAAATATATGGAAAAAAACTGCAAATGTTTGTTTATTTTAATGCATTAGCGTATTTTACACGCAAGTCGATTGTAAGCTGATCCTTTACGAATAAAAGAAGATGTACTCATACTAGAAAGTACTCGTTAGTACCGAATAATTTCTGTCATGTGCCACATTTGAGTCGCTGATTCCTATAAATTCCTTACGTATAGGATGTCGTTTTGTAAACAGAATTACTTCAGTTTTTGTTGTGTTTAACATGAGTTTCCATCTGTGGCAAAATCTAACTATTCAATAGATGTTTCGGTTCAATAATAACGTTAACGAACAAATCTTTCGCCTTTTACGACGAAGTAGTCATACGAAAAGGTACTCGTTAGTATCGATTAATTTCTGTCGATACTTGAGCAGTGTCGATTAATTTCTGTCGATACTTGAGTAGTGTCGATTAATTTC
>CM077100.1:26099691-26132040 GCA_039619505.1 Cimex hemipterus | reverse complement strand
TAATGAAAACTTAAAATCCTGCATTATTTTCCGGACAACCCAATACATATCAACTCTATACCTTGGTTTTATTTCCGTGGAAATCAATGGGCCTAGGAATAAAAAAAAAATTATATAAGCTGTAAATGTCTGTTAAAGAGTGCGATGTTTCAATATTTTCAGACATTTCAGTCTGTCACAAAACGAGAAAAGACGGGCCATAAAATCGTATAATATCTGGTACAGTTTCCAGTACAAAACAATAACAATAATATTCTAACGATAGCATTACTCGTTGAATAAAGCTGCATTTTGAAAAACGCAACTCGTTGTATAAATTGAACGATGAACGATCTGTTTCGATACTTTTTAAAGGGATCAAAAACCGGGCAGATAAAACGAGCGAGGGAAAATCTATAAATGCCAACCAATTGCTCAGGACGTTTGAATAATGAGCTTCTGACGCATTGCGTCGGTTTTATTTACGCAGTTTACCCACAGTATTTGAGCCTCGAGTAATTTACTATAAATAAATCAAACGGTCACGGAGGAAAAAATAAGGAAGGAAAAGGGATAGGAATATTTTAGCCGTTTGCCAATAAAGACGGCTATCCGCTGGCAGGGCTCTCAAGAGTTAATGAAATTCTACTTCGCATCAGCGACAATCTTTTCAAAATCGTGTATTGAAATTCTCTCAATATTTCTTGTCTTTATAACCGCCTTAACTGTTAGCGAATCTGTTGCAGCGCCTCTTTAACACTAACGCAATAAATAAATCATAACTGATGATGTTTTTAAAGACACCGAGATGACAACACTCGATGGAAATTACGCGAGAGCGTATAAGGTATAAATTCCATGAAGATTCTATTGGTATTCACGGCCATCCTTCACCTTAGGCCAATTGACTCTTCCTTTTTTATTTATTTATTTTTTTCTGGCCAGCATCTCGCGTTTTCTTCACCCCCCCTTATTTTATTTACAAAATTTCGTTCTCCATTGAATGGCGATCTTTCATTTTTGATGGAAACTAAGCAACTCTATTATCATTCTTAATAGACATTTCTACATGCGACGAAAAAAAGCGGTATTTGTATCACCCCGGACCTATTTCAAATTGGGATAAAAACAGATTAAAAATCAATGAAAAGTGTTTTTTTTTAATTTTTTAATGCTGAAGTCAACGGTCTAAACGGTTTTCAATTTCGAGTAACCGTCCTCAAATTATTGGTAAAAAAGTATTTTCGAACACGGTTTTTTTGAAAAACTAAATCTTCTTAAACTTTCAATAACCAATTTATTTACCAAATTAATTGACAGTAAATGAATGAATTTCAAAATTTAAATAGTTTTCAACTATTTCTCAAATAATATATACCAACGCTCATTTAAGGGACGCTCAAGGTTTAGCTCATTTAAGCTCGATTCAGTCTGGCGCAAACGAACCAAAATTTCAAAAAATAAAATTAGGGATGTTCTCCGGGCTTGCAATTTTAAGCCCTATCGCTTTCATTTTGTCCAGGGACTTTGAGACTCTAATTACGACAAGCGTCAACGTTCCTCCATAGATTCTAGATTAATCAAAGTTCACCTCTAATGGCAAGCTAACCGTTAAAATTTTCGAACTTGGGCTGAGGAAAATCCGATAATTTTGTTCTCTTGTCATCACTGCTGATTCACAGCATTAACGTTTGGTGTGGACTTCTACGAAAGAAATTAATTTGGCCTTACTTCTACGAAAATAATAGCTCAGTTCCACGAGGGAGGTTTTACCAACTCTATTACATGATGTTCCTCTGCAATAACGACAAAGCTTCGCCAGATTGTTTATAAGTGAGACGTTATCTGAATCGTCACTTGCAGGATAGGGGATAGAACATTAGGACCTCATGGCCGGACCTGTTGGCCTCCTCGGTGACCTGATTGAACTCCATATGACTATTTTTATGGGGCCATTAGGGAAAAAAAACAGTGTACTCAAAGCAATAGCATACTAAACAACAACACAATTAAGCATGATAGGGGGAAAATGAAGGGACACATTTCGCCTTCCTTGGACACTCGAATCCCTTACAAAGGAAAGCTCAAGAAACGCAAAATGATGAAGCCAGAGGGTGGTAGTAACGTTGGGGGGAAAATGCTCCACATAGAGCCCTCTGAGTTTGACACTGGCCAGTTTCTCACGAGTTTGGACTTAGCCAGTATTTCACTATGTTCGTGGTCCGCTTGGCCAATGACATGACGTGACAATTAAATAAGGTTTTTAGTGGATGAAAAAAGTCAATGGCACGAATAGGATTCGAACCTACGACCTTCGGCTAGATAGCCCATGCTCTACCACTTGAGCTATCGTGACCTCGATCCACTCGGACATCAACTTCCTATCTCACAAATGGCAAAAGGAGGGCAAACTCATAAGGTGGAGTTGGATCGAGGTCACGATAGCTCAAGTGGTAGAGTAGCAGTGTATCTACCCGAAGGTCGTGGGTTCGAATCCCGCTCTTGCCATTAACATTTTTCATCTCAACTAAAAACCTTAATTAATTGTCTTAGTCAGTATGTTTAGTTAGAATGTAGCGCAGTGGGTTAGACCTTTGTTAGATTTTCATGGAGTGAGTTAGCTTTCAAGGGGGTATCTGGCATTGGCTTAGGTGCCGCTTTTAACCAGTGTGTTTAACTGTGTTTTGAAATGTGAAGGTTTGAATTACTTCATTATCCTCCCAATTATAATTGAAGAGATTTTACATTTTGTTTTATTGTAATTAAATTTAATTGTTTGTACCGTTTTGGGAAGTAGTTTTGCGCTTCATGTTTGTCCAACCACTGGCCTCCCGATATCGTACAAAATCCATTACTCATCGCATGTGATGATCGAGAGATGGATTATTTTGTGGGCGCAACAGACGAGACTGCAAATGTCAAAGAGTCGTTTTCTTTGGGCTTCGGGTGCGGTACCCATTTGTCTAGCTTTTTTGGTTTACCAATTTGCTCCAGATGGTGAACGACGGTTGAGTGGTCAATTCTAAGCTCTCCCTCGGTTTCCCGTGTTGTCTTAATTTAATTTTCTTAGACCTTAGCTATCTTCGAGATCGAAATCTCTGAACCATGGCTGCACCGTACATTCGCTAATGCTTCCATCCCCCAAACTATATTGATGTTTCGCGCAGTTCGGCCGCTCTTCGCCCAAATTTAAATTCGTATACGACGTGTGACGATAATCTAGTTTGGGCATATTTCATTTCGCAGGTCCTCACTCTTATGAAATTCAATATAAACTAAAATATTTTGAATAAAAGATAACAGGGGGCGTGGTGGTCGCAAGGTTTAGTCTTTGACACGGCGCTTATCACTGTAAGGTAAAGATCCCGGGTTCGAATGCAGGGCCGCTGGATTCGAACCCGACACACTTACAAATGGGCTTTTTTTCAAAAACACCGGCACTCTGAGGGTTTATATGCGTTGGTATATATGGGTTGTGAACCCTCGTAAAATATAAATAAAAATAAAAGATAACAATTAAAAATATCTATAATAATCCATAAATTAAATTTGAGCATTTAGCTTTGTTTACATGACAAGCACCTGCGAAAATAAAACAACTTTTCAAAATCTGCATTAATTTGGAACCAATCGAACATTACAACCCACCTTCGACCTTTACGATCGGTCCACACTGGCACACCAAACCTCGAAAAATTCGGCAAAGTTTACCCATGGAATTATGGGTATTATAAATTAGGTGAGTGAAAGCGTGCACACACACCCCTGTCACAACTTTATAAAAGATACATGACTCGAAAAAAATCATCAACCTGTATGGTGTCCATAACTTGGTTAACTGCCGTCCGAATTGCCTTTGCAAGATGGATAGAAACAGATTAGATGGGAAACGGGCGGCGGAGAGTGGAAAGCCTATTATAATTAACGTGCAAACCTCCTTAGTCGTTATCAATTTGCCGACAGCGGTGATGTTGGGAAGCCAGAGATATTAATTACATCGGCTGATGAGAACTGGGAAGAGCTTAAGAAGTCCCACGGTAAGTATGAACACAAACAGAATAAACATTACAGTTTAAAATGTAAAGCCGTGATTAAAGGATTTGGGATTTCGCAAAAGTAAACAATACTGTAAGTTCATGCCTCTTTCTAAACGAGTCCAACTCAATTCTACCATTTCAATATTTGCCTCCAGGTAACCTCTACGGTATGTGCCGTTAAATACTATTTTTCATGTGAACCACAGAAATTTTGGCGACTCTACGTCCCTCAGTCTTACAATTAGACTCGAAGTCCGGATCGGTGAAAACGACTTACTGTGAGTAGGAACTGTTAAGTCAGTTAATTAAGGTTTTTAGTTGAGATAAAAAGTCAGTGTCACGAGGGGGAATCGAACAGATGACCTTAGGCTTGATACGCCGCTACTCTACCACTTGAGCTATCGTGACTTGACAAGTTTTGTTACTTACACTGAATTTTACCATATAACAAAGTCATTCAATTGAGTGGGAAAAGACTCGCAAGCCAGAAAGCTGCAAAAGCTCGTCAAACCTACAAAATCAATTCTAAACTCCTTTGGAACTACTTAAACTACCTAAATGCTTAGTAACGAAATTTGATTTGTCCTAAAAAAATTTATTGTGAGGATTGGATGCGCCGGCAAACCCCACACCCACTATGTCTAAAGTTGTCCCAGTAATGTCCTCTATAGAGTTAGGTCAATGTTGATGGTCAAACTGATTTCTCTCCAAAAAGTCTTCTGTTTGGTATTGCATTGTTTGTCGGTCTGCTGTCCATATTTTGATGATCAGTGGTAGACAAGATTCTAGGGGTTCTTGGATGATGGAGGTCGCGTGGACGTGATCGGGTTAGAAGACCTAAGTGTGTTATCCGCAAGGTGGTTATGGTTGTGTTGAGATGAGTAGGAGTAGCACTATTATAAAGCAATATAACATAATATAATGATTATATAAGTAGCCCAAAATTTCATTCCGTACGTCCAACCTAGCTATCCGTAAATTCAAGTCGTATAGTGCTGATTATCCTACACACCTCAACGCATTCATAATCACCTATGCGGATGACGCACTTCTGTCTCCCGCGAGACCTCCATCATCCAAGGATACATTCAAAGTCTTGCCTCCAACTGTTCATCAGCACAGTTTTTTACAATTATAAAAATTACAATTATTATGCCAAGTAGCCAAAAACCAAGAATAAAATTTACATACGTTTGAAGCGTTCAAAATTAACTCTGACCTAATTAGTAATGATTCCACAGTTAATAACCTAACGTCGTGTAAATAAAAATTCAAAAAGTTTCGACAACTAAAAAATTAAAAGCTTGCTGTTGATTGAGTTATGTCAATCCGTTATCTACAATGCACTAACTGCATTTGTGTTTAGGATAAAAACCTAGTCGCGTTCCGTCTGAGTGGATGATCCCATTAATTAAACGTCGATTCTTCCATGGGGTACGGTTAATGGATTATCGTCAGCTCGGTAAAAAGGCAGACTACCAACGGCGATTTAGCGCTTAATTTTCCCATTGAATTAACACCGTTTAGTCTATTAACTAACCCGATTTATCCCACACGTCTTCCTTTTAACTTATATCCCCCATTAAAAAAGTAAACGGGGCCGTCGAGGGTGGAAAGTATTTCGTTCTAAACGAGTTAACGTTTAGCTGACTTCGGTTAAACAAAATTTGCTTTGTTTTACTTTCGATGAACCGTTTGGTCGAGTTTAACAGTGTGGCCTTCCAGGTTTTTCTCACATCAATTGCTAAAATGCAGTTTACGCCTGCATGTAGCCCCGCTCGTTCGTCCCTATATTATAATAGAGAGTGAAAGATCATTCCCGAACATGGCATGATTGCTGAAATCGGCAAAATCATAAAAGTTAAGGTTCAACAATCTACAACTTCCCACGTTGTAATTTAATAGGCCCTATGATAATCAGAGCATTAGAAGTGCTTCACAAAGTTGCGAATCAAGCAACTCGCCATCTGTTAGGCTGTTTGATAACGTGAGATGCGGTCTGGTGTGATATAGAATTGAGAAAAAAATTTTCTTTATCGTGTCAACGTTTCCTCTATTACTAATAATACTACATTAAATACAACAAATACAAACAAACCAACATACATTTCCATCCGATTTATTCAAGGCCTATCATATAAATTAAACAAATTTCTCTCATCTGATAACTTCAAAATAGCTTTCAAAAATTATAAAACAATCCAAACACTGTTTTCCAAAATTAAAAACCCCGCACCAATTACAAACAAATCTGACGTAAACTACAAGATCAACTGTTTAAACTGTCCGGCAACTTACATCCCAATATCTGGACAGGAGAGTAAAGCAACATGTCTATGATTGCAAAAAACCCAAACAAAATCTTACAGCACTCGCTACCCACCACTTTGAACACCAACACAATTTTGACTTCAAAAATCCAAAAATACTACATACAGAACAAAACAAATTTAAACGTAATTTTTCAGAAATGGTTTACATCAACAAGGAAAAACACAGCATCAATTATAGAACAGATACATGCAAATTCAGTCGCAGCTACGCCAATATCATTAATCAAATTCAATACAGATAACATACAAATATCATTACATTACATTCCACACATAAAATATTTTTCGCCTAGTCTAATTGTCCAACAATCTAGATTCCTTTTCTTATTTATCCCTTTTCTGTATAATCCTGAAAGAATAATCTGGCCAAAACATTGCCAACACATTGTTTCCCTTTGTCGGCTCTTTTCACCTCAAAGAGGCCGACGACTTATACAAAATTGTCTATTCTATACCCACTTCCTTCCCCACCCCTTCAAAATCCAACATATATAAGCATTAAACATCCAATCTCAAAACACGACATGCAAGAATGGCACAATTACACAGAAGACAAAGACTTTGAGTGAGTAGAAATAATTTGATGGAATATAAAATATATTTTGCATTGTACAAATTCATTTTTCCACATCCTGCATGTATTGTATTTTCTAAAAGAAAACTATGTTTGTAAATCCCAGGCCCTGAAGATGATCTCAATAAAAGGTCGAAACGTTGGCACGATAAAGAAGATGTTTTTCTGATACCTACATCACACCAGACCGCATCTCGCGATATCTGAATAATTATCTATTTACGGTCACTAATCTCTACACATTTGTCGTTTATGTATATTTTGTGGTCAACTACTACCTTTCAAACAAATTATCGTCAATCAACTCCGTCTTGCAAGACAAATTGACATTTAAAATTTTTGGCGTAAATTAGTCAACACCGGGAAAGATTTGAGCTCATTCTGAAAAAACGCTTCCTAAAAGTTGTGGGTTTTCTCATTTCGGTTTACTTTTCTGTAAAACACTTCATCGTATTGAAATGATGTTGTACCATACTTTATAGAGCATCAATAGACAAATAAGAGTAGCAATCAATCTTTAAAAAAATGTGTAAGAGCTGGTAAATATTTGTATATATATATATACCCACAGTTCGCACACAACTCCAAAGTGGTCGCCGTAAGAATTTGCATAAGGTTAGTTTAGAATTGTGGCTCAAGACGGATTTCGAATCTAGAAGTCTTCTGTTGGGTTGTTATCTCTGTGTTAGTTTTTTGAAGGGATTCCGCCTCGATCTGCTGGCGAACTATAGCACTAAGTATTTGACATATGATAGGACATAGGAACACCTCCGGAGCAGGTTAAAAAAACTCGTTCAGCACTGCAAAAGCAACAACATCCACTTCATTTGGGGTGTGATGAAAATACACCCCACGGCAGCTGGGGCAGCACCAGACCACTCTTGCGATTTCTCTCGTCAACATCCCTCGATAATTGTCCCTGGCTTCAACGAGCAGATGAGGACTCGGGCCCGAACTCCAACAACCGGCTCAGCGGCGTCGAGCAGGAGCCAGGTGAGTATCCTGCACGTGTTGTTTTTCTTCTCCGCTTTCCTCCATAAGTCAATTCCCGACCAATTAATTTCCATTTTTTTTCATTATTTTTTCATTTATTCTTTATTTATTTTATTTTCAGTTCACATTTTTTCCACAATTAGAGTAACTTTTGTCTTGTATTTTTTCCGTTGTTTATCCGATTAATTTACTTATTTCCTTTCATTCAGCAAGCCGCCGAAACATCCACAAGTATAAACGGAGCTAAAAAATAAAATAAGAAAAAAAACATTTTTTCGACCGAAAAATGGTTGTTACCCTCTTTATAGGCGACTCATCGCTGGAAGCTCCGGGATGACCCAAAGTTTTAAATGAGATTTTTTAATGGAAAAACACTGGACCACGGGGGTTGATATGATCTGCTATTCCGCACCTGAAAAACAAAACAAAAAAAAAACTCTTAGATCAGTGGAGTAAACTTTCTACCTTCTTGATAAAAACTTTTCAGAAGATTTTAATCAAAATTTATTCCATAGAAATAAATGTTTATCATAGGTTAAACTTGAAGTTGAAAGGGTTTAAAACCGAAGTGAAACTTCGACCATCTCCAATATAATCATTAAAGAGATAACAGAAATTTTAAATTTAACATATCCAAAAAACACAGAAACCGTTAACAATTCCATCTGCGATAAGACAATTTTATTGGAACCTATTTACAGCACTTTGTGACTTCAATCAAAGTATTTTTGTTACACAGAAAACAAATATTTTGAGTGAGTAGAAATATTTTGATTGAATATAAAAAATATATTTCGTATTATATAATTTCACTTTTTCCACATCCTACATGTATTTGTTAAATTTAAACAATGTTTGTAAATCCCAGGCACTGAAGATGATCTCAATAAAGATCGAAACGTTGGCACGACGAAGAAAATATTTTTCTGAAACCTACATCACACCAGACCGCATATCACGATTTCTGAATAATCGTCGATTATCGGTCACTAATCGCCATACATCTTTTCATGAGTGTAATCAAATTTGCAATAGGAACAAACAAATAATGCTACGCCAATTATGAAATAAATTTATGAAAAGTTTAGTAACTGGAAAAGTGAATATCTTGAGTGCAATAGTGGGTTTTTGAATTTAATTTGACATGTACGACCTCACCGAAGTATACTGAATTAACTTACATCAAATTTATTTAACTGCGTCAATTGGTACAAAGATAAATACAGTATAAAAATATCAGTATGGTAAACTGAAAATTTCGCTTTTTATTTCGGGCAAATAAACTTCACTGACCCCATGCAGATTAAGCAAAGCGTCGGAAAAAATGGAACTACCCTTCCTTTCCTGGGAAATGGGATAAGTGGTAAGTTGGACTTAATTAACGATAAGGTTAACAGCGTTTCGCAACAGCAGTCGGCCAAGATAATAGATAAACCATGTACAATTTGTTTATGAGTCCGAATTAGGAATAGCGAGCGGGAAGAGATGCCAGATGAGATTAAACTTTGGGTAAATGGGTTAAATAGCTTAGCTAGTAGTAGAAGGCATAAGAACTGCTATTCCTCTCAGGTTTATACACCATAAGAATAAACGCCCATTCCTCCTATTAATACGCAGTTCACAATCGCTGCGAGGATGCGAATGGAGCGTTGAACTTGTAAAGTGCGTACTGCCCTCGGCCGACAGCCGCTTGGTCGTGTGACAATAGATCACTTCTTTTCCTATAAAAAAAGAACATTAGGAAAATTTCCTCTTTCGAAATTGCTATTAGCTCTTTATAGCCCAATATTGTCCTAGAGAAATACGAATAGTATCAATTTAGTTACAAAGGTTGGCGAGAATTCCCGTAAGTTTAGTGATAGAGTTTAGATTGGCAGCAAAAAAATCAGTGCTGCCAATACACTAAACCAACGGGAGTTCCTGCTTACCTTAAACAAAATTGGGGCTTCGTTGGTCGCAGAGAAGAAGCGCAAACACGGCTTTTGTTTTTGCGAGGCAAAGGTCCAGGGTTCGAATCCAACGGCTCTGCAATCGAACCTGACATGCAAATCATTATTTAGAGATGCCATTATATTGTGCCCATTCTTGGCACTCTCAAAACGACAGACAATAATGACACATCTACACGAAAAACAAATACTTTGAGCTCTGAAGATGATCTCAATTAAGTTCGAAACGTTGGCACGTTAAAGAAAACGTTTGTTTAAAACCTATGTCACACCAGACCGCATCTCACGATCAATCATTGACTAACGGTCACTAAACACCACATACAACTTTCATTTTTTTAAAAGACCAGCACCACGAGGGTTCTTATAACCTGGTAGTAGGCTTGGTAAAAAAATTGGCTTTTCTCTGAAGCAACTTAGGACAAGAAAGGGTTAAATTTAAACTGGATTTGAAAAATTTTATGTGTGGCAACAGTCGATGTATACGAAATGAGGTTAAAAGCCATGTTGAAGAGAGAAGATGCCGAAATGAAGATTTTAAATTGGCGCCCAATAAATCAGTGTTGTCAATGCACAGGCAGAAGCACTGAAGAAAAAAACCACTGCACCCTCCCTAATCTCACGGAAATATCTTAGTAGCTTTAGTAAGTTTGCTAAATTTCGAGTTCCTCTGAGAAAATTTTGCGCAAGGATAACGTGAATTCAAGATATTTGTGGATGCGAAAGATTTGGTTTTCCAGAAATTTGAGGATGAATACTATGAATTATACAAGAAAGCTTTTGCAAAAGTGCTTTATTTTAATACATTTAAAAAAATCAAAATTTGTATACTGCTTGAATCGAAATTTTCCTTCTTCGGCGTGGTACGGTATGTAAACCTGTATCTGGCAGATCGTGTTGGTGACGAGAAGCAAATGCTTCTTTAAACACCTTGTGACGTGAATGTCAGCTCAGATCCCTCAAATGACAAATAATTTTCCGATTGCATCTGCTCTCTCTCGTCGCCGCAAAACTTGTTCACGTTGATCAAACAGTTGGGTTGGACTAATCTCAGGCTGTTCAATTAAATCAGCTATACGCGTGACAAACCTGTCTCGTACAAGACCCTATATAAATTATAAATTCAAAAATTAATCAAATTGTAATCAATAAACAGTAAAGTCGGACATTTGGAACATTTGGAAACCGGCCGGCCACATACATAAAATATATGTTATGCCCATGCAACACATGCAGGTTTTCGTAGTATATTTGGCTCGTATTCTAAGATTAAAGAACATTACCTAAATCTAAACATTTTCTGAATTTAAGGATCATCTAAATGATACAAAGCACAACTTCAATTTAAATTTAAACTTAACATGGTTTCGCTATTTCAAAAGGAGAGAACTATATTTCGGTCGATACATCATAGGGTTATTTTCTGAACGCTACATAAATTCAAAGCTAAAGCAATTGTGGTATTCCATAATTAAATTAATTAAATTGTATTTGCCGATATTATTTGCATTATCCTGCAATTTCTGTGTATCAATCAATGGGACAGTCGCGTTTTGTTTGCACATATCGCTAATTAAATGAACCGGTAAATCAAATATTCGTCCTGTCGATAGACGATAGATAATTTACCATTTATCCTGCTCGGGTAAATAATTTTACGCGGCTTTTCGAATTCGTCCCATTGAAATGATTACAGCCTCAACCGGGATCATTAACTATCCCGGTGTTTCGACCGGTAAACAAATCCCCGCTATGCTTTCGCCGCCACTGGTAGTTGGGCACCCAAAATTCTTGGATGGCTGTCAGCCCGTGGCTGAACAGGGAGGGGGCCTATCAACCAACAATTTATAAAATTCTTCTTTATCTCAACTAGAAACCTTAATTAATTGAAAGATATTAATTGGTCGAGTGTACCACGAAAATTAGCGAATTTATAATTTATAAAATTTTCTTGACCACATCTACTGTTTCAATTTGTTCTTAGAGCCAACGATAAACCTGATGCTTCCAGAGATACATACAAAATAGCGTCAAAGTATCAACTTAATACGATCCGGTTAGTTATTAAACATGGGATATGGTATTTTATCCATTCCTGGGGTGTAATATTTTTGTTTGTTTTATGACTGACTCGAGCTCGCCAAAGGTACAAGAACAGTTCGACTACTGTGATTTTGAGAGCCATGGGGTAAGTTTTTGATCTATTTTGTTTGTAACAAAGTCTGGCCCTAATGAATGGAGGAATTTGTTAGCCCAGGTACGTTGGGTGATGGGGGTATAATTTTTTGATGATAGATATTTTAACGAATTAATTTGGACTCGAATATTTTGCAAGGAGTTTTCTTAATTCAACTTGTTGCCAATGTTTTGCCAAGACTCTTTTTCGTTTCCTTGCTCGTTTCGGCGGAGGATATTTTGTAGTTTCAGGTACTTCTCAAATGTGGGATTTTGAATTTGTAGTCTTTATATTGTTTTCTTTCCAGTGATTTTATCGGCGGAATTTTGGTTCACCCAAACACACCTATACCTACATTTATTTGTGTTCTTACTAACTGCGATCGATTTCAAAGCTGCTTTGTTAATACACACAGGCAAAGAATTCTACCCGATTGATTTTTTTTATTTTAATTTGTAGATGAAAAATGAAATTCTGCACTCAATTGTTCTCCTCGTTTTTACCAATGATTATTTGTTTATGCTTTAAATTGGCAATATCATTCAGAGATAAACACACTTAATCATTAAGCCAAAACACGGATAAAGGATTTCAGGAATTCAAAATGTCTATTCAGTCTCATTTGCATTGAGAACACAAAAGAAAAACAGCAAAGCTTCAAGGACTGTTATAGCTTTAGGTTTGGTTCTACCAATCGCCAAGCTCAGCATTGCGGAAAAAAATAACATTTAACGCGCTAAGAAAAGTAAGGGGCATTCACGATCTTATTGGACATTTCTCTACTCGAGTTAACATGAGTTAACATCTTACAAACATCGTGAATACCCCAAGTATCTTAGTTCGTACCTGTTCTAAGATCTTTCTAGGTTCGTCTGTTCGTCAGTTTTCACCCCCCCCCCCAGAATAACGAATCTTTCTCTTTGATTTTTCTTATAATGTTTGCCAGGTTTTTAACTTCTGTGTTTTACTTTTTAAGTAGTTCCACAGCTTTCGTGAGCTTTACATTTTCTTCTTTGATGGCTTCTATTGTTGATTTTAAGTCGTTGAAATCCTCTTTACTCGGTAATAGTGTTCTGTTCTGTCTATTTCTTCCATTTGACGTAAAAACGCATCCATATTTTTTTTTGTAATTTTTACGTTCTTTGTATGCTCTCTCAATACTTGAATACTTTCTGGTGAGCTTGAATTTCTCCGCCTTTTTCCTTGTTCTTCAGGTGTGAAAATTCGTCTTTGTAACATTTTTTTTTCTTCAATTCCATACTTACAATATAATATAAATTATTTAAAATAATGAGAGGAAAATGTCACAACGTTTGTAATAAATATTAGGTGGCTTCGCGTTCAACGCCTTTGTTTTAGCTCAGTTTCAGTTGACACTGCAAAGCCCAAGGCCCGTGTACTCGGACGATCCGATATTAGCGAGTACAAGAGTCTCAGCTGATAGAAAGTTGATAGAAAGGTGTGTTGATTAGTGACCGTAAATGGATAATTATTTAGAAAGGTTGTTGACAAACAAGATTTCTCACACTATCGAGTTACCTTATCGAAAACTCGATTACACGGACCTACTCCCGACAATATGCGTTATTCATTATTATCTGCAAAACTACAAAAGTGTCGTTCAGAAAAACATAGTCTCCGGTACAGACCACCGGACGTAAACTTTGTACAAAAAATTATACAAATAGACAATCGTTCAACCAACAAAGGCGTGCTGTCCCGCGTGAGCAACTGCCATTAGTGATATATTACTTTTGGTTACGATGTGTTTTACATGAGTTTTAATATTGATTACTTTGTATGTTGATAAAACAATGCATCCTGATGTAAATAGGCGTATAAGATAAACAATTCAGTTACAGCCTTGTGAATTGAACCCTCGTGTAAGGATTTAAAATGGTCACAACCGTATAACATACACTGACAAATTCGGCCATGGTAAATAGGATTAAATGTAAACAACAAAGAAATCGATCGGAATATATAATCTTTTTTTTTTCTTTTTCATTAAAATTCATTGTTGTAGTTGAAGCTTACTGAACACTTAGATAAAGTACGGTAGGAATTCTAAGACCGTCCGTCCCTTGCCTGATGATTGGGTCTTTAAATGGCTCGAAACGTTGCATAATGTATATCACGTTCGCATCTATTCACCCCCAAACGTTCCCTGTCACAAAATCCTCGTCCCGTCCGGGTTTCCAATTAATTTCGAACCTTATTTCATCAATTAATATTTACACCGTATCCCTCTCGACGTTTTAACAGATCGATTATCAAATGACGAACGACGGCGGTCAATCTTTCGTCGAGTTTGGGGATGAGTAACCGGGCCATACACATAAATTACCAAAGTCCGAAAAAAAAAAAACGTTTTTCTATTCGGACGTCACACATAGATAAATTATTTTATAACAATAAAAGTATAAATCAATATATAGATATTTATAAAACGAGGCAAGCCTCCTGCTGACGAAACCCATCCTCGCTAAGCACGTGCTCGATCAACCGCCTGCTGATTTGTGCCCAGCTCTTATCCTCTCAGTCGAAAAGAGCCTTCGATAAAAAATGGAAAACCTTTCATGGCCATTATTAACAATTTTAATATATAACGTGATGAAATTCGTTGAATATGATACAAAGAAAAAGAGAAAGAGAAAGAAAAAGTGTGCGTGCGTTTTAGCCATTTGTAGAAAAAAAGCTTGTTGCGCCATCATGAACCTATAAATTTGGTAGTTACGATAATTTCGGGCCCGTCCTTGGGTCAGACGTGTTTCGGCACCATCTTCAGTCCTAGTTCTACTTTATCAAGACCCACAGCTTTATCACTTTAATTTCAATTTCAGCTTTTGCCAACACCTCGTATGATGCCGTGGAACAGAAGTGTAAAGAAAGGCTACACAAATTCCAACTTACCTGCTGAATATTAGTGTTGCTAAGAAGTCAGATAATAAACGCTACACGCCAGAGATTATAAATAATAGCTACTAAAGAATGATCCGAAAAGAGTGGTACTATCGCCACTTCTATGGCTGCTTATATAAAAAAGATCTAATCACAGAGATTAACAGCTTAGGATACCATACTACAGATTATGCAGATGACCTGGTAACAATCACAAATTATAAATTTGATGAGTCTGTCGAATGAATGCCTTAGGATGATATTAATAGGATTATGATGGAAGATGATTTTAAATACCATATACGCACTTGAAAAAACGTCATAACCTGCAGAAGAAGGCGTAAGCTAAATCTAAAACATGAAGTCATAACCTTTTCCAATGCAACTAAGTACTTTATATACAATACAATCTTGACCAAATGCTCCATTTTTCAAGTCAAATAGGCAACATACTTCTCAGAATTGGCCAGATTATGCGGCAAAATCTGGGGGAATAACACCGCGATAACCATGGTTAAGCGGCTAAACTGTTAAAGATAAGTAGCGTATGGTGAAGAAAAACACTGTATAAAGATACTGCTAAGTCTACAAAAACTAACTTGTTCTAACATAACAGGGACAATGCACACAACGCCCCAAAACTCCCACCATTAAACATTCATGCCGCTTTCAAGGTGGCCAAGATGATCCACAGATATAAAGTAATGAAGATTTAAGGTTTTAAAAATTGACCTTCCATGTAGTCATAGTCATCGCATATCTTCCAAACTGAGGTTCATACTATTCATGCACTCTGTGCACGGAATTTGATTAAAAAAAATTAAAAGTTGAATTTACAGTCGTAAAGGCAGTGTCTTTTACTTCAAAACTAGACAGTTGCATAATGGCGCAAGGAGAACACAAAAACATTACCTTGAGTTGCGTTCCTCTATGTAAGGACACGAACTAGCTAACCAACTAGCCCAAAACCTTCTGACCGATGGGACCGGAACACATCTAGGCACACTAGAAGGTAGGATAAATATGGAGTTCATAAAAAGGAAACCGCAAAAGGACCAGGCAAGCTAAGAAATTCCTAAATCTCTCACAAAGGAAGTGAAAAGAAAAAGCAGAGACAGAACCTTGCTCACTACCGGCACTACTACTTGCATTATGTGATGTCATTATATCAAGAAAAGATCAAACAACATTTGAATAGAGTATAAACCTCTATTCCGGAATGTCTAGCTTTCCCGGACTCACAGTCTGGTTGACTTTGAGGATCTTTAATGTCCGTACCTAAGCTATAAGCTCTTACCGGACAGGCCGATTCCCAAACTGCAAGCTGACGCACCGTCGTCGAAACAACGATGTAGTGGTTTCGCACCCCGAAGGGTTGTTACCGCCACGCTTACACTTCGCCAAAAACGGGTATTGCCGCACGCAAGGCCGACTGACCGACATACATCGGCCACCCGGCCCGCGTACTCCCTAGATAGAGATGGCGCACTCTATCTCCCTGAGTATAGAGGCTTCCCTAGCGTAGAAACTTCCGGGAAACGCCCCGGCAACGGTTTCGGATTTAAGTGAGATTGCTACGGTCAAAGGTCGCAGCCAACGATTCGCCCACACCAGCCACACGCATTCGAGGGACGCCATAGGCCAAGCCTAGGTGGTTCCGGATTGTCTAGCTACCACCTGATGGGCAAAAAAAAAAAAAAAAGCCGACTTTGTCGGGGGAAACCAGAGACATTGTCATACAACAATAGAAATGGGGTGGCCGCAACGGTTTAAGCGATGACATGGCCCTCATCACTTTAAGGTAACGTTCCGAGTTCGAATCCAGAGACCCTACTACATTCGAACCCGTCATACTTACATTTTTTTTCAAAAGCACCGGCACCCTCGAGGGTTGATATGACCTCAGCTAATTCGAACCCTCGCAAAATCGACCTAAAAATTTGAGTTCTTACTTCACCACTTAAAAAATGAATCTATTTTTAAGTTTATTTTACGCACTGTAAATTTTAGTGTGGCCTCTTTGAAAAGCGTTGTGCCGAACAGAAGGCGTATCGATAGACGGTATTGATCGTCGATAATCCCCCCGAGTAGGGACGGCTATCGAAAGCCTAGTTTAGTCCAAGGATTATTTAAAGCGTGTTGAGGTGCGAACAGTGGGCGAAACACTCTCTCACGCCCTCGGACTGCTGATATTTTATTTTGTAATGTGGAATCGGGCGAAACCGTGTTTGTGTAGGACAATAAAGCTCAATTGCCCATAAATGGTGCACAGCTGGCGCAGTCGGTGACTTCATTTCCGTCGGTACGTTCCCTACGCTCCCCTATCCATTGGCAGTATTAATACAGCTATTATTTCTTTTCTCATATCCCTAAAAAATTTATCGTAAAAATCACTAAGGGTAATCTCTGGTATGAGGGAAACAGCATATTACCGATATCCGGGGGAGGAACGTAATTTGTTCCAAATGATCATGCTAATACCTTTACATTATACTAACAGATGCCCTCCCATGTTCCCTCGGCGTTGCTTCCTCCCGCACTTTCTACTTAATTCTCATTTTACCCAGTGTACATATTCATTTAACGGACTGTAGAAAAATCCAACCGTGTGTCTAAGTGTTCTGTTTTTTAGAAATTTCCATAAAAATCCTTAAACGTCCTCTCGACCTTTTTACTTTGTGTGTGTAACTTCTTCGTACTTTTTAAGTTACACCTTTATGGATTTCTAGATTATAACATTATTCGTTCTTACTCTAAATGAAACTGTTAGACGTCGAACTCCTCAAAATTGTTTTGGTGGTTGTGATGATAATCGATGTGCTTTCAATTACGATTCTATTAAAACGAAGGAAACAAGGAAGACTGAAAACACCAGAAATTCATGACGCGCAACATGGATTTCTTGATGCGATCAAGCTCCATATTAAGCTCAAGAGAAGTTAAATTAAAAAGAAACATTGATAGACATGCGTTTGAAAACATTGTATAGACAATGGATATTTGAATATCTGTATACCCCATATATACAGTTTAATATATCCAATTTCCTCCTCATCCTTCTTTCGTTAAACACTACCTTCACACTTCCAAAAGTAGTAACTCCCACTGTTCTATTCAAATGCAAAACTGCTCTTTTTAAGGATCGGATCAAAACCGCTTGGTTAGTGAAATGAATAAGCTCTTTGTCGTGGTTCACCTTGTTGTGGGTCACCTTCGGCTGAGAAGAGGGCGCAACCCGAAGGGATGAAACCGTCGGTACCAAAGAAAGAGGCTCGAAGCTAGTAATGGTCGACAGTCTTTTCCCTGAATAGATAATTAATTAAATTTTATGAGCACTATGTAATGAATTCAGGGGCACTGGATACGAACCCGGGACCTTTACCTTACGCCCAACCCCTAGCTACCACTGATCCCCCTTCTGTGTTCCCGATGTTGTATCATTAAATCTCGTTTCGACTCGAAATCTAGTATCACGTAGACCCGCATACACTCCAGATACAAACGAGATTCAGCTCCGTAACATGTCCCCACGTATCTGAGGTGTATTGGGCCAAGTGTGGACAAGCCTTAAGGGTAGTTAGCATTAAACTTAAATTGAAAGCCAGTGCTGGCCTGCTGTTCATAAGTGCCTAAGCTAGTGGTGGGGCGGGCTCCTCCAATCTGGGGTGATGGAACGGCCAATTTGTTCCAAACTTTTGAACTTTTCGCCGAGCGGCGAGGTCTGGCGCTTCGAAGCTGATCGGAAAGGGCAAATGGGGAAGAAATACGTCCTGATAGATAGGGAGGCTTTTCTACATGTGAACTTACGAAGTGTCTTTGGAAAGCAGAATTCTGTCGCCTCCCACCTTGTTGTAAAGAACGACTGATTAGGTTATCTGCTAGATGCCACCACTAAATGGAACACATTTCTTTGATAAATGAAATTTGTATACAGTAATGCCTTAAAACTCGCGATTTTGGCATTTAAGGTTTTCATTGTTCACGGATGAAAAAATGAGGAAAGATTTGATTTGACTTCTATATTCGCGGGAAATTTTTGAAAAAAACATCCCATTTGTAAGTATGTCGGGTTCTAATGCAGGGCCGCTGGATTCGAACCAGGGCTCTTTATCTTTCAGTGATGCGTGTCAACGCCTAAACCGTACGGCCACCCTTCTACTTACTCATTTTTAAATCGAAGTTTTAAATTTAAAAAGGATATCGAAGCCAATTGAATTTCTTATTTATCTATATTAATTATTCGCCGAAACAGCGAACAATTACTGGTTATTTCTCTCATCAAAAAATACAAACAATGAAAACAATTAACATGTCCAAACACTGTTATACGTTACTGTTTACGTTTATTTCGAGTTATGATTTTTTCCCCAGTTATAAATTGTATCTCAATTTTTCGCGTCGTGGACCGTAACCCTCCTTATATCACAGGGAATAGACTCAACATTTGCGGATTTAACGTTCACGGGAGTTTTCTGGTACCGGACATCCGTGAATGACAAGCGATTAGTACTAAAAAATTTAAATAATTTATAGGATCTTCTATGCAATCGGCCAGCCTTTATGGTAGTTACTTAGCATTGGAGTAAAGTACATAGTTTGATTTGTAAAAAAATGTACTTAGTGTTATCTTGTACGTTTTGCGTAAGTTCATTGGTTAATCGAGACAGGTGTTTTGTTTTTCAAATACTTTAGCATCTGGCAGCCAAGAAGAAATTTGAGCACTTTTAATAAAACTAGGTAAAATAAATAAAACTTCTGATTCCCACATCCATAGTCCACATCGTTTCGGATGTATTTTAATCCTTCTTCAGGTGAGTTAGCGCCTGGACACAGAACAAAGATTTCTTACATATTTAGACAAACATCAATAATCATTGTTTCTTTACTACTTACCCTGTTTTTTTTTCTCTTCTTTTTGCCTTATGATCTCTGCATATTTAGCCAGACAATATATTACGTATTCGTTTTTTGGGGTGAAGGGTATCGTGAAAAAAAGGCCATAGGCGAACGCGGAGTCCCTGGTTAAAAGAGTGATTGTCTCATTCATATTTTGCAAGTAGTAGAATATGGGGGCCGCGGTAGCCGAGTGGTTAAGGCGTCAGACTCTCGGCTAGTAGACCCCGCGGTCGTTGGTTCGATCCCCACCGTCGCCTCTGGAATTTTTCTGACGCCTAAGGGGACCGGTGGCCGCAATTAAAATAAATTGACACGGCACTCATCAAGTGGAAGGGGCGGGACCGGATCTCAGCGACCCTGAACCTGGTCCCAACCCCCTTCAAAAATGAGTTTCTTCGATGGAAGAACAACTGGGGCTCAAGTTCACTTTGTGTTGTGAGCCCTCCCCCAAAATTGGAGCCAGGGTATAGTACAATAAGCTGTACAGCTGCAGTGCTCAGTCCCTGGTATCCATCCATCCACTGTAAGTGTGTAAAGAACGATAACCATGTTTGTCTACAAATAGGCGCTAACCCACCTGAGCAAGGATTAAAATAAATCCGAATTTACAACCGATTGACAAAAGCTGGTTAAGGTTTTTTTGTGAGTTAAACTGTTTAGTTCGAAATAAAAAACATCATTATACATATACATAACAAATAGTTAAATATTCAAGCAATAATCAAACTTATAGACTAGATAATTTTTCGGATCTCTACGTTCCAGATACGTTTTTTAATTTTGAAAATCTCTTTATATGCGTAATGGTTTCTAGATAGACTTGTATGAGTTGGTTGAGAAAGATTGTCCTCTCAACCAATTCATACGCGTTTTTTTTTTCCAGTGTTTAATTTTTTAGGCTTTTTATTTCTAGGAACATAGCAGTATGATTATTTATAGAGCATAGTACAAGCATGGATCACAAAGAGAAAATAATAAAAGAAATAATAATAAAGAGATAAAGATTAAAGCGAGGTTTTATCATTATTCCTTATATATTAGCGCGCGCACGCTCACGCACATTCGCACACAAAAATAAATTAAACATAATTAAACTACCTTTAAATTAATAATTAATAATAATTAATACTATATTATTAAATTATAATTAATTTAATATTAATTTAAATTAATATTTGGTGGTCCGATTGATCGATTGACTTCTTTCAATTAATTAGCTTTTTATATAAGGTATTGGTTGAAATGAAAAAGTTAGTGTTACGAGTGGGATTCGAACCCACGACCTTCCCACTTCAACCTACCTTTTTGCCGTTTTTCAAATGTTGTGTAATCAGGATTCTATTTTCGGCGACAAATGAAATGGCCGCGGAGAGCTTTAGCGAAGATACGCTTCGTTTTACTTATTAAATCCATTATATTTCGTGGCCCGATTGATCAAATAACAACTTTCAATTAACTAACTTTTTTGTACGGTATTGGTTTCAAATGAAATTAAACAGAATTGTAAAAATACTTATAATAAAAAACAAACAGAGGGGAAAAGGCTTAATCGTAAATCGGCAAAAAATCGGTTATAATAAAATCATATAATGTATAAAGGAAATTGGGGTGAATGGAGGGGTTAAAAATTGAATTCCATGTCTAATCTGTATTTCCAGGCGTGGAGGACGTACTGAGTGAGCGCCAGTGCATCTGACCCACCCAACAGATATAACAGAGAGTTTCCAGTGAGGGTAAAAGATCCCAAGTGCAACAACCTGTTCTCGCCCAATATTATAATCTTTCCACAGAATGAGAATTGCAAAGGGCCCCTCAACCAAAGTGCCGAGTTCAAGGATCACGCAACGGGTTTTTAATAGTCATCTTAAGTTTGGTAAAGTAAGGGGATTCAATCCTTTTTATAAACGATAGTTCCTATTCACAGCAAATTGTTTTCCAACTCTCCGGATTTCGAGCTTTTGGCACATCATCAGTCTCTCGACATGAATTGCAAAAGTGAACCCGCCGATACCCCCGCCAAGGAGACGTATCAATGAGCAGCTGGTTTTTAATGCTGCTCGATTTTGAACGTGCGAAAAACGGGAATTATAACACAAGCAAATTTTATATTAGTAAAAACTGTAAGAAAATAATTATAAATTGTTGAAAATTAAATTAGAATAATACCTTAATAATAGATAAAATAATAGATAACTAATGTAAATTATGATAAAATTAATAACAGATTAATTAATTTAATTATTTGGACGTTTAATATTACTTATGTAAATATTTAAAATGGGAGGTAGATTACAATCTATTATTAATGCGTTAATCTCCATGTTCAATGTTACATCTTTTAATTAATTTCAAATTCCTCAAACCGGTCGAGTTTGAAAGTATGTTTTGCTTCTTTTTGATGGTTTAAATTCCGAAAGTTCGGTCTAGGCACCTGTTCTTTTAGTCTCGTTTTAATTTCTCTGCCGCTTTGTCTTATATATTTAATGTCGCAATCATTACAATTGAGTTGGTAAACCCCGCCTAGTTGTCTGTTTTGTCTTTAGATTTTGAGAGGATGTTTTTAAGTGAACCCGTTCTTATAAAAGCTATTCTAAAACCGTTTTCTTTAAAAATTTTATTGACTTTTTCCAATAGTTCACCAATGTATAACAAACAACGGAGCCCTTATGTTTCATTTATGGCGGCGTGGCTGTGTCGTATTGTTGATTCTTTTAGAGTTATTTTTTTATGCTTTTAACTAGCAACCTATCAATAAATATTTCTAGATGTCCATTGTTTTTGCTAAGGTTTTAATCTTTTCTAATTCTTTTTTATAGTTGGCAGGTGTTTATGGAAATTTTAACGTACGGTCTTTTGGGCAAAATGAAATCTGCAGTCTTTTGGGACCATGGGTAGGGAAGAATCAGCTGGTATCGTAGTGTCTGTAGTTGTGGGTTTCCTATATACGTTTATTTTTTTAGGTTCTTTATTATGGACAATTTTAGGTCTAAAAAGTTCAAACAAACATCTTTGTTAATTTACAATGTGAAATTTATATTAAAGTATAGAGAATTAATTAGTTGGAGGAATTCTTTGAGATCCTCTAACGTCTCTCTAATCGCGCTCGTGCCATTGAATTTTTTATCACAACTAAAAACCTTAATTAATTGTAATGTATTAATTTGTCAAGCGGACCACGAAATTAGTGAATTTAATCAATTAAAATTAAGTATACTTCACTTAAGCTCTCCGTTTTATTTGTCGCCGAGAAACCAAACTGGCAAAAAGGAGGGAAAATTAAAAAAAGGGGGGGGGTTGAGATGGGAAGTTAGTGTCCGAGTGTATTCAAGTCACGATAGCTCAAGTGGTAGAGCAGAGGCATATCAAGCCGAAGATCGTGGGTTCGAATCCCCCTCGTACCACTAACTTTCTTTTGTCTTAACTAAAAACCGTAATTAAATGTAATGCACTAATTGGTCAAGCGGATCACCAAATTAGTGAATTTAATTCTTTAAATAAGGAAAGGTTAAGCAAGGACCGAGCCCGGAGAAAGCAATAGAAGAGGAAAGAAAGCTGGCCAATCAGCAAGGTTTTCGTAGGTGGGACAGGTTACTTCATATCTTTGAAAGAGCCATTGGGCACACCAGGCTTTCTTATTGCTGATAACTTCGATCGCAGTTATTTTAGCTAATTTTATGTAAGATGGATTTTTTGAAAATAAATAAGAAGTATATACATAAATCAGGTAGTTTTAAAAAAAATAAATCATGTTGTTTGTGGTAGGGATGGGAAGAACAAATTACTTACTAATAAAAAGTAATTTGTAATTTCTCATAGTTATTCAGATATCGTGAGATGAAGTCTGGTGTAATGTTGGTTTCAGAAAAACATTTTCTTTATTCAACGTTTCGATCTTTATTGAGATCATCTTCAGGGATCAGTTTGCCATTCTCGCGTGATGTATTGAGCGTGCCCGTGAGGTATCAATATCTGAATAATTATCGATTAACGGTCTCTAATCTCTACATATTTCTCATAGTGTTTGTAATGTGGGATAGAGATATCCCGTTTTTCATACATTTTAATAGAAACCACCCTCTAGATATGTAATTTATGCGTTTTTTAATGTTATTCAATGTTTTGATGTTTAACAGATGATTAATATTCCTGGTAGGTTTTGGTCGTATTTAACGTGTCCGTTTTGTTGTTGCGTGTCTAAGTGAATGAAAACGTGTATGTCGTGTTTTGTGACTTGGGTTATAATTAAGCAGACAGATTTGAACGGTGGAAATTATTATTTCTGGAAATGGTCTATTTTCAAGCTCGCCCTTCAATGTCCGGAAGCCGGTCGCGCTGCTGGACGGGCTTGTTTATGAATACGAACATTTCCGAACCGGCTCCAAATGGATAATTGAAACTAGCAATTGCCAGGCAAGACAGATTTTCGTGATTGTACTCTGTTTATACAACCGAGCGGAAAATTAATTTGATACTCCGGCTGTGTCTGCCGTCGCTCGGGGGGCGGAGAGAGGCTGCTAGTCTGTGCTAATCAAACCAACGAACCACTGGCTGTTTGACCAAAAATCCTTATCATTATAATTATCATGTTTGAAACGGTTCTGTGCGTTTTAATTGGAATTTCATCTGTAAATTTTACAACTGCCACATGACGGTTCATTTTAATGCGTTTAACATTGAACATTTCATTTCCATTTCCCCGTAATATTTAGAATATTAAAGCAAAAAAAATACACCGAGGTAAACAGTCATAAATTTATAATTAAATGTATAATGGATACTGTAAATTTTATGAAGTGATTAAAATAACCATGTGGATCTTACCCCAATTATATCATAATAGCCGAAAAAAACACCGATGATGGCATCAAACAACAGAACAGCTAGACTTGAATGTTAACCAGTTTTAATAACAAATTATTTTATAATATTTATACTCAGATCGTTGGTTTAAAGTTAGAATCGGCACCGAATTTTCACCCATCACACCAATCAAAGCTGGCGTTCCACAAGGCAGTATCCTAGGCCCAATACTCTACACCATCTATACTAAATAATCTGGTGGAACAAAGCTCAACAAAAAGTGGCTACCCAAAACATTAGGCAGCAAACCTATGTATCACAGGGGCGATGAAAACAACCCCTACAAATGCACAAGAAACCTTGCTAAACCTACCTCCACTAGAAATATTCATACAGGGAGAGGCTAGGAAAAGCTCATTCAGGCTCCAAAAACAATTAAATTAGAAAGGAACCAAACAATTCGGGCACACAACCATAATTAACAAAATCAGACACCCATTACTAGAAATGGGGACTGACTATATGGTCCCGGAAACAATCTTCACAACCTCCTACAAAATCTGAACAGACTACAAAGGAGAGGAAGGACACAGGAGAACATCGGATACAACGATATGGTATACAGATGGCTCCAAAACAAATGAAGGGACCGGATCAGGTGTTTTCTGCACAAGCCCAAAATATGAGCTCATTAGGGAACTATACCTCGAACTTTCAAGCAGAAATACATGCCATCAATGCTTGTGCCCTGGAAAATCTTAAAAGAGGTTACACTGACAAAAAAATCCTCATAAGATCAGACAGCAAGCCAAGCAGCTATCAAAGCACTGGCATGTACAAGGATTACATCAAAATTAGTCAGTGAATGCGAATGCGTTCAATCTGACGCATAAAAGCGACTCAGAGAACCACATTGAAGCAATAACAGTCAATGAAGAAAAAGGATCGAGTCTATTGACTAAACCAAGGAACTGGGAAGGTACAATAAGCCAGAAGGCTGCAGTGCCTGGGGCACATAAACCCCGCCTCCTGGAATCCTTTTCCACCATACCATAACATACCATACTGCTGACATCCATCCAAACACACAAATCACAACCTACGCGGACGACACCGCAATCTTATCAACACACTCCAATCCTATCCTAGCAACAGAATCACTCCAACAACACCTGACCTTATTACCAACTGGTGCAATCTGTGGCGGATCAGGTTAAACGAACATTGCACATTTACAACAAAATAATACCACCATCGAACCAAGTCCACTACCTTGGGTTTTACTTAGATAGTAGACTTACTTGGAACCCACATACACGATTATAACGGCAAGAACTTAACAAAAAATATGGACTACTCAGACACCTTCTTGGACCAAAATCAAAACAAAGGATACATAACAAACTAACCGTTTACAAAACGCTCATCAGATCTATTTGGACCTACGGAGTCGAGCTGTGGGGCTCGGCCAAATGATCAAATATACAACGAATTCAGTCTTTTCAATCTAAAGTTTCCGCCGTATCCTGAATGCTCCCTTCTACGTCACAAATCAAACGATCCATAAAGATCTTAAACTCCCTTTCGTAAAAGATCTTATCCAAAGACGCTTCTTCACTTTTCACTCTAAACTCGCCCTCCATCCTAACTCTTTCCTCAGCATCTCACCGTTACAATCCTCCTCGCCGTTTAAAACGACGATGGCCTCGTGACCATCTAACTATCTAACCCACCAAAATAACTTCTACCCCCCCCCCCATTAAATAAAGTCGGTTTCTCCCACCCCCCATTGCCTCCTGGTCTGACAGGTCTATCAGATTTAACTAACTATTTGCTCAATGAATGTTATCTACAGATAGCAATAAATAAAATAAATGTATATTAAATTTTATTTTAAATTTACATTAATACGAATACCAAACACTAGTTACTAATAAACTGACAGTTAAAAAAATTCCACCCACTTTTAATTAAACTTGATTTGTATGTATTTTTATATATATTAATCAAAGGTTGATGTTTTTTAACGTTTAATAAAGAGTGTTTGTCTACAAAAGTAAAAAAAAAAACATGTAAATTGATAAGGAAAATGAAAAATAAAAAAGTTTAAAAAAAGACGAACAGAGAAAATTTGTTCTAGATTTTTAATTAACATTTCAATATCGTGTAATTCATTCTCTTGCCTTAATTACATTTCGAATACGCCTCGGCATACTTTCTATCAGTCTCAGACATCAACAATGTCTCTTTGTTGGAGGTTATCCCGTTCTTACGAAGAGACCTTTCAAGAACGTGGAATCAGGAAGTGATGGACGTGCTATTATTCGCTTTTGAGGTTATCCCTTAAACATTCGAAGAGATTTAAGTCTGGAGAACGGGCTGGCTAGGCTGAGACCCTAATGTTAGCTGCTGAAAGGTTCATACTATGCGAGCAAGATGTGGACGAGTGTTATCATGCTTAGAATAGCATTGTCGCTGATTTTATCGAGGATAGGCAACGCAGGATATTCCAAAATTTCAACCAAATAGCCAGCCGTCCACGAAAAACAACCAGCTTTGTGGAATACTCCATTGAAATTCCCGCTCACATCTTCACTGAGCAACGGTGAGTAGCTCGGCTCTGGGAAAAATTACAAGCTCCGCACCTCTCATTTCACGTTCTCCACACTCTTTTCACGGGCATCTGGAAATCGTAGAACAAATCTACGCTTATCAGAAAAAAGTACAGGAAACCACCATCCAACGACCAATGACTGTGTGGTCCAAAAAATGCGAGCCGTGCAACTCTGTGGTCTGATGATTCTGGTCCTCTTACAGAGGAAAAAGCGGTTCATAGTAATTTAATCTTCTTCGAGCACCGCGTTTAAAAATTTGGTCATCTCGAACTGGAGCTGATTTGTGAGTAACAGTGGGGTGACGGTTTCGTACAATTCCCAAAGGAAAAAAACCGGTCATCGTGTGGTTCTGTTACCCTAGGGCGTTCTCTCAGAGTTTCGTATGGAACTCCGATGGCAATAGTCGCGTAACCGATGAAACGCGCCACACTTTCAGCACTAAGTGGCATTTTTTACGTATAAAAACTGAAATTTACAAAACAAGATGAAAACTAAACAGTTTATTTTTCCAATGAAACTGAATAAACATTTTTAAATACATTGAAAAATCTTTTATCATTAGTTTGTATTAAGGATTAAATGTGTTTACCTGTAATGCACATTCTCAATTAAAACCATAGCATAAACACATTTATTAGTAAAAACAATGAGACAAATTAAGGGCAGAATTTTTTTTTTATCGAGAAAATCAATTCGATGGAATTTTTGCCTGTCAGTGTATGTAATATAATAATAATAATAAGGTTATTGCACGCAAGAAGAAAATAAAAAAATTACATATAATTCAGTCAAGAAAATAAAACTTAATCCGGCAAGGTAACCGTCTGCCGGAGCTTGGATTAAGTATTGAGTAATCCTATAAGATAAACGGAGAAATGCATTGAACTAAATACGTACTAAATGTAATATCCTAAACAAAATACTAACTCAAACATAAAACTGAGAAGTAAAAATCAATGAGCGGAGTAACAGAAACACCAATATGCAGACAAGGAGCGGGGGAAAAGAGATGGGCAGTAAAAGAGAAAAAGAAAAGTGAATTATTGTGCTAATTAAATTCGTTTACTATTAGCCTTCGATAAGCCTAGGCTGCTTTAGCATTACCAAATTCGTCCAATCTGATCCGTTGAGCAATCTGATAAATCTGTCCATTGATATGGTTCTTTCGACGAACGCTGAAAAACAATGGGGGGACAGAATGGGGCATTCCCGCAACAAAATGGATCTTCTTTTACCCGGTAATTGCGTAACTGACACTCCTTCTGGCTGAGGAGATCATACGGCTTATGCCAAAGGTCCAGTAATTCTCCCCTCAGTTTTAGGATCCAACCTGTAATGTTCTTGTTTGGCTTTTGGTCCCCAACCAAGCTGGCACATCTAACTCCGAAATCGAGCATCCTATATATACAGTATCGACGCGTAGCCTGCACTCTCTCTATGTTGCTCTCTATAAAACCATCCTTCAGTCGACTAATAATTTACCGGAGTGGAAGAGTCAAGAGAGAGAGAGAGAGAGAGAGAGTCTTATTCTCGGGTTGCAAAAGGACAAACCTACTCCCAACCTGTCCGCCAGCCTCCCCCAGTCAGCAGCAAGTTGTTCCTTTATACATACCTCATACAAAAGTTGAAAAGCACTTTAGTTCGCTCTAAAGAAAGATGTTCTTATTAGGAATTAATTTGACGTAGTTCGTTCATGAACTACACTTCTGTAGAAGAGTAAGACAATCGAATCAATGAACTATTTTGACCAAGCTGGATTGTTTATGGTTTTTGGAGAACCCCAAAAAAGCTGTTATGTAACTTGTTTCGCATAGTAAAGCTAAAAAGAACGATAGTTCTCTGAAAAAAACCTATAATTATTGTACGTTTTATGTAATAGTTGGTTATTTTCAATCTACCAACCTGGCCACTTTTGCCGTCGGACCTTTCGTTTACTCTTGTCACGATTCTAGACCATCTGCAACTACTTGATTCGGTTTTCCGACTCGTCTTTATCAATGGCCGACTTGGGAATCACAGGGTCAGAGCTGGGTGGACAAATTCCTCAACAAATTAAGCCTTTCTTGCTCAATGAGTTTATTTGACGTGCTGACGACGATGCTCATTCATTCGCCTTCATATGGGCACTACTTGTCTTGCCAGGTACAACTTTAATTTTTTTTTTTTTTAATTGCACTATATTTCCTTTTTAAATGATTCGTCATAAAATCATTTGGATGGTCATTTCGACGACCATGGTGACAGGGGCGTCGGTGAACGCAACGGTTTTAAAAAACCTTGCGCGTCCATCACTTTAAGGTAAAGGTGCAGGGTTCAAACCCAGCAGCGCTGTGCTCGAGCGCGACAAACTTACAAGCGGGCTTTTTCTCAAAAACAGCGGCACACCGAGGACTGATATGGCCTCTGCTATTCCAACCCCTCGTAAAAAATAAATAAAATAAATAAACATGGTGATAACCCAAAGAAGTTCGCGCAAAAAGCTATTAAATATCCTTCCTCGAGCTTTGATGTCTTTATCATCTTTCTTAGAAATATTTTAATATGTTAAAAGCTTTATACTCTTCGACATGAAGGTAACTTAAATAAGCTGATTTCAACAGAAAATGACCTTTTTTTCTGTTAATTGAGTTAACAATGAATCAGGTTAAAAATCAATAGATGGTAAGCAAGCTGAGGGATTTTAAGCTTTTTGAACTTTTCTTTCTTTCAGAAAAAATTATTTAATTAGAGCTAATCCTAACTTAGACGATTGTTCTATAATATAAAAATTGAATGGAATTTTTTTAAATGTTTCATCGGTTTGAACCCTAACCTCGGCCAAAAGTTGTTTGTTGTTTCGGAACTCGGACTCATATGTGACTGGAGGATAACGAAAATGCGGACGAGCCGTATGACACTGAAACTGCAATTACAACGATGATTAAAATTTATGCAAGAGTCGGTGGGCCAAATCGGCAAAGAAGCTCAATACTAACAAGAGCACTAGCCTCGTCCTAGCCCGTCTTAGGATATGACATGCGAGGTGTCACGGACCCTAACTTTTGGGCCGAAGCCCGCGTGTATCCGGCTGGTGGAGAAACGTTGTTCTATGTGTCCCAAATAATTGATTGGCGCAACTCATTGGTTCCATACAGAGACGGGTTCCATATAGACGTGTGTATATGGATTCCTTGTTCCTATTCTTGTAGGACATAGGGTTATTATATTGTATATTGTGCTGATATTGTTGCGTACCGTAGTGTGTTTGCAATGTAAATGTAATTATTAGCCTGTTGGTACAGCGCAAAGGGTCAATGGCTATCGGGATATTTAGTACAGCACTGAGCCTCAATTACGTTAGTTTAATAATTGAAAAGAGTGATGGAGGGAAGTACAAGCAAGCTTGATATTCACCGATATGAGGATTCTTAAATATTTTCCTTAGATAACGTTAATTTATATCCATTATATTTCGTGGTCCGATTGACGAAATGACTTTTTTCAATTAATTAATCCTTATGTAAGGCATGGGTTGAAATTAAAAAGTTAGTGTCACGAGCGAGATTCGAACCCACGACCTTCGGTCGACTGGGTCACCGTCCTCATTACACAGCATTTGAAAAATGGCAAAAAGGAGGGAAAATTCGGAAGGTGGGTTGAGATGAGAAGTTGGTGTAAGAGTGGATCGAGGTCACGATAGCTCAAATGGTAGAGCAGCGGCGTATCTTGCCGAAGGTCGTGGGTTTGAATCCCGCTCGTGCCATTGACTTTTTGATTTCAACACTACCTTGCATATAGATTTTATAGATTTTATCCTGCAAATCAATGGATACAGTAATTTTTGCCACGGATGATAAACTAGTTGAGATTTTAACCTTTTAAGAATTTTCTTTCTTTGGGAAAAGATGGCTATTCAATTAGAGGTAATTATAATCTAGGTGATTGTTGCAGGACATATCGATTGACTGGAATTTTTCCAAGTTAACTTTTTCCGGTTTTGTAGATTTCACTCATTCTTTATACTCGGCGTATTTTTAATCCTCCTGCATACCGAAGTCTGTCAGCGAAAGTCAAAAGAGATACATTTCAACTGAATTGAAGTCTTCGATTGATTTTAAATCCAATTCTTTCCTCTTCGGTGTCCAGTTTATTTTACCATCTGGAAAATAACACCGCCAGTTATGGTGATTAATGAATGATACATTTAGGTATTTGTCCGTTTGGATGGGAATGTAGGTAGTCGGCGGGCAATTAATCATTTTCCACATTTGGATCGAATCCTTTAAATCATACGACTAGAAAAAACAATATTTCACTTATGTGTGAAGCTTGAAGAGGGGGGTCTGTTTGACGCAGAGCTGGGTGAAACGAAGCATGTGGTCGGTGGGCGAGTGCAGCAATGGCCTAAACCCCGAATACCATTTGTCATCAGGCTCGCATTAGGGTTTTATCGATTCTTAAAGACTGCCTTTGTTCGACCAACAGACCATTCGCAAATTCATATCCAATTGTTCGCCCACTTGTGATGGCTTAATTGAAAAATAAGTTCTATACGCACGTGCGCGTATTCGGGGGGGGGAGGAGAAAATTCAACTGTAAGCCATTTCCCCCACGCATCGATAATTCTCGTTCATTTGTGGATGAAAAGACAAAATTTATAGGGAAATAATATTAAAAAGAGTAAAGAAAAAAAATATAACGGAGAAGATTGAAAAGAAAAGAGCTTGAGAGAAATGGAGAGTGCTAAAGAAACAATGAAAAAACACGTATGGGTACCCCCCCCCTTTATCAATTATTCTACATTATTTTAAGGCAAAAAATTTTAAGGTTTTAAGGTAAAAGCATTTTAATTAGATTGGTAGAAGGAAACTAATAGTGATATTGAATAGGACAGAACGGAATGAGTGAAGAGAAAAAATAGGAAAAAGGAAAATGAATGGGAAACCACCCATATAAGAAAGATTGCCAAAGAAATGGTGAGAGCGATATAGATCCTACGTGGATAGAGTTAAAGAAGCGAACGCCACGAGATGAAAATGTTGGAAAAGATTATTATTGTGTAGATAGAGTTGTGTGTGTGTGTGTGTGTGTGTGTGTGTGTGTGTGTGTGTGTGTGT
>CM077100.1:26057275-26099681 GCA_039619505.1 Cimex hemipterus | reverse complement strand
TGTGTGTGTGTGTGTGTGTGTGTGTGTGTGTGTGTGTGTGTGTGTGTAGATAGAGAGAGGGAGAGAGATAGAGAGTGAAAGCGAGAAAGAGAGAAGGAGAGAAAGAATGATAGAGAGAAAAAGAGGGAGACAATATCTTCGATTTTTTTTTACAAAAAAAGGAAGGAAACAAGACAGAGAAAAGAAATAGAGAGAGTGAAAGTAGAGAAAATGAGAGGGAGAGAAAGAAAGAGAAATAATGAGAGAGAGAGAGAGAGAAAGACAATATCTTCGATTCATTTGACAACATAAAGAAGGAAACCAATTAGAGGAATAAAGAGAGAGAAGAAAGAAAGAAAGAGAGAGTGAGAGAGAGTGACAAAGAGAGAGAGGTCGAAGGAGCGAGTGAGAGATTTTGCGAACTCCACTGTTGAAAATGAAATTTTTTTAAAATAAACGTTGATAGATAAAGGGATAGGGAAAAAAGAGTGCGAAAGAAAGATATAGATAAAGTTTAAGTGTTGTTAAAAGTTGGGCGTTTTTTCCACTTATCCAATGATATTTTTATGTCCAGATTGTCGGATTCTTCGAAATTATTTACTACAGCCGTGATGAGGGGGAGAAGGACGAGGGAAGATATCACTCGAAAGCGGTCGATTGGTTAGGGCTAGACGTAAGTAATTGTATCGAAGGATTGGATGTGGGACCGTCCCATCTTTCCCTTTTATCACTGACACCACTGTCATTCAATCTCACCCCCAAATTAACCCTCTTCCCACCCTATATTGAAATAATCACGCCCTTCAAAATTTCCCCAATAGCAATATATTAGTAATCGCCTTCTGTCCTTCAAATGGGACTTAATGTTAGACAAAACTTAGAACGTTCGAATTGATGATTTCGAAAATGTTTTTAAACACAATTTTACCCACAGCTCTGCTTGGATCTGTTGCTTGTTCCGTTTTCCATTTTCACTAGCTTGCACTAGAAAACTGAACCATTGATCAGAACCAGCCAGACCATAATCAGATTGTACCATATCTGGGATATATACAAGGTGAGGCAAAACGCGCACTCCTCCCATTTCTGACAATTTTGACTGGGGCATACGCAAACGATAGGCAGATGGATGGTCTTGTTGCAAAATTTTAGATATGAAGAATGGCGCATGTAAGATTTTTCTGAGGATGTTTGACTATACTGTTTGCATTAGTCGACTGTTGGAATATTTGGCCAGGCCCAAAGTTCCAGCGCATAAGTGTTGTAAATAAATCGGTGTTTGCCAGTGTCATGTTTGATCTTTTGTCAAGTAGAACTCCAGATATGTCATTTAATATGGGGGTCAGATGTAGAGACCGTTAGTCAGTGCCAGTTGAGATGAAGTCAGATGCAGAGTCCGGGTGAGTTGATTGACATAGTGATATGTAGAGAACATGAATCAAGGTCAATTAAATAGTCAGTTGCAGAGACTGTTAATCAATATCAGTTGAGAAGGTGTGAGATGTACAGACCGTGAGTTCATTCATGTCTGTTAAATGGAGTCAAACGCAGAGACCGTGACGGCCCATCTAGACGTTTTCATTTTAATTATTTATGATTTCTGCGAAACCTTCATATTCAAATAACTCTTTTTAGGGCTTTTGGCACTTACGTCCTTTGTAACCTGAAGCCTTTCAGGACCGCTAATATTCAAAACGCTCTTTTGATTTCTGGGAGATGGACCAACTCAACTTCACATACATGACTTCATTTAGGTTCAACACGTATGAAGTACTCATGATCGATTCAGCTATGATTAAGTCTTTTGTATCAAAGTAGTAAATCATATACAGTCGGCTCTCGATAGCTCGACCTCAGATTTTTCAACTCTTCTTCATATTTGATCAGATTTTGGCGAGCAATTCGAAATGTAAACCTCGATAAGACAAATTTCCTATGTAAGCTCAGGAGATCAGCGGCATTTCTTTACCTGATGGGTCACTCTTTCCCTCTCTTGTCTTATAGTAGACAGTGAATAGTACAGTCCACGCTTATCAAACAATACTTTTTTTCCCAGTTCTTTCTTTTCGTTTATATTTTTAAAAAAATGTAAGATGTTAAGCGTGGAGTAGAAAAGCAATATGATTCAGGTGGTAGATGAAGGCATTAAGAAAAATGGCGACATCGCCAAACAACTCGGCGTACCGCCAACACCTTATCCACAATTTAAAAAATAGGATTAACTCTAACTCTGCGAGTGGATTAGTCGGCTCAATACTCGAACACATCGATTGGTCGAAAAAGTCGATATCTAGAATTTTTACATTAACCCCTGAGGTTCGAGTTTTCGAGTGTCCACTGTATTTTAAAGATTAAAAATAAAAGGATTTTCATGATAAAAACAGTTTAAAACATATTTGCACGCACAAAGAAAATGTAATACTCGTGTGGCGAAAGAGGTAGGCTACTCATTCGCCTAGGCCGACCTTGTGTACGAAATATCCAATTTTTTCCACTCAAACGCTCTAATAACATTGGAGAGAACCGAGTCAGAGTAAACGACCTCAGCGTAAACAAAACGTCTTTTTCTCAGGAAATACAAATACGCCTTGCTTTTCTACCAAGGGGTTAAAAATAAGGTTTTTTTACGTCATGCTGTTAGGTTAAATAACTCTTTTTTTTAAAGAAATGCCGTTTTATTTAAGGTGAACATGATTTCTCCGATCTTCCTTTAATAACTTCCAAAATGAAATTCTGATTAAAGGAGGTAAGCGATACAATGAAATATTTCCCAAACCCCGTCCCCCCAGAAAGGCAGATAGCGTTTCTGAGGTTTATTTTCCTTTTCTCTGTTATCTCGAGACATTTTAGAAATCATTATATAATATTTGAGTAACAAGGAGAAAGTTACAAGATCTCGTGAAAATCAACGTTGTCCCATCCATTTCCATGCTGCGTTAACGTAGTTAAAACATTTCAAACATCAGCGTAAATGTAGCTTATTTTACAATATATGGTGTCTGTGTTTACGAAACGAAGAATATGTATTTTTTAGTCATAATTGTCCTATTAATTATTTTAATTAATTCTACTTTTAATCTAAGGTCTTGAGTCAGATGATAAACGTAGTGTCAAGACAATAATAGAGACTGATCCCGGTTCGCAAGATGGTAAAGAGGGCGAAACGTTTTAACCTTAACCTAATTTTAGTTATTTATACTTTTCATCTAAGGTCTTGGTTGAGATGAGTAAGCTACTGCTACGAGCGAGATTCGAACAAACGACCTTCGGCTCAATACGCCGCTGCTCTTACCACAAGCTGTGTATTGAGCCGAAAGTCGTTTGTTCGAATCTCGCTCGTAGCAGTAGCTTACTCATCTCAACCAAGACCTTAGATGAAAAGTATAAATAACTAAAATTAGGTTAAGGTTAAAAAGTTTCGCCCTCTTTACCATCTTGCGAACCGGGATCAGTCTCTATTATTGTCTTGACATTTACCTTAAAGCTTTTACAAGATTCCAAAACTTTGAAACGATCTCCGCCTGTATCCTTCAATGCATGGTTTTTGCTCTCCGAGGAATTGGAATCGGCCTGTATAGGCCTTCCCACCAGCCAATATCTGCATAGACTAGTTTCTGCTGCTTCGGTCTTCCGTGTGCAGCATCCAGTCTCACTATCATTCAAGGGCCTAGCACGTACTAGGTTCATCTATGTTAGTTTCTACGGTGGTCGAGAATTCAAAACCCATTGTCTAATGGATATACGTTTTTGGCTATTTGATATGCCGCATAAGGCTTCAGGATCGGTAGGTATCCTCCCTCTTATCATTCCTTAGCAGATTTCTCAGCCCCCTTGGTCATACCCAACCTTTTAACCTCACTGAAATACCAATTCTAATTCTTGGTCTATTTCCATAGATATCAAACCCATCAATACACCACATATAGAAGGCGATCAGTGGGACTCCTTTCTCCCATTCTCTTCTAATCGGGTGTTTTGGTTTGCAAATTCTTGTCAAAATAAATTTGGGACACCATAACCTGGGCCTGACCACCCGAAGCCTAATTACTTATTTCTAAGAGGATAGAAGCCAGTCGTTCCATTAGTACCTGATGTGTAGTCCTATTTTCTCCCTGGATAAAGATTTAGTCGTAATAGATTCAGGTGGACTTCAATGGCGGAAGGTGGAGGTCGTTTTCATTGCTCCAGTAATGCTCAAGCATGCTACTCTCCAGGCATTATTGAAGATCATAACCCCTCTAAGAGGAAGACCATCAAACCACCGATCTGGAGATTATTAGGGTATAAACAATCACGGTGTATTACTGCAAGGGCATCTTTATACTTAACCCCCATAATTTCTACAGTTATCTGAGTACCCGCACGTAGGGTAACGAAAGGGC
Source organism: Cimex hemipterus (assembly GCA_039619505.1). NCBI lineage: Eukaryota > Metazoa > Arthropoda > Insecta > Hemiptera > Cimicidae > Cimex > Cimex hemipterus. The sequence continues at coordinate 26,095,320 of CM077100.1, read as the reverse complement.
GGAAGATGTCGGATGTCTCAACCTCCCGACTTAACTACCGCTATGCGACCCTTTGAGTTAAAAATAGTTATAAAAATTCATGATTAAAAGAATGTGGCAGCGTCCGTGAGCTGAATCGGCAGGGATACTCTCACTTATCAAGTGCATTGTGGATAGGTGGCTCTTGGAGGATATGACCCTTAGAAGAAGGGTCATTTCATCTGACTAAGAATTGACCATGTGATTGGTACGCGAGCAATTACTGTTGGGCCAAAGCACACTTACGTATCTTGCATGGAGGGAAAGGTTGTTTTACCAAACTCAAGGATGCCACTTCATGACTATATATAGAGCTTGTAAGAATGCCACCCGATATCAGAGTTGTGCTTAGGCATAGCAGCAAATATCTGGTTCCCTATGTTCCACTTTTTGGAGGTTCTTCCTTTTATTGTCGTTTTGTGCACGCCAGTGTGCAGGGAGTGGATGCATAGTGTGAGGGGGCAGAATAATGTGTATCCCATCTTGAATTAGGTTAGTTGTTTAATAGACATAAAAGGTGATGGAGGAATATAAAGTATTCCACCACTCTGCGCCAATGGTATGTAGATAATTTAGGATGTATTTAAGTAAGTGTGAATGTATTGAGGAACCGATTGCGTTGGGCTGAAATAACCTAGCAACTCATAGCCACTTGAACTCGACCTCGGTTACTGAACGATAAGACCGAGGTCTGGCCTTAGACTGCCAATAACCGGAGTGAGTTCCCAAGACCTTAAGGGTTTGGTGAGGATCAGCATACTTTTCCCTGTTCGTCTGTGTGAAAACCCCTATGGGTCTGGAACTGAAATTGGACTAGATTCTTTGGCATAGCCATTGCAAAGCAATTCTATAATTACTTCAAGAAAGTTTTATAAAAGAAGCTTTCAGACTCAAAATAGTTTCCCAGGAAATCATGTGAAAACTGCCTTCGATGGTATCTGAATCATATTGTTAAATTAACGCTTGAGGTTATTGGAACCTACTAATTATAAATGTATGAATAAATAAGTACACAAACAAGTAGACAGTGATAATCTCAAGCTTTCGTAATTTTGTGCAAATTGAGTCAAATGAACCGCAACTGCATCAACAGAGGGGGGCAAACAAAGTGTGTACATACGTAAGTCAGTCGATAAATAGTTGGGTCGTGTAATTGCGTAGTCGGTACGATGTGGTTTATTATAATCGTCTAATGTTTTGTCGGTTCGATTGCAATACTTAGCAATTTTCAATAATCCCTGCACCTCATTTCGTAAGTACCGGCCGTGTTTGCTTTCCTACTGTAATTACTCGGATATATTGACTTTGGTCATTTACAGATGAAAAGTTTGTTTGGCCAGCGTTTGTTGTTTGAGTGATATTGACGCAACGATTTGTCGACCTAATTTGCCCTGTTACTATGAGAAAATGTAAACATAAAAATCGTTTAAAATTTATAAATAACTTACTACACTAATTAGTTCAAAGGACGTCGTGTTCGTTTCTTTATTTGAAATGTTTTCCACTTTTATTTTATATCTAGTCAGTTATACACAACCAATGTAATTCGATAATATAATATATTAGGCTATTTTGTTAATTTGTTTATTCGGTGCTCAGGAGCCCCTGAGCGAAGATGGGTGTACCACAAGAATTACAAAAGATGGTGCAAAATATAGGCATGACTGAATGATGAAAAAACCCAATATACAATAGCATTGAAAAACTTCAAGAATCTTCATCAGTAGTGCCAAATGTCAATCTAGTTCCGATCGCCCACAACCATCACACCACATGTCCTTCCCACTGACCCAACAACCTTTTACCTTTCGTTTCCAAAATCTTTTAAAACAACCAGCTTTAACATCAATTCGATTCAACTCCCTTCCTAATAATTCCTCGATCAAGCAACGTGTCAAAATTGATTTACTTTCTCTTCGGTCTAAAGAATAAAAAGTATTTGGTGCGTTTCTGGATGTGGGTTTGGTTTTGTTAGAGACTGGCGTCCACTTTCAACTGAAAAATATCCTAACTCTTTATTACCTTATCCTGGAATCATGTTTAACTGACCTCTACTTGAGAGTGAGGGGCGACAAAGAATACGCATATATCAGACCAATACAAGCCGGCGTCCCACAAGGGATCATTACTACTCCTATCATATTTACCATTTACACGCTTTCTTATACATCCCAACACCATCATTATAGCCAGATGGCACGGCCATTAGAACAAAGTGCATTGCCATCTTTATTAACTGGAAGTCTTCCAAATCACAATTTATCCTTGAAATCCTATTTAATTGACCTCGGCTAAATAGGTAGTTGGGACAACGGGTACTCAAATAATCAATATAATTAGTGTCACACAAGGGAACATTTTCGATCCCAACGTATTTTCCATTTACATTGCTGACTTTCCTATATATCCAAATTTCATCATTACCACTGTATGAAATTGTAATTTTGACTTCTAAGATGAATCATGTCGAAGCGACCTCCAACAGCTTGTGAAGGATGGAAAATGTCCGGAATATAAAGAAAAAACAGTCTTACCCTCTTTTGTACATCAAAAACGAGGACGTAGATATTTAAGACTATTCCAAGACAGGAGACTGATCTGAAATCCCCACACAAAACTAAAGAAACAAAAACTTAAAAGAAAATAACACACCTGATTGAGTACCTGCCGCCGATTGTAGGTCTCTAATTAGGCGGTCAAGCACTACATTCAACAAAAAGGTGACAAAGAATCGCTAAGTCGGCTCCCTCTGGCTATGGTGCGACTTCTTAGAGCTTCTTGGGAGAGTGGTATTGCGATTTAACGCTAACTGTGAAAGAGGTCGACTGTTTTACTTATTTGAGGCTAGGTTGAGGATCCCCCCCCTATAACCACCCGGTCACATGTTACTGCTGCCCACAGATTCTTTGATATGAATTAGCCGCTTCGATTTTCCCAGCATTGTCGACGGCACCGGCCTGCCAGTCGGTCATCAGGAATGGTGTTTCTGATGGAGGTCCTTCCGAGACCATGGACTCTACGACGTCGTGATTCTAAACGGTGAGAGTGCCACTGTCAGCGGGTGGCTCAGAAAGTTCCTCATTCCCATCCCAGATTGTTGCTCTTGTACCGTGCGCCTTGACACAAGCTCTCGAATTTCTCGGAGGTTCGGTCAGGGTAGTGCTTCGGCATCAGCCAGTCAAACAGCGTTTCTTCCTTTTCGGTTCAACTGCCACTGTGCGCTTCCTGGTCTATAAGCAGCCAGAGGATATTCCAATTTTTAAGACGGATGGACCCAAATGGTAAGAGATGGTGTGAAATAGACAAAACTCAGTCCCAAAACTATCAAAATTGAAGCTCAACTCAACCACCACGTGGGTTTCCTTGGAATGCTTTGTGATCTTGAGATGACAATTTCCGTCCCAATGCGAACAAACATAATTAAAACGAGACAATTGCTCTCTCATAGAAAAACAATAGGCAACAGAACTTCTAATATATAATATTACCAATCTTCAACCTCACTAATACATCCGCCTAAGCTAGGAAATAGCTTCAGTTCTCATGCCTTCTCATCCCCCCCTTCACCTAGCTGCGCAATAAGTGGTATGTCCATGAACACCTGCTTCAGTAGAAAAAGGATAAAGTAAATTTTTACCATAATAATATTTGTTCCTTTCAATGTGTCAGCATGCATTTGAAAACATATCCAACCTCGTCTTGTGAGATGTTTTGCAAAGTAAAATATTATGCAGATAACAGATGCCTGTACTTTGCTGAGGATGCTCACTTTTGTTGTAGTCTCATGCTGAGGATTGTATGCTGAGGGAAGTGAAAGTAATGAATAAATTTCCATCTATACAATTTTATATTTCTGATGGATCCGATTACAAATTGATGTATTGGAAAATGTAGGTCAATTGAACGAACGTTTAGGGATCGGAATCCTCGTATTCCGATAAAGCCCCCCCCCCCAATCTTCCGATCTGTCTAAACAAAGGCCCATTCTATTTATGCTGAATGATTTAAAAAGACTTTCCCGCGATCTGTCACAATCGGGACACGTTTGTTGAGTGAAACGTCAATATATGAATGATAGCTTTCAACTCATGGGCCCAATAAAAGATACAAATTAATCGTCCACTCTCGAATCAATCGGTATTTGAATTATATAAGCTATGTGAAACGTCCGTCTAAACCGGCGTCATACGGCACTATCAAGGATGGGAGAGCAATTATTTCATCGTTTTATAGTATCTACTATGTACTACTATAAAACAAAAAGAGAAGTCGCTCATGTGGTTACAGCAACGATGTATTGAACCGAAGTTCGTGGGGTTCGAATCTGGCACTAACTTTTTCACTCAATCAAGACCTAAGATAAAAAGAATAATAAATTGAAATAATTAATATGTTCAATTATAGCCTGTAAACATATGTGGATTAATATAATAAAAAAAGGTTTGTAGAATGAAAATTACTGACGGCCTGTGGACAGAAACCCCGGTGCCTAGGAGTAACCAAAGATGGAGGCAAAATCCCGTACCTTCCCAATCCTTCCTTATCCTTCCCTTTTTCCTTTCCTTCCCCTCTCTTCTTTGGCAGGGGGTTCCTGGGTTACGGAATCCGCACCCCTCAGGCAACGGGTCCATCAGTAGGGATTTCGTAAGATCTCCCGGGTGGGCCATCAGTCCCACCTTAAAAACAAAACTGTACCACGGGGGTAGGGTTGGAGTCGTGGTGGTCGTGGTTTGCAAACTTATTGTGCCTTAGCTTGAGGGCCAGAGTGCTTTCTCTATCTCTCCGGGGGTGGCGAAAGGCATGGCCGAGAGGCCATGCTGGAAACCTTTTTCAAGGCACATGTATTGAGGGCACTTCTGAACTTGGCTAGTACTGCACTACCTCGCTAGCCAAGGGATATGACAAGTCCATTCATGTAAAATCTTCCTGGTGGTCTTTCGGGGGCACCAGGCTTCTGAGAAGTCCCCTTGGGGATATGTCCGGACGAAAAAGATCCTCATGGGAGTTAAATAATCGCACGGCGGATGAGACTTTTTAAAAAGGAATTTTTATTGTAAAAAGATTACAATAGTGGAACCGACACTATGACGAACAGAACGCAACAGTAAAAGTGCTTTGTAGCAGATACGAGGGTTTTTATACATGCTTGTTTTAATTAGTTTAATTGGTCTAAGGGCTGATGTATTTGGTTGCAATGATAAGAAGGGATAAGAAGGGGTGCTTTATCACTCTGGCACCTAGGCTAATTGGATGCTGATATCTGGCTGGCTGATAGCCTGTCACCTCTGACCTGCATCCCATCCCATGACATGGCAAAAACGTCCTACAAACAATCTGTGCGTCAATGACTCGGATTTACACGAAATACCGCATCTGCGGAGAGTGCCTACACAAGATACAGTATAGGGGGTCTCCAAACTGTGAGACCTGCAATGAACCTGAAATCATAAAACATTTAATCCTTGACTGTCCGGAAAATGAGGAAAATAGAAATCTGTCTTGACAAGGTCTACATGCTGGAAGAGCTCGTTGGAATCAAGCAGGGAGGATGTGTATAGGACGATATATTCTTTTTTGCCGAACAGCGGTGTTAGTGTCTGAAGGCTGAGCTGCCTTGATCCGATCCCTGGGGGTGTCGATCCGAGGTTGGCTCTCTTGCGAATATGGAAATTCTGTCCCCGGGCTGTGGACTTTTCAATAAGTGAGTGTGCTATATATGTTATAATTATTCGTTAATGCGTAACTACATGCCTGTTCATCGGTTATAATTTGCCATTTGTTATCGTTGGCAATTATTATTTCTTGGATAAGTTGTTATCATTGCTGTGTAGACGTCCCAAGTCATCTTCGAATTCATAATCATTCACTCAAAGGACAGTCAAAGAAAGGAATTGTGACGACAGTCAATGACCTCGTACTTCTTAAGAGGAGGATCGAGTCGACTGATTGAACTAAGGAACAAGGAAAGTACAATAAACTGCAGTGCTTGGGGAACAAAAGCTTCATTGTTTCCTTTCACCATCTTAATCTTCTTCTTCCTCTTTTAATTTTTTAAATTTTACCTTTAACTGGAGATGGCAATTGGAGAAATAATATTATTACACAGTACAAATTAAAAACTATAGGTATAATAGAGGAGCTGTGTTTGAAGAATACCCTTTTTTTAGTTCCAACACTGTTTATTTTGGTTTCATGGAAAGCTTTTAAACTTTTTTGCAATCATCCTCAAATTACAAACAAAATCATTATGGGGATCTACAGGTATAATATTAATCACAATTAATTACGGTTTTTAGTTGAGATGAAAGAAAAGCTAATGGCACGAGAGGGATTCGAACCCACGACCTTCGGCTAGATACGAGTTTTCCCTGGAGTTGATGTCCGAGTGGGTCGAGGGAGACAGAAGTGCGTCATCCGCATAGGTGATTATGAATGCGTTGAGGTGTGTAGGATAATCAGCACTATACGACTTGAATTTACGGATAGCTAGGTTGGAAGTACGGAATGAAATTGTGGGGTTTTGGGCTACTTATACAATTATTATACTATGTTATATTGCTTTATAATACTGCTGCTCCTACTCATCTCAACACAACCATAACCACCTTGCGGATAACACACTTAGGTCTTCTAACCCGATCACGTCCACGCGACCTCCATCATCCAAGAACCCCTAGAATCTTGTCTACCACTGATCATCAGAATATGGACAGCAGACCGACAAACAATGCAATACCAAACAGAAGACTTTTTGGAGAGAAATCAGTTTGGCCATCAAAATTGACCTAACTCTATAGAGGACATTACTGGGACAACTTTAGACATAGTGGGTGTGGGGTTTGCCGGCGCATCCAATCCTCACAATAAATTTTTTTTAGACAAATCAAATTTCGTTACTAAGCATTTAGGTAGTTTAAGTAGTTCCAAAGGAGTTTAGAATTGATTTTGTAGGTTTGACGAGCTTTTGCAGCTTTCTGGCTTGCGAGTCTTTTCCCACTCAATTGAATGACTTTGTTATATGGTAAAATTCAGTGTAAGTAACAAAACTTGTCAAGTCACGATAGCTCAGGTGGTAGAGCAGCGGCGTATCTAGCTGAAGGTCGTGGGTTCGAATCCCTCTCGTGCCATTAGCTTTTTTTTTTGGTCGAGCGGACCACGAAAATAGTGAATTTATAATATTTAAAAAATATAAATTTAGTTTTTAGGTAAATGTTGAGATCACCACAGAAAACAGTCTTATCATATCAGTTGAATATGGTAACCATATCATATTACAGTGGAAATTTCGTTTCTGTTGCCCTCGAACCAGTCGTCCCCTTCTCTTGCGCACGTCACGGTGTCTCCATTTGGTGAACAGTAGTAACTCTTCCACATCTGTCAGTTCATTGATGGTGACAAGTGTGTCATTTGTGCTTAGTAATATTAACTTCTAAGGTTTCCAGTTTGTTTAACCGGCGATCATATTTTTCCTTGTATAGCACTTTTACCTCTTCTTTTTAGAAAACATGTCCAATTTCCTGCATATGTTTCGTGAAATGGTTTACCTCTTATTCTTTGGTGATTTTTCTTTCTTTGTTTCCTGGCTTGTCTCATCCACCCGTAAATATCGCCTGGGAAGATCAGGCTGAAGTTTGTACTAGGCAAAATATTATAGGTGTAATGTAAAAGATTTTCATAAAGAAATGTAGCAGCGCTATTACCTTTGCAGTAGGGATTTATTTAATTAAATAATAAATGAATTTATTTTTCCTCCTGTGTTGAATTTATTGCGTTTATAAACTGGGGTTTAATAAAGAGCAAATAATAAAAGATCTCCGCTGAATAAATTGAAATGGGCAAAACGTAAACCGAGTAGAGCCGGACAAAGAAGATCATTCAGGAACATATTGCGGCCAGATAAAATGAATTCTCTCCGTCTTTTTTTCTATTCTCACTGCGTAACATATTCGGAGTCGTATAACTCCAAACGTCTTTCGAGGTATTTATGAAATCAAAAATAGATATCATTTTTGAAAAAAAAAAAGTTTCAGGTTTATTACCAGTGAAGTTGTGTCAGGCGGTGTATTTGATTCGAAACGGAGTTTCTACCGAGGGAGACGTTTCCCTCCTTATTCCGACCTGGTAGAATGGCCGGCCATAGCTCTGGCGTTAAGGAGGCTTACCATGATCCTCGTTGAATACCAAACACGACTTGTCTCTCCTATCAATATTGAACGAATGAGTCCCAAGCTCTGAAATCTCAGACCTTATAAGAGATTTAAAGACACCCACGTATCTTCAATTATGCATCTCAGCCGAATGAACGCAGAAATGAAATATACGATCCGGTGAAAACCACTCGTTTTCCTACACCTTTGGCATTCGTGGTGTAACATTTTCATAAATAACAGATTTGATTGAGTTAATTGATCACAAGGAAAAAATCCGAATAATATTTTGAAACAGTTGAAAAAGTACTCAGATTAATTGGTAGGCGAGCTTATCAGAAAAGCAATATATAAAAGGGCGTGGGATCACCTATTTCAATGAAACTTGTTTTGTTTGTATCAGGACAATAAATAGTAGACAATGTCCTTGTCGATGGTCCTAAGATTCTAGAAAAACAATTAATCTACTTTCCTAGATCGCTCGGTCACAAATTAATTATGTATTATATGCAATAGATTGATTCTTTTAGCAGGGAAGTAGGTTGATATTTGTTTTCTGCAGCACAACAAAAAAATCCTCTTAAAACAATTTTTTGGGGAAAACGTCTTTCTCAATTTCCGCCTTTCTGTATGAAAATTCTTTTCAAAAATGAGAAAAATGTTGATAACAATGAAACGCCCCACTGATCCATGAGAAATTTAGATGAGCTTAGAACCCTAAAATCTGACGCAAATGTGGCTTCCGTAAATAAGCTAAAACTATTAGGAAAAACGAATAAAAAGTTTAACAATTTCATCATTATTTTGAAAATGTGCAATGATATAAATGGTTAATAGTAATGTTATTAAAAATATAAGCAATTAATCTTTATGTAAGGTCTTGGTTGAAATGGAAAAGTCAGTGTCACGAGAGGGATCGAACCCACGACCTTCGGCTAAAAACGTCGTTGCTCTACCGATTGATCCTCTCGGTTACCAACTCTCCATCTCAACCTATAACCTATAAATATTTCCCTCTTTTTGCCATTCGGTGGTACAAAGACAGATTAATTAATAAATAAAGATTAATTCGTTATGAGGGGAGACCAGAGTGGGGGTGTCCGTGGCCGCACGTTCAGTCTTTGACACGGCGCTCATCACTGTAAGGTAAAGGTCCCGGGTTCGAATGCAGGGCCGCTGGATTCGAACCCGACATACTTACAAATGGGAATTTTTTTTTTTTTCAAAAACCATCGGCACCTTGAGGGTTTATATGACCTCTGCTGTTGCGAACCTTCGTAAAAAAGATTAATTAATTGAAAGAAGTTATTTGGACAAGCGGACCACAAAATATAATGGATTTAAGCCCCCGACCACAGGGTAAAAGGGGCCCCTTGCATAGTCGTGCATAAAAATAAAACAAGCTTCTTAAACTTCAAAACTCACGTTGAAGATCAAGTTTGAGAGATCTTTCCATACGTCTTTACAAAATGCTTACCCAAACCACCAATTCCATAGCTTCTGAAAACGTTGCAGGGAAATATCATTCTCTTGTTCTTCTCCACGCCCTCTCTCGTGTCAGAAGACCTCACACAACCCTCGATTCATCCGAAACCAAGATTTTAGTCCAACCTTGCTCAGTTCTGTTCCTTGTCAGATGTTTGGGACTAGTGGCAGGCCTTCTCGCACTCAGCTTCAGAACGCCTTCGACTTACAGTGCGCAAACATTAACATTTCTAACTCGTTGTACTCGCCGCTTTACCTCAACAGCGGTACAATGTCGATTAGGGAAATTGGAAAAAATAAGACGATCATCTCTCTGAGATGTGAGACAAAGGCGATCCATCCTTCTTGAGCGAAAGTCCCTTTGGGCAGTTGTTCTGGGAATGTCAATCACCCAGTCCAAATTCACTTCTCCCATTTCCCACAATGCTCTGTGATCCTAGCCCAATATCACTTGAAACCACCACTTAAACTTAAAAATGGTAAACATAAAAAGAAATCAAACCGCCGGAATGTTAAAAAGAAGCTATAAAGAAAAATCAACTATGAAGAGAACAACTATTCAAAGATAAATTTACAAATTCCAATTGTAAACATAAGAAAGAGATTTTGTCTGTTTTATTTACCTCTCACCCTTTAAAACGGACTGAATATTGTTGTAAGATAATCAATGGAGGATTGTTTAAGAGATAATTGAAAACATTAAGGGTAGGTTTTTTTCTCTCCTCGGTGTAATAATGAAAAGAGTAAAGGATTAAAGGGAAAAAATATGCAATCTTTTACTGCCTGCAAGGTTGTGTGATACATCATTTTTCTTCAAATATGACAACCAAGATACAATTTATAACCTGTGGGCTTATTACCAATTTTACCCAATTATCGTTGCACAGCCTGATCTCTGTACGTTTACTGATTTTCTACGAACTATTTCTTTTTAATTTGCACACATGTACTTTTTAGAAGGGTCAATTTTCGTTTTATAAAATATATAATAACATCCCTTTTACAATGTTTTTCGAAAAGAGTACGGATTCGAATTAAATTCTTTTGTCTTTAAAAAAAAAAAAAAAAAAACAGACGAAAAATTAATTCCACGTGGAAGGATGGAGATGACTCAAAAAGCTTCCCATACAACAAAATCACAACAACGTGAGATGATTAAGTGGACAATTCTCTCTTTCGGGGTCGTGAATAGCAGAATTTTATACATAAAACAAATCTAAATCGGACGTTTAATTAACTGTGACTAAGAGAACAAACCTGTCGCCAGGCTTTAAATGAAATATCGAATGTAATTATTACAACGGTTGTTATTATATTTGTTTTCGTGTACAGATCGGGTTCCAACTTGTCATTTAGCTGTCATTTGCAATGTTGGTTTTATTTAATAAATGTCTTTTGTTCTATATTGTTGTAATACTGCTTAATTTTACAAACTTCGGTTGTAGAAATATCAGACAGAACGGAATGTGAATAAATATTTAATTAATTACTAATCCGTGGGTTTTGTGCCGCCTGTATTGTAACTATCTCAAATTACAAAAAATGTTTAACTAACTGCATCACCCGAAAGAATTCAAAGCGTTAAGCCCAAATCAACGGTATGAAACACATTATTGTAACTGACCGTGAAAGGTTGAAGGATGAAAACTTACTCGACCCCTATTCCCTCCAGGGCTAAACTTTGTCATCGCCAAACTACAAGATTGAATAAAAGTTGAAGTATACATACATATAACTTTATACCAACCCCACGTATACAGCAACATTTGCGTTTATTCCCAGGAAAGAAAATCCTGTTATGCCATGACACCTATCGAGCATAGTTTATGGATACGTGGCAAACTTGACCTCGTATTTAGTGAGGTTATAGATCAATTAACCAAGAAACTCGAAAAAGTTGGGTTTTAATATTTAAAAAATTCTACTGGTGAAATCCTAATCTGACGATTATCACACAGTTTATTTTCACGTTATAAATACCCTGATAACATAACCTTCAACAGAAATCACCTGACCACCGGTCATTGCTGTAAAACTGAGGTTATATTTCGTGGGGTTATAGATCAATTTATCTAGAAGCTTGAAAAATAAGGTTTTATAGTTTTTATTTTTTCAAAATGTGAAATTGACCTTATATGACGTTTGTTGATGTTCGTGTTATAAACGCCATGATAACTTAAGATGCAACACAAATCATCTGACATAACCTGTCCAAACGTGGCAACCGTGAGCTTGTATTTAGTTTATAGATCAGTTAACCAAGAAACTTGAAAAACTTGGATTTAATATTTTACTAAAATTCAAATTGGGAACTCTTACAAACGTTTATTATTCAGGTTAGTTACGTTCGTGTTATAAACGCTCCTATCAGTTGTATTTTGTGAGGTTATAAAAAACGATCAATTTATCTAGAAGCTTGAAAATATAAGATTTAATATTATTTCTTTTATCCAAAAGGTGAAATACTAGCATGTTTGATTATTATTCCGTTTGTTGATGTTTTTGTTATAAACGCCATGATAAGCTAAGATGCAACCCAAATCATCTGACAAGCGCTCATACGTGGGAGGCTGGGGCTTGTATTTAGTGAGGTTATAGATCAGAAGCTTCAAAAGGTTAATTTAATATTTAAAAAATGAAAAAGGTGAAATCGTAGCATCACGTTTATTACACAGTTTAATTTCACGTAATAAACGCCCTGATAAGCTAACCTTCAACATAAACCACCTGACCACTGATGCATAAGCAACAAAACTGAGGTTTTATTTCTTCAAGTAATGGATTAGTTAACCTAGAAGCTTAAAAAATTTTAGGTAGTTAGGGCGAGGTGGTGTACATTATGCCCGTTCACTCATAGCATCTTCTAGGATACCTGCAAGTGTCTCAGGGCATTTTGAGCTTTTTCTCAAGCCCAGCCTGCTCGCAGTTCGAATTTGAAATGATGGACGTCTCTGGATACACGAGTCCGCTTGGACATATTTACTATTCCATTATGTGTCTAATTCTTTATAGAAAACTACGTAACCACCGTCCATATCAATTTCCCTTACAAGTATTATGCTACTGCGCCATATTCATTTTTTTTATTCCTTACTTTTTGTTCAGGGCGAAATTTGTTTGAGAAGAAGATATGAAAGAGTGCTGAGTGTGCTTTTTGATGAAGAGCATTGTGGCAAGGTTACAAAAAGTAAAGCTGTTTTACAGCAGAACTACTAAACCGAGGGCGTGTTAACAATGAAAACGTCAGGGTATTATAACACAAACATAAACAACTGAGTGATAAACATCAGGTTATGATTTCATCTTTACATTAAAAAAATACACTGTTGTACAAATTGAACACACCATTCAATTTATTTAATTTAAAATTAAATCCATTAACTTTCTACATTAGCTAAAGGTAATTATGAGATATCGTAATCAAAAATAAACATGAAATAATGCTTTGTTTACTTTTTTTATTGATTAATCCCATTTGCAAGAAATGCAGCATTCCAGTTAATCAATGATTTCATTTGATTATTCTTATTATTTTTTCAATGGATCCAGTCCGGACGTGAGTGAGTATGTCAGTCATAACATTATTGGAGGAAGGATACAGCCAACGCAAAATCGCCGGAAATAGGAAGGGATTTTCGGCTCATCAGAGAATCAGGGTGACACTTGAAAACTAAGACAAGGTCTATAGGTGTAATACTGGTCTACAGAGCAGATAATATTCTTCCGTTATCAGGCTCTATCTAACCGCAGCATTACAAGAAATGAGATAAAAAAAATCTGATAATACAAGTCCGAAATGTTTCGATTTTATCCAGGACTGTAAGAAGTAGGCTCAATGAAAATATCCTCAGGACTCGGCGCCTGGGTCGTGGACCTCTTCTTACCTCCTTTCAGAAAATGGGTAGGCTTCACAATTCGCATGGGAAACTTGTGAATTGGACATTGGAAGATTGAGGACAATTTCTCTTTACAGATGAAGTGAGAGTTGGCCGAAAATCTTCAGGTGGGGATAATTTCGTATGCAGACGCTCAGGAGAACGGTTCGTCAGGTTCTGCTCTACAAGTCAACGCAGCACGACCGCCAAAAGACCTAAAAGCAAAAGCTACGCGCACCAAATGAGAGATAAAAAATGGCCGCCCACCCTGCATACCAGTCACGAGCACCGAAGAAGCTGATGAGGGAATGGCAGCTGAGGTGGGACGGCTCTCCTAAGGGTCGTCACACGCGTCAGCTATTCCCAAACATAGAAAGCCGACTAAAGATGTTCCATTCTAACCATTGACCACTACATGTCTCAGCTACTAACGGGGCATGGAGACTTTGCCACTAAGCTCCATTCCTTCAGACTAAAACCTATCTGCAATTGTGGTGAAGAAGAAACGGCGGAACACGTCCTACTCAGCTGTGAAATCCACGCCGTTCCCCGTGTACGCTGGCTCTTTGAGATAAATGAGCAGACGGGCGTCTTGAGAGCAGCGATCGCCACTCGGGCGGGACACAAAGCAACACAAAAGATGTGGAAAAGCGTTATGAGACGCAAAGGATAGCCGAATGATACAACATTAAATATCAGACAAGCCTACACCTCCTCCGCCTGAATATCCCGAGAGAGCCGCCTCCACGTCCCATCCCGGACACAGTAAACTAAACTGTGACAACGAGTTCGCCAGGTGAAGTAAAGATGCGATCGTCTATCAGTCAAAGAAAGAACATGGCTTCCGTCTATAATTCAATAAGCTATATAACAGTGCAAGCCAAGAAGCTGCAAAGAGCCAGATATGGCTTAGGAGCGGCAAAACACAAAGGCACAGACGGTTCGTCAGGTTCAACGGTGAGTCAATAATGTTCTGGAGTGTCATTTCCTCGGAACACCGAATTGGCGAGGAATATCTCTAACTTCACAGAGGTACGCACAAGCCATGATCGAATGAGTTAAGCCATTTGCCCTCCATATCGGTGAGAAATTCTAATCCAGTGTAATGCCAGGCCCTATACAAGTCGTATTGAGGATGACTACTTGGAATGGTTGAGTTGAGTGTTTGTTGTGGCCAGCTCGACGTCGAGATTTGAACCCATTTGCGACCAATTTAAGCGACGAGTACGACGGCGAAACCCAGGTCCTATCAGTCCTAGAAGTGTGGGAAACGGATGTTTTTGATTAATGTGAAAGAATTCCCCAGCATTTTATCAGAAATCTTTTCCAAAGAATGCAAATGGTTAATTTTTATAACTAGGTAATAAACATTTTTTTAATGTCTTATTTTTACGACCAAACTTATTTATGGTATATAAATAAACCTAAAAACGTTAAAATTTAAGGGTGGTGTTTATTTTGTCTCTCAGTGTAAACATTAAAGCCAACTTTTTCAGGTTTCTACGTTAACTGGTCTATAAACCAACGAAATGCAACATCGTTTGATGATGGCTACAAGGCAAATCACCAAAAACCGCGAAATAAATCTCCAGTTACAGTTTTTTTCACAATGCATGCCCTACAGTTAACAGGGTGAAAAATATGAAAAAGATGGGTGCACAGGAGAACAATTAATTCTAGCGCTTTATAGTTGGACATCAACAGTAAACAAAAGGGAACATTTTTCTCCTATTAAAATTCATTATTTTTAACAAATTCGTTTAAAGCCAAAGAGCTTTTTTAAAAAAAAAAAACAACGAACAAATATCATCATTTTTGTTCAGGATGGTGATACATTCAATTAAAAAAACCAGAAGAAGCCCTGAACATTAAAGGATCCTTGGATCTCTTGTTAATCACATTTGTATTACAGAAATATACAGGCGGCAAAAGGTCATGTCTGCTTTTGAAGCTTTTTTTTTCATTAAACATTAGTTATCTCGCGTCTAAGCCGGAGAAAATGACGTTAAATCACCATCAGCTTTTTGTACGTGACAACCAACCTTTGATTAGTTTTCCCTCTTTCTTTTTTATCTACTCTCCAATCTCAATTGAAATTTAACACATGTTTTCTGCTCTTATAATTAACTCATTTTTCGTACAATGAAACTGTCTGACTGCGACAAAACATCACATCATACTCTTGATTATTAGCATACATTGGAATAAGCTCTCCCCATTTTTTCAAATAGGTTCGGCATTTATGTGTGGATTGAAAACACAGTTTATTGAATATACAATACAGTAATCAATTGTGTATTGATCCTTTTTAATTGACTTTCCTGATGTCCTGAGATTCACATATTAACTTGGTTAATCTAGCCTAGTGGCCTTTGGTAGCTATAGAAGCCGACTGGTTAGGGAATCCCAGTATTGCTTGCCACGCTAAAGATTATGGGTTCGCATCCCAGCATAACCGGTGAAATTTTGTTTGAATTAACTAAATTGAAATTAATTTCAAAAAGGTTTTTAAGTGGTTCTAACTCGTGACTACTAACGTGTATAAATAACCTTTACCTTACGAAACCCTTCAAGGTACCTAGGACTAGTCTTTCCTTAGCAATTATACAACAATTCTTTGTTTGTCCCTGTTTCTTTTAAACATACTCCACATTGATCGTGTGACTTACTTTCCGTCCAGCTCAGGATTATGGGGGTCTACATTGGTCAGGACTGGCTTTCCTAGATAACAAAGCCTTTTCTTAACAATGGCACGGCAGTTGTATAGATAATCTATTTTCTATTCAAGGTTAAGCCATCCTGCCCATATCCCTCTTACCCTTCTAAGGGTTATCTAGGTCTAGATTTCTCATAAATAGCTCTCCTAGGGGCCATCGTCCTTTCTTCGCAATTGCACGGCAGTTTTTTTTTTTTTTTTTTTTTCACTTTTTCCTCCAAACATATTCGACATTAGCCATGAGCCTTAACTGTCCCAACCACCCATCACAGAGGTATCAAGGTCTACATTCCTCAAGAATGGCATTGCTCAAGTGCATTGCTGCCCTACGTGAGTTCTGTATGAATGAATTTATAAGCGTGACGTGTAGTACACGAGTGTCTCCCCTTTAATTAAGCTTGTTATTGGTAATTAAAGTAAGTCGAGGGGTCAAACCTCAATTAAACCTCTAAGAATAAATAAGCCATGGGATGATGCTGAGGTTCGATCTCACAACCGCAAGACTGGCAAATACAAGTCGGAAGCCTTAACTGCTCGATCTCCATAATGCACACTTAAAAACGGCCCATGACAGAGCAGTAAAACAAACAGTACAACATGTGTGATAAATCGTAAGATGGCCTTAAGGTCATGCCAAGTATTACTCCCCATCCCTCACGCTTCGAAGACATCCACTCATTTCGTTCTAATTTAATAAAAGAAGGTTGTTTTTCCTTCCACCTGTTTTTATTTATACAATTCCACATTCTTCACACCTCTGCTTCTACCACTTCTGAGCGTACTAAGCTTGTATACTAGTGCTCAGGGGAGTGTTACGTACATACACCAGTCACTGGCATCTGGGAAAATTCCTAGATTATGCAATGAAAAGAAAGAATCTGCCACCCCGTACTCTACCGGCGATGGAAGAGGGCCAGACGCTTACGCCGGCAAAACTGCTGCCCAGTCAGCACTTAACCAAGCCGCTGACCTCGCATTTTCACCCTATTTAGTGATGATTCCCATTTCCGTATTACCGTACAGATCTTCGGCGTACTGTTTTAATTGAGGCAATGCCCCTGACCAATAGCGAAGTCCTCTTGATTTTCTTTTGCTGGTAGACGTCTTATGTATCTGTTCGAAATCTACCAGGGTGGTGAAGGCCATTTCATATTAGTATGTGAATCGTAGTATAGCATTGGTATATTAAACTTGTTTAAAATCTAAAAATAAAATATAGTACACATTATAACCATGACGTAAATTGTAATTATTTAAGCCAAGGAAGAAAAAATTGGATTGGCCAAGTTTGAAGGTTTTACATTGCAAACGGAAAGAAAAGGGCATTTTTCTCTATAGCTAAAAGGCGGCTCAGTAATGATTTGCGGTTGTTTTTTCCACTCCAGGCCGTTATTTTGAGGGAAAATATTGCAGATGGCTACAAAACCTTAATTAAGTAACATCTCCTTCCAAGTGGTACTTGGGTGGCAAAAACTAGATTTTCAAGATAAGATGCCGGAAAGACACCAAGATAAAATATAATAATGATAATCAGTAAGCATTGTAAAAAAAGTTCAAAATTTTCCGGGAAAGCGCTTTTGTTTGTACGTAAAGCACATAGGAATAATAACATTTTTCGTGCGACAAAGACACATTGGGCATTTTTAAAGGCGGTCGGTTGAGAACTGAGAAAGGAAAATCCTCTTTTTCACTCCGGGCAATTGTAAAGGTCGTATTTCAGACGCGGGAAAGAGTTTGTTTTTGTTTTTTATCAAAAGAATTTTCACGAACGGCCGTCCAAAAAAAGTTCAGGAATGAAATAAACAGCCTCTTAATACCAGAGGGTCACTTTTAGATTCAGAAACTAATTTGAAACTTTCCCTTGTGATTGTGGCTGACAAAGCATTTTCGCTTTAAAACTATTCTGATCTCTCTTTGCGGAGAAAAAAGACAGCTTATATTTAATTACGGCCTTTCTCGAATTGGAAATCGAATCTAGAATTTATTTTGTTTGTCGTTGCTGTTCAACCAGGATGGGTGACAGAAAAAGCGACTACTGACTCTCCTCTATCATCACTTAGGACAAAATTATTGGTAATATATTGCTTATTTCAATTTACAATCAAAGTTTACCGTGTTGAACTGGCATGTACTTACTATCTCTGCGTAAATCTACAGCTCGGAATATCGGTAGCTTTACGTGCAGAAGATGTTGCGATTGCCCGTACCGCTCACACTCCAGATTTGGTTATCGCGATTCGACCCGCTGACGCTAAATAAAGAATATGGTAAAAAAATGCGTCAGTGGACTGGGTCCGAGAAACTATTGCGCGTTAAGGATTGGTTCGTGGGCCCCGGAGGATCTAAATTTGAGAAGTATCGTCCAAACCCGATTAAGAATAAACCCTACGCTGCTGGTCGATCACGTCGTCAGGTCTGTCCTCCGCCGGACATTTACCGAGCTGCTACGGTTCCCCCTCGTCTTCACAGACGGGTCTAGGAGTGGTGAGGGTATGGAGTACACCGTGAATTGCGAGAGTGTGTCCAAATCATGGTCGCTTTCAGCGCACTGCAACGTTTACACGGTGGAATTGTATGCATTGGAACTTTACTTATGAGACCTGCACCGACTCCCTAAGCGTGGTTAAATTCCATGATTGAAAGAATACTTCAGCGTCGGTAGCCTGAATCGGCAGAGAAGCTCACTCGTACCATGAGTAC
This sequence comes from Cimex hemipterus, assembly GCA_039619505.1. Taxonomy (NCBI): domain Eukaryota; kingdom Metazoa; phylum Arthropoda; class Insecta; order Hemiptera; family Cimicidae; genus Cimex; species Cimex hemipterus. The sequence continues at coordinate 26,076,379 of CM077100.1, read as the reverse complement.
TGATAACAGGTGACCGTCGGAGGATCTGACCCGTAGAAGAAACGTCATCATCACACGATTAGGGATAAGACATGCGAGATGGTATACAGAGACCCATATAATTGAAGGGTATCCATTCCTCGTCTCCGTATAAAAAGCGTGTAAGCGTGTAGGAATGCCGCCCATTATGGCGAAGAACGATTGAGTACGACAACGAATCTTTGGGTCCACTGCCCCGATTTCTGGAGGAAACGAGAAATTCTGTACATAGATCTTTGGTTTATTTCTGATAACCCTATGGTTGTGTATATAGTCAATTTGGTAGTAGATGTTTTAACAGTTGTTTGAAAAAAAATGTATATGCGTGAATGTCGTTGAAAAAGAGGGTCGATGACGGAATGTCAAGTACCCCATAGATCCTCAATAAGACTATGTATTGAAAATGGGACAGATACATTCCTCCCCGCAGGTACCACATTGACGTGAAGTATATCCTGTACCCCATTACCCCACTTGATTGAAAGTTATGTAACTGAGTGGGCATTTGGTTTAAGAATGAGTAACAAAGTAAGTTTGTTTAGGTTAAAACTGCATGTTTTGGAGACTGGAATTATCTTGTTAAACTCCTTCAACGTAACTTTGACGATGATACGGTAAAGCTTCCCGGTCCACCAAAACACCGAAGTGGGTGTTTCGAGGTATTGCAGAGTAGTTGTAATGGATGTGTTCTATAGTCACGTTTCTTCTAGATAATGTCCACATCGGTCAGCTGATAGTGTAATAGTTATAGACCCATTTTGTTAACTGGATATTATACTGTGACATGTGCTGCAAATATACGGGGTTTTGGTTACCTACTTAGTTAGTAGTAGTATTTTAATAGCATTACGTTCCCAGTTATTGTTCTTTAGTAACCCAAATTAATTTTGATGTTACGGTTTATGCCTCAGTTGGGGCCAAACTAACAGTCATGGGTTCCAATCACCAAGTATTGGAAAGTGGTTTGGCCTCTGGTCCGCCACACTCAATAGATAGTTGGACGTTAAACCCTCCTCGCATAAATTCCTTTTCTTTATGGCACAATTTGTGTCTATGTGACGCTCTGAGATATTTTTAGCGAAGTATGCCTGTTGCAGGAAATTCCCCCATGATATAAACCAGTTAGGGTAGTTTGGCATTTCCGGACGAGTTTTAATGTGAGCTCGTGGGCTTGAAGAACCTTTAGAGCCGATAGTTATAGTTGCACTCTTGAGAATTTTGTTATTTATTTATTTTTTTGCTTACTTTAGCTTGCCATTGTTCTCACGTTTCAATAAAGATGTTGAATAGTTTTTAAAGTCTAGTGTTTATTCTGATGCCAGTTAAAGTTTTAGTCAATTATTTTAACTTTATAGTAAATGATAGGATTTGGTCTGCGAGTTGGCGAACTCATGTTGGACTGGCACACGGGTACTTACTGGGTCTGTCTTCACTCGCGGGTTTATTGTTTGAGTCGATCGGCATTACGCCTATACTACTATAAAGAGTTTATCACTGAAGATGGCATAATGTCGAAACGCGTTTGATCGACTCAAACAATAAACCCGCGAGTGAAGACAGACCCAGTAAGTGCCCGTGTCCAGTTCAACATGAGTATTTTAACTTTGTCAAAAAGTTTGGCAAGCCCAACATTTGGCGCTTTCTTTTAAAGAGAAAGAGTCTTCGGCATTATCCATTGTGCTTTTACTGTTCCGTCAAGTGTTCTCTTGAAGTGAGCATTACGGGAACCACGTTGGCCGAGTGGGTTGGACTAATAACGAGGGTATCAAGAGGAAACGGAGACAAAAAATGCATATCCCATAAACTGCCTTGCAATTGATAAGAAAAGTCCAACGAAATTCAGTTCAGAATAATGTAGACGTTGATCGCCTGCTTAACAAGAATTATTATTACTTATTAATCTATTAAAAAAAGTTAAAATAAACCTTGGTAAACTCTTCAGAAATCGTTAAGTACGAATGCCCTCCCATTTATTGTTATCCAAATTTATTGGATTGGTCCGCTGATCCAGGGCCTCATCCTATTTCAAGTTTTAGCGAAATAAAACCAACATTTAAGATGTGGAATAGAAGATATAAACAATGAACTACATAAGTAAGATAATTTAAGGTGAAACAAAAAAAAAATAGTATTCGTATAATTGAACTATATTTTATAACATACAAAATACACTAAAGTATGTAGATTCGTTTTTTTTATTAGTCAGACTCATTGTTGGTGGACCATTGTAAGAAGTTGGGACGACTGCAGTTGCAGCATTCCATCGCGCTTGCTAAGTCCCATTGTGTCTGTGTTTACCAACCATGGTTGGTATATGGTTTTATTTGAAGTTTATTACACTCTAGGTTCAGGGGGTTTTATTGTAATCTATTTAAGGCGTATTATCCAGTCCAGCCGCACATCTATCTTTTCAACTCCCATGTCATTTGATTTAATTTCCGCTTTATATGCCGCCGCTGTATTTATGGTATAATTTATTTCTTTAGAAATAGCGTGTAGTTTTGTGAATAAAGAGAGTACCGTTATCGGATTTCGTTGGCAAAAACACCTTTCTCTGTGGCTATTTTCTGCCCGAATTGTCCATTCGAAATCTTATGTTTTCTTATTTACTCATTGAGTAAAGGTCAGTATTTAATTCTGCATTGGCCAAACCGTCCGCATTAGTCAGGATGGATAGTTCTCTGACTTGTTGCCAATTCACAGATGACCTGAGGGCCCACCTTAGCGTCTGACTCTTTCTAGTTCTCACATTTTTTAATATTTAGACAGCGTCAGACTTGTTTTGAGTTGAGCTAGTAAGCTAAGAGAGCCTAGATATCCGATATTATTCTACCACACCCTAGCTTTCGTTACACGGTTGGAACTTCACGATTATACATTTGAACTGTCGGACCCATTGGTCGACATAGAGAATAGCACCTTACTTATCCCGGAAGAGGTAAAAATTGCGAGGATATCAGTTTTCAAAAAGGAGATTATTCGGAGATGTCCAATTACAGGCCTATTGTTTTGCGGTGTTTAACAAGGTCAGCGAAAGGATATCACAATAGATTGTTTCCAGACAGTTGATTACGGAAGACGGAAAATTTAGGAATTCGGGATGTTATTAATTATCTTTGTGCCTCTTATCTGCAAAGTCGCAGCTAGAAAAAAATTTATGGGGAGACGGTTTGCGAGATCCAAATCAAGTGTGGAGTACCACAGGGTTCCATACTTGGCCGTCTCTCATTTTTAATATTTATTAATGCCTTTTTACAGAGCCCTGAGGGTGTAATTTTTATCTTTGTTCGGACAACTCTTTCTTAATCGTCGCGGGAAGCAGAAAACGAAAAATACGGACACTGAATCCAAGATAGTAATTTTAGAGGACATGAAAAAATTATGTAACCATTGAGGTATTGTTATCAACATAAGAATCTGGGTGCTGAATGATCTGATCGTTATGAATTTGGAAAGGTGATCGATCAACATTAGACAAAAAATTCTAGGTTCTTTGTTCATAATTTTTAAGTGTTATCTTTTGTTGTTTTCTTGATCCTAGGAAATAGTCTCTTCAAGAACGATACACGGTACGCCACTGCCATCAGTGGAGCCACTGGCCGGCGGTAAAGGCAGGTGAGACAGTTAGAAGACTGACCAGCAGTACGAACGCTGAAGAATCGAGGACAATACACAATTCCCAGTGAGAAATGGAGTTCGAACCGGCGATCAGTATATGTGTCCCATTATTTCAAACTGAATTGATGGATTTAAACCTTCAACTGTTATTTATTTACATAACTACTGCTCGATTGCTTGAGAGGAAGTATGAAGTGTATGTCCACTTCATGGAACCGTCATCATCCATGATGATTATTCTCTGCCTTCACGTCAGTGTAACTTTAATCGCATCATCGACCTTCATCCGCCCGCTATGGAGTCATTCATATGGCAGTTGTTCGCACCTCCTCCAGGTTTATTCAGCGACCGCCTGTGAATCCGTGCCTGCTCTTACGTAGTAGGCCATCTGAAGCAAGGATGGTCGGCCTGTATGTTATCTGGTGTGAACTCCTTTTCTTGCTTCCCCGGGCTAATCTGTTGCTCACTACCTGCCTCCAATCTAGAGCAGCGATTAACTAGCGCTACTAACTAACCTAGCGAGATGTTATGCGGTCCGCCATGTGTTACCAGAAAGACAACTTTTTCCTAGGATTTGTATCATTCAGTATCGAATATATCGTATTCGCACCTGTTAGCCCGAAATCCAAAGGCAAAAATATTTTGTAGGATGGATACCAAAGCGCGTATCCCTGATGAAATTTCTTTGGCTAAATAAATTCCACCGCCGTAAGGAATTCAATGTACTTTTAGAAAGATTAAATACGGTAAGAGTTAGAGCGCAATACTACGGATGTAAAAAAGAAAGCGATAAAAACAGAGGTGAACGACGTCCACGTAAAATATAAGGACTGGAAACGGGTCTGATGCCTTTTTCAGGCGTTTGATGGATGAAACAAGACATCAACCAGACATCTCGTCCTAAAATCGAAGGAACAAGGGAACACATGAACCATTTGGTGGGACTTTATAGCACAAAAATGCAGCATAGGGGAAAAACTTCCAATGTAAACGTAATTGCGAGACGCGGTAAAGCAATATATTTGTTTTATTTATGGAATGACAATTTGTACGGCCATGGACGGTCCAATGCAACGTCAAATATACACCGACGGACAAAATTATAGCACCTCTCATTATTATTAGTTTCACAATGAAACCAACAATCTTTTACCTTTACGTTTTTTTTTTTAACTTTTGTTAATTAAGGTTTGTAATTTGAATGCATAAACGTTTTTTGTATGTTTATTACAATTTTTACCTTATTTACATTATGTAATGAGCTGGGCTTTCAATATTAACAAATGGCATAGATCGTGTATGATGAGGGGGGGTTAACATCCATTGTCGTTTTCCCACTATGCATGAGGACAGATCCCGCGTTTGGTAAGTCGCTAGGCCATCTCATAAGGCGTCCCGTAGAATTAATTATACGTTTCCATTGGTTGAGCAACTCGATTGGCTCGAGAGGTGAGTATATTTGGGAAAAATGTTTTCGGGGTTATTTTTTGGACTAGGGTGATTTTGAGGTCATTGTGAACGTCGTTCGATCCTGCCTGATGCACAACTATCATCGTGAGCTGATCGAAAGAGATAACTCATTTAATTGAGCGAACGAAGAACCGCTCTTCAAAAGAGAGAAGTTCATAGCGAGCTGATTAAAAGGGGTTAACTCACATTATTAACCGAGCTATAAACCCTGAAAAAAGAGTAGGGGATCTTATTTTTAATTTTTAATTTTATCTTTACCACCACTCAGTAACCTGACAAGTGACTTCACCCCGTTTGCTCCTCCTTCCCTTTCACCGCTCTTTGCTTCAAACGCTCTCCGCTCCAGCAAGTTTCGCTCTCCTAATTCACCTCTACAATGATGGACAGTTAATTTTGGGCCAAAGCCCGCATACGTGTACTGCGAAAAGTCGCTCGATGGGTCGTAGGTAATGGAACGGTGCCATGCCGCCTATGAGGAATGTCACCTAATACAAGAATTGTGCATGAGCACGTCAATGTGTATTTGAGCCCTCTGATTTTTGAACAGAGAGATCTTGTTTTACAATCCCTTTTGTTCATATTGAGATTGAGTGTATTTATTAGCGGGAATATGTAATGTGTACAGAGAGTAATATTGACTATTTCAATATATGTGTTAAGTGTGATAAACGAACATCGAGTACTCCACCACTGCCAAAACCCTAAGTAGACATGCATCTACGCTTGCGAACTGGTCAAAAGTAGCCGGTCAACTCACTGTATTGAGCGAAAAACCGCTCTGAAAAAAATAGCGGTACATTACCACCACTAAGTAAATTGACAAAAGGCTTCACCCCGCTTGAAAGTCCAGCAGCTATCACAGCTCTCCACACTCCTAATTAACCTCTCATTCTACTGTTAATAGTTTAATAAAAATATTTATTTCCATTATATGTGTTATTTCATTTGTTTTTAAACAAATTTTTGTGAATTAAACGACGAATTGTTCAACCTTTTTCGTTTAATTCTTAGTTTTTTTATTGAAATATATTATTGCTTTTAATAAAATACGAGAAATAAATAACAACCCTGGAATTCAGACTCAAGTTTTACGATTGGTACTGGCGCCCGAAAATCGAACAACATGGAATCATGAGTAATATAAATTTTGTGAAGCCGCGAAAAAAAGGTGATTCATTTCACTGAGAGGTTTTTCCCATCTCTGAAGCAGTTTTCCCCAAATAATCGTCCTGTGTAAGCCACTTTTCTTAAAACCACTTCGTTACATAATATTACACTAACCCATTGAATAACGCTTTTATCAATGGTGTAACGTGGATTAACTATAAGCCAGTCACAGTGGACAAACACACTGATAAATCGGGCCGGTTTAATCGATTTTATACAGTTCCGAAAGAAAACAAAATATGGTTGAAGACAAGACAAATTGAACAAGTAATTGAATTTTTCAGTTTATATCTTCCCACTTTGTCGCAAGCCGTAATTTTCAATTTGTGCTAGTAGATTTAACAAGTCCTGAGATTGAAGAGGTACTGTGATAATGGTATGCAAGCGTAGATAAACAAACCAGGCATGAAACCGCAACTCATGGGTCAGACATTGCAAATAATTCATTTCATACACGCTAGGTGAAATTAAATTCAAACTTAGTATCAGCACTAGTAATAACAGCCTTTTCCGCTTCACATTAGGTGAAAATAGAAGTTATTTTAAGCCACGTACGAGCGATAAAAAAACACTTCAAAGCTTCAAGGGAAGAATAGTAAAGTATTTAGACGGACGGCGCTAGTATGTGGACTTAATCTAAAAAGTATTAAACTTTACGTCATACCATTGATGGCACCCCATCTAAATGCATTAAACATAATACAAGTACACCGATAAACCGTTTTCAAAAAAAAAGAAAAAAAAAGTCATCGGTGAAGGCTGCTTTTTGTGGATGGAACAACCGCTGGTTAAACATTTTGCCGAGAAAGGAACAAAAGAACAGAAAATTGACCGTGATTAAGCCCGTACTGGTCAATAGGCAAGATACGTTCCCTTTTTCGCAACGGCGGTCCATTGAAAAATTACATCTTCCGAAGTACAAAACTCACTCTTCTGCCCGATTCTACGATCCCTAGCGAAGATTACGTTCAAAAACCTGCAAGATATTTGATTTTGGCCGAAAAACCTTAAAAAGGCGGGCACCCTTTTAATGAGCCTCAATAATAAATTATCAAACTGTGAGACAATAGATTCCATTTCGTCATAAAACCTTTACCAATAATTCTTCGATATTTATTAAAAATAAAATTCAGCTTGCCATTCCCTTATTATCTCCGAATCTTATCTGCCCTATCGGTACTTTCAAGTATAAATCGGAACATCCTTCTCCCCCATTCACCATGCCGGAGCGGCTGTTCCCCCAAGGCGACAACCTTGGTCCCATTCTATACTCAGTATACACTGCAGATATTCCTATCAATTACTTGTACTCGTCGTTTACGCAAAGGATACCGCCATCCTTTCAGCAAACTCAGGCCCAGTTGTGACATTATGATGCCTCCACGATGATCTTTTGTGTTCGGAAGCATGGTTCAAGAAACGGAGGATTAAACTAATTTAACTAAATCCCAGCAAATAACCTTCACCCTTTGCCATATCGTTTCTTCCCCAATCTACTACAACTCTGTTCCTCTCCCTGCAGCCAACGTTGTCCGACCAATAGAACTGGATATAAAACACTCAAGCTTGATAACAAATCAGAACTGTCAGTATCTACAAATATTACTCCAACCAAATTGAATGGAATTAAAGTGTGGGGTTGTGTTTCAACTTATGGGTTCAACCAAGTGTTCCAACCTCCAAAGAATTCTTCGAGACATTGCCCAAGCGACCTGCTAAGATCCGATATTTGTCTACATGTTGGAGTCGTAAGCATTTCCCTCTTTTGCACTTAAATTTTGATTATGTGACCGACCTCTACTAATGATTTTCTTGGAAGATTTCAGTATTTTTGAAAGGTACGACCATCAAATATTATAACAATTATCAATTGAGTCATGATTACACTCAAACTAACAAAATTTCTGCATAGTATTCCTGATTAACATCATTTGCTTTTTATGTTCATTTCCACTCAAAAACCCCTTAAAACGTCCTTAATAATTACATTAAAGCCGCTTTGAGTTAACGACACATGCAATAATAAAAGTAAGATAGAGCTCAGTACAGAGCCCAGAGATATAGGATTTATTTTCCATTTACTAACTCTTCCCAGCTCATACCTGACAGGTAGTGTAAAGTTTCTGTTCCTGTCCAAATAGCAGCAGGCGATAGCCAATGAAGAGAGATTTCCAATTCCAATTCCTAGGTTTGGAAGCGTGTTTTACGTAAGTTTCGGGACAGCGCTTATATTTCCGACTGCGACATCTGCCGTAAAGTAGTGTTGTAAGACCATTTACCGGTAGGGACAATTTTAGGTTGGCGACGCAGTCTTCCGTTCCTGATAACTCAGAAATGGTCATTCCTATCAAAATTTCTCTTTCAGTAGAAGTTGCATAAAATATGCTGGAATCTAACTGTACACTAAAGATAAGGGCTTCTCATTTAAAATAACAAAGTTATCGTCATTTCCCAGCTAGTTGAGAAGGTTATGTTAAATCTCTTACCACACGCTATTTCTAGCCAAAATTCACTTGGGGTTTGCATAAGAACATTTTTTTTTCGTGAAGTTAATCGTTTTTGAATTAAATAGATAGACATCAGTGTTGATACACTCTGTGGTCGCGCCAAATATCGGGCATTATAATTGTTTAGTTTTGTTTCCCAAATGCCGCTATTCCAAAATTCTTTCTGCTAGCTCTGCTCCCACCCCACAATCCTTCTTGTAGCTGCTAGGTCTGTTTTATTCCTGTTCGCTGCGTATCCCCTCCATACAGTCCACTAATTAATTAGCCTCCAAGAGTTATTTTGCTTCGGTTTTTTTCCCTTATATTCAATTAGTATTTACTTTACGTTTTGAGAATATATTAATTTCAATTTAACACATATTGTTTTAAATTATTGATTCATTATTATTTCAAATTTACGATGGATCCGTGACAAAGAAATTGATTCCTAACTACCGCTGGTATTTGGAAAACTATTCTGTCGTAATCGATCAACGGCCTGGCGTTTTTCGACTGATTTTATAAACAAAAAATTGACGAATGGTAATGTTATGCAGTTCTATGTTATTTTCATGTAATTATTGGGCCATTACAATGAATTTCTATTGAATGGAATAATTCAATTAATCCCGAGAAAAATAACAATTTCACTTTTTTTTTAAACAGAAAAGAAAAAAAAAGATCGAGTCTATTCACCTTCTTTTACCTTGAGTTTTACCCCTTTCTACATAACAAAGGGAAGTCTCATCTCACTGCTTTTTTTTTTACATTTCATAAAGGCTGTTACGGAAAAGGGGTGGTGCTTTGTTTTTCCATCCCTTGAATTTTCCTCCCACCGAACATGCTCGTATGTTGCGATGTTGTGGGTTTAAACCGTTTTCATCGCAATTATTCGCCAAAGGGACATAAATCGAAAAATTACATGAGTTTTTTCGGCTTTCTGTTTTGTTTTTAGCTAGTTGTAACCGTGAGGAAATTATATAGTAATATTTAGATTATGGATCAATTATCAGAATCTTGAGCCATAAAATCAGTTTGGAAACTTTCTATTTCTTCAAATTGTTATGGGGTCTGCAATGTTCAAGTCGTCGGTTAGGGCGTCCGATTATTATTATTTGCCACCCTAGAGGTTCTGGCTTGGAATCTTAGCATAGCACGGGATTTTAGTTGCGTTTTAGATTGTAAAAGGTATGCTAAAAAATTTTGATCATACTTCCGTGACACTAAATGAGTAGTTAGACATTACATACTATTGATCCGATCGTTTTCACTTTTTCGTATATATCGTTGTTTTTTTTTAAATTATGTTACAATAGCGCCAGTGCTGCAAGCAACCTAGTTGCCTTCATAAATTTTGTATTGCAACATTTTTTCGAGTGTTGAAGCTGTTGTTCTGCGAGTAAACTCAAGTTTAACCAGTGCTAGGTTGCTTTTTCGACCTTCTTTACTGGCGATTTTATTGAATTTCTCAAACGGTTTCGACTTTGCGCCATCTTCAGTGTCACTTTGTCAGAAGGCTTTGCATCTTTGGGTGTGTTGGTGGTCCCCAGGGGTGTTTGCGGTATGTGGCTTTTCTTGTTCAGCATGAACTTTGTTCTAAAAGCCCATTTGTAAGTATGTCGGGTTCGAATGCATGACCGCTGGATTCGAACCCCAGACCTTCAGTTTACAGTGATGAGAGCTGTGTCTACGCCTAAACCGTTGCGGCCATTGACGCCCCCAACTGTATTTATTTTTTTAATTTGTGTAGTAATATATATTTATATTATGTATTAACTCTAATATGTATGAACATATAAATCCCTTCTTCTCCCTCACTTCGATGGATCAAATTTTTTATGTTGATAATTTTTTATGATACTTTTTTGAAGGGTACCTATATTACAACATAGGGTTCTATTATTTTATGTAATTGAAATTATATTTAATACTGTTGGTCATAAAAAGATACAGAAACCTTATTCAAAATTTAGGTTTCGCATGTTGTGTTTAATGGATAAACATTATCATTTTATTAAAGTTTAAACTGAAGACTACAAAGCAGGTTCGTTGAACTGGTCCTTTTCAGTCATCTCACAGGTTCTTGTTCGTATTTCGATGTCCTCGAAGGCAAGAGTCATACTTTAATGTATATGGCCTGATTTACTGTCGGTGGTATCCACTTCTATAAACAACATTGGTCGCAGGAAGCTTCCTTGAGGGAACCAGCCTTCATTTGTAATTTTTCATTTTAATTTTTAAAAGTTCGGAGTATTCGCCCTCTTTCATTACCGAAATAGTAGTCTCTGAGGGGTAAAAGGTTGTATTTTATATTCATTAGTTTTCGTGGTCCGCTTGACCAATTATTTATTTGTAATGTGTTGTATTTATAGTGTTGGGAGGTTTGTTTATGCATTAAGCATTCATGCCAGCCTTTTAGCAATTCTGGGAACTTGATCTATTGTCCCCACAGGTGACCACATTTGCTCATGCACAACCACAACACAAAAGTATACTCATACAATACACTGCAAACATACACCTATACATACAACCTATACGATTAACTGGTATTAACAGTACACGCCAGAGGATTACTGTTCCTATGTTGCCTCCCCAGATGGGCGAGCAGGTCTAGTGGCTAAGAGATAAAGCTGTACGCCAGATTCGAGTACTGTGTAATCAACTGATTCCAGAACCTCAACAAAATAAAGCAGGATTGATGCGAAGGAGAAGGTATAATGAGCACATTCAGTCCCATCTCCTTTTTTGTGTCGCTTAAGATCACGGAGGTACTGTGTCGGATTATGATGGGAATGAGTATCTCTCCTAAGCTGGTAAGACTGATCAAGGCTGCGATGAGCTGGGAACAATGTTTGACAACATTGATGGTGCAGGTCGGAGGAGTTCTCTTCGCATAGCAACCCAAACTATCTTGCCCCGGAAGGCGCAGTGAGGCGATCGTAAATCCAAACTAGTGCACCAACTTTAATCTGACTGAGCAAATTCTAGGCTAAGGCGATTACATTTATACCTCTAAAGAGGTTTTGGAGTAATGATTGAGGCCTTCTTAAAACTTCAGGGAGCGGAGATGAGCATGAGTTTGTCCATTGAGTCCAAAACTCAGTATATGTTAGTAGACCCCGAGGCAATCCGCCCGTCCAAATGTAGGTAGAGATTTCCACTGAGATTTAAGACCCTAAATACCTTTGACTCATTGGTAACAACGATATGAATGCAGAAATACAGCGAATAATTATGGCCACCAACCTCTGAACTTTTGGCCTGGTGGGCCATTTGATGAGCCGTGTCCTATCCAGCGCTACGGCTCCTATGTTTGGACTTTGACTAAAGCGCAGTAATTACGGCAGATACGAATGGGGGGAGGGCAATATCAAGGTTTTTGACAGCAGTAATTAGAGGTGGCCTAAAAGGCCTAATAAGAATGTAATGGTTTGTATATTAGGTTCATAAAGATTGGCAGATTGACCATTTGGCGAGAATGGATGAGGGCTCGGGTCCAAATAGGAGGAAGAGAAGATTTACTGTAAAAGATGTGTAGAAGAGGATAGACAGCGTAGAAAAAGATTCCTCTGTTTGGTGATCGGGTTTGGAGGACCGCAGCACTAGTTAGGAATCGCTGACGGACTTAACCTCTCGAGGTGTTGTTTCGCTAAGTATGACGATAACGATGTCAGATTGATGGTTTGGTAAGGCTTCGATAAGTGACATTATTCTTTTGAGTCACTTTTCTCGAAGAGTTTGATCTGTATGGAACATTGACCGGGGGGGGGAAGAAAAACAAATAAAGAGAGATCCTCCTCGACCAGGAAGTTCCAATTTGTCTATAAATTAAATAAAATAGTTGAGTATATTGCAGTTATTTTTTTTCGTTCCTAACCGGTTGCCTGAAGGGAGTCGTATTTTTAAATTAATAAGTTGTAATGTTTAATTATACGCATCTCTTCAAAGACATCAAAAAGGGACATGAAGAGAGGTTTAAATTTGATTTGATTTTCCATGATCTGAAGCTGGTTACATTAGGAAAATTAATGAACTTGGGTAAATTAAAATCAAACGGAAAATCTTAAAGCCGTCGCATCAACTTGACGGGAATGGGTGGAGAATTTCTCCGAACTTCTGTAAGGATCCGAGGTTGAAAAGACCTGTGAAGTTCAGATAGAAGATAAAACAAAGTAAGCCCAACATTTGCTGCAGGCTTTAGCATAGACCTTCTCATATTAAACGGATTCTACTGGGACTTCACCTGTGTACTTAGGGGTTCTTCGACTCGATAAAACTCTCAATTTCGACCTCTCACGTTTTATCGGTCATCTGCCAAAGAGAAAAATAATTTTCCATCGAAGATCATATAAATAAACGTTCCTATAATATGCCCCCCCCCCCATTTTTCACCGTCTGTGACTTTCTAATAAAATAGCCTTTCCTCAGAGTTGAAAAAGTATGACAAAATTGACAAGCCCCATCCGTCAAGTCACATTATGCTATTGTCCTCCGGTTGTGTGGGAAACATTCGTTATCTCATCCTAGTCCCTAGATTGTCAAAAATGGATTTTCATCCAATTTACGTTTCAATAAGTCAACGTCAGAAAGCAGGAAACTACCACATGCCATCTACCAAGGTGAATTTTCCCTCTTTATGTCAGTCCTTAAAAACAATTTTGAAGTACAATTTTAAACGCTAATAAATGTTCTTATTTATTTTATAAGCGTTTCCGCTTTCTTATTCATTAATTACTATTAAAATAGACTCTCAACTACACATCTTTAGGTGGGAATGAATAAATACTACCACAATTTATCAAGGTTGTAAGTCTTCGACAATGTTTACTTTCATCTTTAGTAGAAGTACTATAAAGTATACTAAGTATACTCGCCCCTTGATATAATTTCCCTAGAGGGAAAAAATCCAAACGGAGTGGTTGATTCGTTTACTGCAAGAGGACGAGGAAGGTGAAAAGAAAAGCCATTGAGTTTCCGGCTAATACAACATTTTAATAATGTTGTTATAATGTTTGTTTTACAACTAATTAACCTGTAGAGTTTCTAAATTATAGAGTAACTTCCTTTGATTAATGCTCATAAGACTAATCTACCCCTCCCGGGCATGATGGTAAACTACGTCCACACATATTACACACTCCCTCCAACCAACACTTACACGGACATAGCACACTAAAAGTACACACCGTAGGGCTACCGTCCCTGGAAGGTTCTTGAGACGAACTAAAACTCTCATGCCCTGGGATTGGCAACCCAGTACGTACATAACTCTGCCATATCTAACATCAGGTGGTGTGAGGGCTGGGGACTTGAACTATGTCTGGGCATCCTTCGGCATGCCACCACAAATAGACCGGATGATGCACGCGGAGTTGGTCGACTCCAAAAGCTGAAAACTGTACACACATGTCACAATATATCCTTACAGACAAACACAATATTCAATTAATAACGGAAATGAAAAAATATAACTCAGGAGTAAAAGTGCCTCCTCCGCACAATCCGGGCCCAACCAGCACAACACCAACACCCCCTCCCAATCCAACTCCCCTTATTAACACCCTAACTCTCCCTCAATTCCTTACCACAAAAAATCCGGAACGTCCCACAACTCCTCCTCACCAATCCCCACACATTACAATAATGAATGGATGTTAGAAGTGAGGATGACACGCCAAGATGCCCCAATGAAATAAAAGCTGGGTTTTATAAATTAATGGTCCAACCATACATCCATAGCCCTCAGAGATGTTACAGGTGCCAAAGATTGTGGCACATTTCCCTCAGATGCAAGTCGCCTCATGAGGTCATGCGAATGTGGTATAGAGCCGCATCCAAAAGAATCCAGAAGTGCCAACCCCTCCACTTGAGGAAATTTCATCGGCAATCATACCTCGCGATCACCCGACTGTGTTGTTAAAAGAAAGAGAAATACAAAATTTAAAGATATTCAACAATATGCATTTTCGAGAGCCCAGGACAGTTGTTGAGAGCACGGGCAATGCGGGGACGTATGCCCAGGCAGCAGCACGTCCTACTCTGGGGCCGATGGCGCAGGAAGGAGCATCCGCCAATAATGCCCTCGTCTGCACCGAGAGCAAAATTAATGGTCGCCAATGACAAGAGGATGATTACATTCTCCTCACAAACGTGAAGCTTGGAAAGGCAGTCCATCACCACGGGGACGACCATGTCACCACCTAAGCTTTCGCCTCTCGTCCCTGAAGTTATCACTCCTTCAACTCCGTCCCGTATAAACTGGGTGACGGACTTGAAGCAACGTCTTGGTCAGATACTTCTTCAGCGGCCCCCGATGCTCCGGCACGGTAGAGGGATCTACCCAGGCCGAATATAAGAAAGAAAAAAGGAAATCGTTTATTGGAGTTCATTCTGTAATGCAACTGCAGGGGTATAAATAATAGCAAACAAATGTTGCAGTTAATGGCCAGAGAACTTCTACCGATGGCGATACTCCTACAAGAGATACGAATCCGCCGGGGGCAAGCCTCAAACAGAGGGGTACAATACCTTTTCTAGAAAGGTGCAGTCGGATTCAGGCGGTAGGGCTCATAGAGGAGTGGCCATCTTATAAGAGAAAACGTACCGTGTTCCGTCCATCTCCCTCCAGATGGATCATGGCACAGAAGTTCGGTTCCTGCCCTCGTAGAGCACCTCCCCCCGCCAGTTCTGGTATTGGGTGATTTTCGTTAGCACAACACATGGTGGGGGTAGATGCGAACAGACGCTAAGGGCAGAGAGATGGGGGAACTACTAGGCGAGCCCGACCTGGTCCTCCTATAAACACCGGCGCTGCTGCTAATATTGATTTTACTACAGGCCGATTTAGCGCGATCGACTGTCATTAGCCTCATTATCCCTGGCCAACTGGATTTCGGCTGATTTCGTTGAACTTCTGTGGTCTTGAATCGCAACCTTGTCGAACAAAGCGATGCACCTTATTAAGTTTTGATTATATTGTTAGTTTTGACTTTTGAATTAATTAAATTTCTATAGGTTTATTTAAGTTTCATGTCGTACTCGACCTTTCAAGTATATAACTGGTCGCCATGGTAAATATATAAAGGTATTAATTCGCTTATTTCCCATCTGAATAGAGAACGTCATTTTATGACCAGAGATTTCAGTCTAGCGGATTTCTCTTTGCGTCCGTTTGACGAAAACGAGTGGCTGTGTGGACCGTTTACTCCCGTTGTCAGCCCCGACTCAGACCGTTTCCAGCTCAACGCCTTATTAAATGGAAGCCTGTTGTGCAGGTCGTACTCGTCCCTTTGATGTAGTTTCCTGGAGAAAGGCCAACTGGAGTAGGGTTTGCGGGGTTGGGTGTTTCAGGATATCTCCGGTTATGAACGGCCTTTTTTGTGTATTTTGTCATTAGAGTTATAGCGTTTATATTCAAATGTATGCAAATCTTAATTATTTACATTCACAATAACCACCATTGGCTTGTTTATTCAAAATTACATAAGTTTGTCTGACACTGGGACTCATCCCTGTTAGTGTCTCAGGTTCGAAAATAGAATATTTACTTCCAAATGGAATATTTTTAAGTCTGAAATGGACGATACGTCCTTCCCTGTCCGTATTGTATAAAATAATAATAAATAATACATGCTAAATCGTCCTCTTTTGTACTACCTCCTTTCAACAAATTTGATTAAGAGGCTTCTAAAAAAGCTTTTTTGAAGTTTCTCCGAAAAAATTACACCGGTGCAAATTTTACCCCTTCTATTTGCTTATATTCCGTCCTTAACAGTTTAATTTTTGATTTTTCCTTCTTAGAGGTTGGATAATAGGTCATCTCAAAAAAACAAACAACCAGTTTTTCTTTGTTGTTTCCCACCTTCGAGAAGGAATCATAAGTTCTTCTATTCGCCTTGGTTGATTTTTATTTTCAAATATCTATTCAAAGCTTAAAAGTATCGACTTTTGACGGACATTTCACCCATTCGGTAGCAATTTGCAGTACTCGCTTCAAACATTGAGAGCCAAATTTATGGTTTATGGAATCACCACAAATGAAAGGAGTGATATTGTTCCTCAGACTCATTTTCTACACTAAGGTTCTATCCCCTCAAGTACTGAGGTGACAAAAATGCCCAGGAAATGTCTCAAAAAAATAGACTCCTCTTCAAAAAGCATTACCATTCTTTAGTAATACGAAGTTTGCAGAAGGTAGATCCTGTGACTCAACAAATCTTTTGAGATACCCAAAAATCTGTGTTTAATTGGGTTACATTTCGAACGTATTGTTGGTCAGGATATGTTGTATGCCTCCGGTGCTACATATGCCGTCTTATGGGGCTTAGCATTATCAAGCATAAGTAAAGTTTCGAAGGGGGTGGCCGAGTGGTTACGCCTGCCAGACTCTCGGCTAGTAGACCCCGCGGTCGTGCGTTCGATCCCCACCGTGGCCGCAATTAAAAGAAATTGACACGGCACTCACCAATGGAAGGGGCGGGACTGGATCTCAGCGACCCCAAATCTGGTCCCAACCCCCTTCAAAAAATGAGTTACCTTCGATGAAAGAACACCTGTGTTGCGAGCTCTTCCCCAAAATATGGAGCCAGTGTATAGTACAATAAGCTGAACAGCTGCAGTGCTCAGGAAGGAACTCCTCTAGTCCCTGGTATCCTTGTATCCATCCAAAGATTTGAAGCATTTTGATCGGTACTAACTCGTACGTATCCCAAAGACACGTCCAGAACGTGATAGAACCGCCTCCAAATATCGCTGTTTCAAACGTGCTGAATTGACTATAAATAAAAGAGTAAAGAAAATACACAGAACTTTCTACGCCATTTCAAAACACATTGAAAGGGCTGAGAAAAACTTTGCCAGTTCGTTTATTGATAAATCATGATTAAAATGGTACATGTAAGGCATGTATCTTGTGACAACTCAGAGAGACGATGGTTTTATTGTTTCGAACGTACTCTTCCATATTCTTCCGCTGATGAGATCAGCAACGGCTTCAGCAAGTTAGAAGTGTTAATGTCATTTCACACCTGCAATCCGAAGGCCATTAAGTGCCCGCCAGGCCAGCCACATGTCGAGAACTTCTGACAATGCACAGAACAGCTCGGTTAAGTTTCGCAGAAATCACGTCAATTGATCGGAGCAAGATTGGACTAAAATATTTTTTCGGATGAGTCAAGGTTTGATTGAGATCATCTGACGGCCGAGAGATGGTTTGGAGAAGATCAGGAGAACGATATACCTCCGCACAATTTGCACACCGGATGCTATGAAGGCGATTTGGGCATGCATTCTGGCCTTTCCGAATTGGTATATTCTTAAAACATTTTATTGCCTCTACTCTATTAGTAATCCCTGTCAGCCGAACAATTAGTTCCGTAACATCAAGTTGAAGTTAAAAATGGCTTAAATAGATTCAAATAAATTTAAAAAAGGTTAATTTAACGGAAAATAGTAATATTTTCCTAGAGAAAAACGTTCTTGTACATACAAAAATTGAATGTTTGAAAAGTCTTTTCTATCGTGGAAAGAAAAGTGTACAACAAAATATACATAAACTTCATACTAAGGAATACAGGCTAGCGATAAAAAAGATGGACGTATCATTAAGTAGTAGAACTGTATCGATGGATTTCATTGTGTACTCCCCTAGCAACAAGTGAAATAATTGGGTTTTCCAAGGAGGAGGGAAACGACTCCTTTTATATTCACTTACACCCATTCTAACAAGTACAATATTCGACGGAATTGGCCGTTTCGTTTTTCAGGAAGCTTTTAATAGAAACGTATTTTATTTTCACTTTTCATCCTTTGACACTAACCGTCTACGAAATGAATCGATATCGTGAAATTCTGAGAGAAAATCTCTGACAGAAAAGCGGTCTTTTATATTTACGTCACTTAACATATCAGTCACCAAGTCGTCGAAACGGTCGATATATATATATACACGTTCCTGTAAATGGAAAACAGGCATTTTCCCCCGTGGTCTGTTTTCAAATCAAATTTAGATCTAGACTAGACAATCATTTTATTAGAATAAATTAAATGTAGACAAGAAAAAAATATACATATTTAGCGCAGAAAAGAAACAATTTTATGTATAAACACAATAAATGATATTTAAATAATTCAAATTTCCGACTTGAAACAGTAAGCTAATTTCTAGTAATCTCTTTTACTTTTCCCCTTGGAATAAATGCAATTCATTAACGTGAAAGGGAGGATTTGTTTATCCCCGCCCCGAGGAATATCGAGTACTCTGCAGACCAGGCTTCTATGTTCGCATCGGGTCTTGGCTTTATGTTAGTTTATTAGAATGCATGTAATTTATTAGCGTGAAAGG
>CM077100.1:25970803-26054664 GCA_039619505.1 Cimex hemipterus | reverse complement strand
GACAGTATATATATATATATATATATAAAATATAATATAATATAATATAATATAATATAAAGTATAAAACGTACAAACGGTTGAAAATGTACCCACTTTTGTCAAACTGTACATAACAAGACTCACCAACTCTAATTTTTATGTGTTAACACGAATATTATTTTCCCATTTTGAAGTTCAAAGGGTTTTGTAGATAAACTTTCATCTGTCGTGTCAACACCTTCTGCTAATGATTTTTTTAATATAGACTTATCAGGGATATAGAGGTGTACATTGCTCCAAATGGTTATCTTATATACCATAGCCTCGACCTTGCTAGTGCAGCGCAGTTGCATAGAACTGTACTGTTTCTGGTTCCTCCAAGCACTGTCATTGATTGTCTGTAGACTGTCCCATCTATTCTAAAGATGCTGGTCCTGTAAATATAACTGTTAATGTGTTTAGTTCCTTTCTGCTGAGTAGGATACCCTCTTTTCCTCATTAGTCGATTTTGGTGCTTGCCTCATTAGAGATTCTGGGTTTGAAACCCACCATAGCCCATGGAATTTTATTTGAAATCAATTTCGAAAAAGTAGTGCTATATCCTCGTCAGTGACAACTATGCTTTTTTATCTCCTCTAGACATACTAGACATTAGTCATGTGTCCCATTGTCCCACCTATCCTTCTCGGGGTTATCGAATTTTGCGTTGCTACGAAATGACTTTCTTAGATACCATATTCTCAGCAATTGTACGGTAGTTGCATCTGTTTTCTCCTAAGTACTACTTGTATAACCGTGACACACATGTTAAGGTCGGTGATCGGCAGTAGCCAAGGCGGGTGCAGGGTCTAGCTCGACAACTTCCTTGTGCTGTGACGTGGAAGTATGCTTCTGTCGAGGGAGATGGATCCGAAGAGCCCATTGCAACCTGCAAGGGTTAAACTGGCCTTTGTAGTGGTTGCCTGTCCTGGTTGAAAACAATGTGGGTCATGAGGGTAGCGGATGTGACCTGGGGTGGAGCTCAATCCGAAGCGGTAATTGCGCCCATCGGCCGCCTTTGGACTACAATGTAAATTAATATCAAGAAAATCCCATTTAAAATCGATTTAAAAAAACCAAAACTGCTCTACAAACCGTTACTGAAACCGATTTCACCTTCCAAACTAATGACTGTAAAACCATTGTCATGGCTCCTTACAACATAGCCAACGCCACCCTTCATAATGACCTACGACTATATAAAAACTTAATACCCATCTAATTCCCATAAAATTCTGTCATCTACAACCCTGGTACCTCCTAATCAAAATAACTATTATGAAAAGCTAAAATTAATTCTTGTAAAAAAATCTGTTCAATTATTGTTGCTGGCTTCCTTCGAGTTACAATAACAATATGAAATGAGAAAAATATTGTAGCTCATAACACAACGTTGTAGTTTCTGGAGATGGTAATAAAGCATAAAGGAATTGCTTGTTTTCCGAGCCCGTGAAGTGAGCCGGCGCGAGCTGCCAAGAATTATGTGTACAGGCTTTTGATGTAAGTAAATCTGGGCATCGAGACATAAACCACCTTCAGCGAGATATTCCATACAGTAGCTCGACTGCGTTAATGACTTAGTTCTAAGGTTTGGGCGCGGATTTGACATCCCATCCTCTTCGATTGAACTTGTGCTGCCAGCATACCTATTCAGGCAATGAGTACTGAAAGATTTGACTAAAAAGTCTATTTGCTAACCGATGACTGCAAATTCAATCATTCCTCTTTGGCCTGACTGAAAACTCGGTCTGCACACCAAATTGTATGACTTCATTTATAAACCGGTTATCAGATGATTTGGTTATAAACAAACTGAGCGTTTAGCGTCGGGTAAGAATTTCACCAACTGCATTTTAAAAAAATATTAAACCCAAACCTTTCTATCATGTAACGCATACAAAAACGAAGAGAGCATACATTTTGACAATTAGCCCTAAAGCTATGCTTATAGTCTAGGTTGTCGCTGATTAAAAAATACACATGGTACATTTATGAAAAGTTTGAAAAAGATTTTAATGACTTTATGCGAGAATTAACATAATTAAAAAACAGCTTTTGTGTTCGACTAAGGAACATTCATTGCGATTGTTTATAAGGAGCGTATAATTCAAAGTTAAAATTAGTAGTAAAAATAATATAAAATCACCAATTGCACTTTTGTTATATTAAAGGCAAAGTTATAGTTATTGCCTCAATGAAAGTAACTTCATGGGGTTCTGATAAACTACAGTTTTCTTGACTCCGGCTTCAAACAATAACATTATTCTAGGTAGACAACTCCATATGGCCAATTTTAATTAAGCTACTCGGCCAACATTCCTTGAACATTTAAAAGTGTATTAAACCTACATTCCCTGGTAATTAATAGATAATTGAGCTGGCGCAAAGTTAGGTGAAAAACGGCTGGATTGAAGGTGCAGTTCACGACGTATTTCAGGACAAACCCCTGCTCCTGGTGAAGCGGCAAAACAAAGGAACGGATTCGCTTTATACTGCCAACGCTCATAGTTGAACAATACGAACAAGCAGTACGAAGTACCTAGAGAAGAAATGAGTCGACAAGGTTTGAAATATGGATGCCGAGGATTTGCACATCTTCAAGACTACTAAATATCAATAGCGAATATAATCAACTTTTCCGTTCTACTATGAAATGGAAAAATAATTGGCGGAGCAATCATCATATCTCCAGTGAATGTTTATCGGTCTTCCTGACAACGTTTCACAACTGATTGACTATATTACATATAAGGATGGGGTACGAGCCTACCCAGGCTTTTAACCCCTCGGGTCCTGGTCGCCCGCCCTGCGTAATATATATACATTACATATTTAATGTAATTGTAAAAAGAACAAGATATTAACATGTCATTGTTGATGTTCCCTCATTCAAGAGTATTTGAATAAAGCCCTCGGCGAACGAGTATCATCATTCATCAGATTTTCATTATTCCGATATGAAAATCACTCGGGACATCGTTAAAGTGTGACAAGTGATGTAAAAAGGAATATTGAAAATATGTCAAAGATGGCTAAAGCTACAGGAACGAAATTATTTTCCTGAAGTCTGCACCTTTATAAGCTTGACCGCTTCCTACTCACTCTTTATTACCTTATCCTAGAATCCTATCTAATTGTCAATTACTTCATAGTTAGGTGTTTCAATGAGTGTACCATTTATACTGCTGATTTTCTTACACATCCCAATACCATCGTTAACCAAAACTAGCAAAAACACTACTACAAATAGAGAGGGCAAAACTCAGAGGAGTGGTGGAACTTACTAACCGGCCACTAGCATCTAAGAAAACGTATGCACAACATGGGCATATACAATGATGATCCCATTTGCAGACTATGTAATGAGGAGGAGGAAACAGCCACTCATATCATCTTCGAATGGGAAGCAACGGCTCAATGGAGGTTCAACCTATCGTATGAAAAAAAACTCAGAGAACCACATTGCAGGAATAACAGCCAATGACGTGATACTTCTGAGAAAAAGGATTGAGTCTATTGACTAAACTAAGGAACTAAGAAGGCACTATAAGCCAGAAGGCTGCAGTGCCTGGGGTATACAAACCGCGCCCCATAATATCCGTTCCACCATACCGAGCAGCCGATAGTCCGATAAATCATAACGATTGGTTCTGAGGTAGGGGCCAAGTTGGGTAGTGGACGGCCCGCACCCAAAGAACCGAATACCGGCGAAGCTGCAAAGAGGTTCAATTTTTTAATTAACCAGGAAAAAATAGGTACTCTCTACCTAGAAAGTATGTCGATTTAAAATTACTAAGTTTAAATCTAAGTAAGCCTTAAAAGACACTTATGATCTTGTAGGAAGAGGAAAGATGTAAAAATCGGAGAGCTTTGGTGATGTGTGCGGTACACCGGTGAGTGCCAATTAATCAAGGAATTTTATTTATTGTTAATCCATGTTGTATGGTTGTATTTCTTATAAGGTTATGTTATACATCCAAAAGCATTATGAAATGGTAGAGTGAGTATGTTGTTACTGTGAGTAGGAACTATCTTTTTAAAAAGATCCGAAAACATTTCCTCCCGCGGATAAGCGTATAACCTCAGACTTTTATTATTTGTTTGTCTCTTCGCAGAATCTGCCCGTGCTGTTCGATACCGATCGTCCTCAAATCTCCATTCGCTCAAGCCGCCTATGATTTTTTTGCCTTACAAAAGTTAAACGGTTCTCTATTCTTTATCATCACACCATCCTGGGTGCCAGGGCACAAGGGAATTTTGGGTAATGAAGACGCAGGCAGACTGGCCAGAGGAGGATCCGCAAGACCATACAAAGTCCCCGAACCTATCCTTGGGATATCAAAAACGAACATAGAATCCTCCATCGGAGAATGGATCCAAAGAAAACAAAGAGAGAAGTGGATAAACTCTAGCAGTGCTAGACATAGTAAACTTATAACCCTCACCAAAACTAGCAAAATCACTCAAAGAGGGCAAAACTCAGAGGAGTGGTGGAACTACTAACCGGCCACTAGCATCTAAGAAAACGTGTGCACAACATGGGCATATACAATGATGATCCCGTTTGCAGACTATGTAATGAGGAGGAAGAAACAGCCACTCATATCATCTTCGAATGGGAAGCAACGGCTCAATGGAGGTTCTACCAAACGTATGAAAAAGACTCAGGGAACCAAATTGCAGCAATAACAGTCAATGACCTGATACTTGTAAGAAGAAGGATTGAGTCTATTGACTAAACTAAGGAACTAAGAAGGCACAATAAGCCAGAAGGCTGCAGTGCCTGGGGTATACAAACCGCGCCCCATAATATCCGTTCCACCATACCATCATCATACCAATTCTTGACAGCTTTTGCGGAATCAATGGGTAAGCCTAAATCGTCGTATTTTAGGTGCCAAGTCTGTTTCCTATTTATTTGTTTCACTTTTCCCTTAATTGCCCTCAGTTTTGAGTTGATGATGGGTTTTGGTCATTCCCTCAGTTTGTTGTCATTTTATGTTTTTAAAACGATAAAAAACCTGTCGTTTAATTAGGTTGGTCTGCATGTTCCAAGTTTGCAATATAAGAATCAGTAAGCCATTATTATTACTCGCTGACTTCTTTCAACGGCTCAACAGTCATCAAAGATCTTAAAATATGTTTTATTGTAAATAATTATACATTTAAATATGAATTTTAAAACAAATCAATATTTACATAAATGCGAAGAAAGTAAAACAAATCTAACTCAAAGGGTACTTTTATAATTCAAAAAATATAGGTTACCAGCAGTATAGATAATAAAAGGTACGAAATGATTCGTAAACCGCGATCTTCAGTGAGTGTCAGTTATGATCATCCTAATTTTATTTATAGTTCGTGCACTAGTCGGTCTTTTAATTAGTATCCAAGGCTTTGTGTACTTCTGCGTGTAGGTTGCAGGCTAGGGCTTTTCCAAGTGAAGGTGAACAAACCGCAGCCTGCAGAGACCTTACCGCAGCGATGTACAACGAGTAACGCGGTTTACTTCCATCTCTTCTCGGTAAAATGGAATATGTTCCTATTTACATCAGATGATTTTCCAGTCGGTAGTGACCTTCCGACAGCCTCTTGTCTCCATAACAGATCTTATCTACAGAAGAACTCTCCTTGTAGAACTTCAAAACTTCTTATTTATTTTTTTAGCATTTTAACATCATCTCTTGAAATTATGTTATAAATAGATTTTTTCTTAGTCTTTCAGCCTTAATTCAACTGAACTATGTGTAAAAGTGTTGAAATGGCATTTAAACCCAAAAAGCGGTAGGTCATGGTTAAAAAAATTGTAGTCTGAGAGGCAAGGTCAGGACAATAGGGTAGATCAGGTAGTAGAAGGGTGTTCTTGCGTTGTGTAATTATAATTGAAGTAATTGTGTTATACGATATTACTCATCACTAAAATTTGGGGAAAATGGGATCATTTTCAACACGTGGTTGCAAATAACGAATCTTTTGATTAGTGGCCACAATATGGATTTTACCAAAGCATCTGTGGAGTTCAGCTTACACTATGGAGGTCCTGTCGTAGCTCAGGTCTGGATGGTCAGAAACTACCAAACTTCAAATTTTATGTTAGAATTTTTTTTTAATGACTTATGAACTTTGCACACTAAGCCTAGTACGCACTGGGATTTGAGTCGATTCATGTTACGGGGCAGAGTCGGAGCTGCGTAAGCCCCGACTCTGCTCCGCGACAAAGAATCGTGTCCAGACCAAGATTCAGTACTCATTCATCAGTGAAAATGACAGATGAACTAGTTCTTAAAGGAATTTCCCTTGGTCTTTTTTGCATTGCACGTAGGGAATCCAATCGGAGATGCATTAAATAACGCCCAAAAAGATGGTGGGTTCGACAAATATTTCACGGCGGGAACCAGCACGGGAAAAATCTTTTCGACACGTTGAGATTAAATGTTGGCGCAGGGCTTAAAATTTGTTTGAGGATGTCCCCGTCCGATGTCGAAACCATTTTAATGAAAGTTGGAGGTCAAATTTCCATGAAAGATACCAAGATAAGAAGATTTGGGGAATCTATCTCTCCGGCAACAGATGAACTGCCACTCTCCGGTTCCTAGCGAATGGAGACTCGTATACAAGCCTCACGTACACCTTCAGGATTTCAAAACAAACGGTACTTTTAAAGTGTGTATTTTTTCATTTTAGGGGACGGAAACACTGAATGTTTGGGCTAAACCGTTCAATGTTTGGCTTTTCAATTCCCAATTTCTGTATTCCGTGAATTACATCCCACAAACACCGATAGAAATAAACTGTAATGTCAACTCGATCGTCCACAACTTACCTTTATACAAGCCACTGTCAAAATCTTCAAGTACTACATCAACTAAATATATTAAGCAAGAGCGCTTGTTCCGATTCACCTCCGCACTGGCAAATGTTGCGCAACATTGAGTCAAAGAATCCCAAATCGGATGGTTAGGGATTCAAAAGAGTTCAAAAATCCTAGCCAGCAATACACCAGATTCATCGCAACAATGAGTCGGGGGAGCCCGGACTCAGGTTAGACGCAGCCGAGACTCTCCGGAGATTCAAAGAGTCGATTCAAAAAAGAATCCCAGTGCGTACTTTACGTGTTTGTGGGGGGATGGTTGTGTGAAAAAAGGGCCGGTGCGACTGTGAGAATTGAACCCACGACCGGTAGAAGGGTACCGAGGGTTTAAATATATGTTTAACCTTTAGATTGGTAGATCTTGTTGGTACATCATTGGGAGTGGTGTTTTTAAGCTTGAGTCTAGTCTGTCTGGGCAAGGTCAGGACAGCAGCCCTGTTCAGACTATCCTTTACGCGCTGACACACCGAAATGCGCCAAAGTTTACTCACGGAATCATAAATTTGATAAGTGCGGGCGTTGTGCCATAAGAAAGAGCTGATCGTTTTCACTAAGTGAGTGGTTCCGATCCGATCGTTAAAAAGAGCCGATTTTCCCCATCTCTAGTGGGTATAGCGCGTATTCTATTTTTCACAGAAAGTTTAAACCACGCGGCGTCATATCGAAGGAAACCGTGATGTTTCCAACCGAGGAGGAGTAGTGCAGTTCAAATAATTACTCAAAATTGCGTTTGTGTGTTTTTGTTGGAAAACATATGTACAATCTTTATTGAAATTTGACGTTCCAATCTTCCTTTCTAAAACATCCTATCACAACTTGTAACGCGGTCTTATTAATTTTTAACAGTAATTTTAAGTCTCCAATCACGTTAAGTTTGAGTCAGCCCGATTTTATCAGTTCATTTATCATTTTTGGGTGGTGATCTTGGATAGGATTCGAATTAGAAGAAAAAATTACCGGTACCGTCGCGTAAGGCGGTGATGATGGTATTGGTCACCAGTATAAATGATATAAACCTCACATTCCGACCCTTCAAGAACGGAAGCTCTCCTAGACCCCCTTACCGAGTGGTGCGCATCAACCTAAACGAACAAAAAGGCCTACACGTAAAATACACACCACCACACAAGTACAGTAAAGTAATCTCAATCAACTAAATCCGCTTCCTTAGATCCTACTTGGACAGCAGACTTACATGGAACTCACACATAAAATAAAAACGACAAGAACTGAACAGAAGATACGGACAACCCAGACACCTACTTAGACCCCAAGTCAACAATGAGTACACACAGTAAACTAACAATACACAAAACACAATTCAGACGATTTGAACTCACGGAATCGAATCGAGGTGGTCAGCCAAATCATCTAACATCCAAAAAATCCAATATTATTTCAATCCTCAACGACATTTTCAATGCTCTAACCAAACCATCCACAAAGACCTCAAAATTCCATTCGCGACGGAACATTCCACAACTTCCACTTAACACAAATCCACTAAAAGACCTCGTGACCTCCTAACAAAACCAATCAACCTAAACTCAGAGTTCCAGCAATTCTCCTCTCCCTCCCACCCTAGTGGTTTGACAGGTTCCTGCCAAAAATGTATACATTTTTGTACAGAAAATTATTTTTTAAAAACAGTTCATTTACCTTATAAGGTCATTAACTACCATACGTTCAGTTATTAGCTGTTGTATGAATTTTATTAGAAGTGTGTGTGTCTGCTATAGATCGTTGTTTTGGAAGCGAAAATACTTTTCGTTGACGTTTGGCGAACAGTTTTCAAGAGCACCGGGATAATCTGGATATTCAATAACAGGAGGAATTCGTAACTGCTGGTCGGTTTTGCTTAAAGGGTTTTGTTCATCGACCCTAAAATTATGAGGTGCATAAAAAATCGTGGCCAAGATGAGGATCGTTCCTTTTCAGTGGGCGAAATATAGTTCTCTCTCTTTCTCTCTTGCTCTTTCTCTTTATATTAATTCCCAAAACGTAAAGATATACTGTTTCCCTCTACGAAGTGCGATAAGTGGAAAGGACAGAGGTTCAATTTCGATCTTAATATTATAAAGAAAAACAAGCCCGGGACGGAACCCGGGGTTTGCGGCGCGCGTCCCCCGACCAGGGTGATTTATCGGGCTCAGTTATTGAAATGAAACATTTAGTTGCAAACAACTGGGAGCAGCAGACGAATTATCCGAATTCCGCATTTATCAAACTTATTCGGGCAAAAACGCTTTTTGCTGTCATCTCTGATTTCAGCTAAAGTTTCGCTCAATAATTAAATCAACGCTTTACTTCCATCGCCTTATGTACAATTTGTCCCTCCTTTAAAACTTGGGTAAAAGCATAGTAATTGCATTAACAAAAAAGGTTGTGTAGTGTAATACATCTGTAGTGATGACAACAACACAGTGGCACGACGTCTGAGTATGAGCAAGAGTAAGGAGAGTCCTCCCTTACACTCTCGCATTGTCTGTTCCCATCCTCATTGTTTTGAAAATATTATGATAATCCGAAAAAACCTATTAAAAACAGTGAAAACTTTGTTTGTAGAACAGTAACATATGGACCAGAATTAACTTATAACTTAACTTAAACCTCCATTAACAAAACCCTCTAAATAAAAAACCCTATCTTGTCGAGCCAAAATCTATAGGAAGATATACAGCTGGGAAGCTATATTTGGTGTTAAGTTAAAGTTTAATGTTTGGTGAAAAGGAAGATATAACCTTTTCAGTATGGCTCTGATCCCCCAAGAAGAAAAATCGAGCGCAAAGGTCAGCATGTAAGGTTAGTAGACAAAACCTTGTGGCAATGAATTTGGAGAATAGTGTTGGTCCAATATTGAGCCTTGTCGAACACCTGCTGCTATATCAAAAGGAGATGAGCGAGAACTGTCGATAGCAACACCAAACCACCTCTTTAGCGACCGGGGTTTTGGTGGACTTGAAAGGAGTCGAAGTTAAGGGTCGAGCCGATGGTCGCTTAACATTTCTCTGCACGTTGAATTGTGCTAAAAGCTTCCCTTCATGGATCGTAATCTTGGTACATACGTTTAATCAGATGAATGAGTTTTGTGGGAAGGAATTTTCAGGCTGAACCATATTTGTCCCATAGATCACGTGGAAGGTCTTGGCAAAATGTATGAAGGATGGATACATAGCGCTCTCCTGCTTGACACATTGCTCAACTATACCAGTGCATTAATGAGGGTATACTTCTTAGTAAAACGGGCAAAACTGATCTGTACTATCAGATTTTTTTTCCAAGATGGACATTTTTCTCTGTTGATTCTTAAGAGACTAATGGTTAAAGTTTTCATGGGTTTTTAACAATTTAACAAGCACACATCATAAATGTGAGAACTAAAAAACATCACAAGATAAAGCAATAACTGGAGAGTGACCGCAACAGAACCAGAATTCTGACTGGACTCCTGTCCGGGCATTGCCATCTAAGAAGGCACATGCACCGGATAGGAGTACACATACAAGAAACACTAGGCAGATACTGCCAGGAAGAAGAGGAGATTACAGAAAATGTTTTATATTTTTGTAGGAGTCTACTTAGGAGCAGATTGCAACTAGGAGGGGAAAATAGCAAGCAAGATCCTACAGAGGCCGCTGACAATGCTATGGAAGGTTATGTAGCCAAGCCAAGCCTCGCTGACACGAGAAGGGAATCATTATTTAATTAATATGTTTTAGCGTTTAATATTTAATGCCACGATTTGCCTCCTATTTTGAAAAAATATGATCGCATACAATAAGATCAAAGACAAACGTTTGACTAAGTTGGCAAAAAAAGAAAGCTTCTTTCATGAGATGAGTTGCAAAACAGAAAACGGCATTTCTGGGAGAAGTCTCCGTCTATTTTGGGATGATCATTAAGAGCGAAGAGGAAGATAATCCTGTCTTATCTTATCGTGGAATAGGCAGTCCTCTCGCGGGACTGACTCCTAATCAACATGACATCCCAAGCGTCACTTATGAAAATCCATCGTCATCGGATATCTTACGACTTGCATGAATTCCTCGACCTTAATCGCTTTTGATATGTTTGACTAGAAAAATATTTGTTGATACATAGATTTTTTCTCTTGCCAGTAAAATAATGACCATTCTTAAATTATTATTTTTGGTTTTTTTATAGCCATACTCTAACTTAAATTTGAGATGTACGAAAGAATTTAGAAATGTCTTGTTATCAGCTTAAACTGCGTGGAGAGATTTAGAGATGACAGGTCAAGGCAAATCGACCGAACCTTTTTTTTTGTCTCCAATTTGCATGGCACTTCGACCTACTGGTTCAGATGGGTTTTTGTTCTCACGGCCCTCAGAATGTAACAGTTCGGAAAGGTAAAGTTGAGGATGTTAACCGTTTGAGTTTCGAAAAATTTACAATTTTGTAGCCAATTCAACCATATTACTTTCTTCTTTTCTCCCCTTTCTTTTGTTTTTTCAAAACATACCGAACGTTTTTATTGTTTGACAAATTGACAATAACTTGGTATTTAGTCCTGGTATACAGGGTGAGTTATTTTTTGATAAAAAAATTATTTATCACATGAAAACACCCCACATCTTCCTTCACAACAGATTCAGCCCAAAACTGTGATTTTTTGCCGGTGCGAACTTAGTCATTAGCATCGAATGAAGACTCACCTCATTCATTTCCATTAAAATATCTAGTAAATACTGCTATAACTTGGGCATTCCCCATCGTTAAAAACGTTGGCCAATTTGACATTGTGGACCATCAACGGAGATCATCATCATCTGTGCGTAATTCTTATAATCGGGAAAGGGCTTTCCCACGGGGCAGTCTTCTTACTTCTGTATGGAGAAGCAGGGAATGATGAAGGCTTTCCATACCGTCAGTATTGTGAAAAGTCCTGACTTCAATGGCCGAGGCTGGATATAATTAATGATTTGAACAGACTCATCCAAAACTTTCTTAAAAGATGTTGGCATTTATTTCATAGCTAAAGTATGTCTGTGGAGAACACAATGGCTACTGCCGCAATCTTTCGATTTATATTATTTTTAGTAATCACTCCGATCCTTTGGTCAGTGATTGCTTTTGCAAACGCCAATGCAATTAGACCAAGGAATCTCGTTAGCTGTAAACAAATCGTACAAGAAAGGGAATGTTTCGAAATCTGTTGCATTGGCAGGAAGTTGTTTGCCCAAGATAATATCCTCATCGAAGCATCCCGAGTATTCAAGGGACAAAACCCAATAAAATAGCCCCCCCCTCCCCCAGCGACGATTGTTGATTCGTCGATTTGGAGAGAAAATGAATTATGCTGGAATCAGCAGTTCTTTCACATCATTTCATAAATCAAATACCCGCCTTTTGAAGGTATTTTTGATAATGGCACCAAACATACAAGTTTGACTGCTTTTTCGTCAAGCATGCAAGATCCAATACCGTTAACACACGGTTTCGGCGAAGGTATGAGCTTTACCAGTCTGTGCCACTCGATAATCCAAAAGACACTTTTATTGAGTTTTCATTAACAATTTTTCCATGAGTTTCAAGGAAATTTTGAGAAGCAGCTTGATCGGTGGGTTTCCTCATGAAAAAATTAGTCTGATTTTCCTGAGTTCTGAGTATGTACCCTCAAAACACACAAATTAACTGGAACTATTCGACTGTTTCGAAGGATTTTCATATACTGAGCTTTAACTCACTTGTCTCTACAAACCCCAAATCTAAAGGCGGGTTTAGACGGGCGTAACATGTAATGCAAGATTACGTGCAATTTACAGTGAACAGTGTGTACGGCAAACGAATTCAACTCGAATCTTGAAGAGAGGGCTGTTCCACTCAGTTGCTACGAACATGCCGAATAGGAAGGTCGTGGTAGCTGGTGCTGCTTTTATTTGTACGTATTTATTATGCAGTGAAGACCGGAAGAAACGTTTGGCGCGCCGATGGTGGAAACTCTTCTTAACTTTCCCTCCTTCCCTTCGATGTGAAGCAAGCAAACTAATAATTTTGTTCTTGCATTCTTTGACTTCTCTTCCCAATGAAAGGGCAATTTCACTCCATGCATCGTTTTTCAGATTCTTTTCGATATAATACGGGTTTTTAGGATTCCAAATTGCCGGTTTTCCTTGGTATAAAGTCCAATAAGTCAAGCAACCGTTCGTCACTCCACATTATGACACTGCACAACTGCCAAGAACGCCGTCCAAACGAGAACTGCGAGTGACTTTGTGTTTGCACACAAAACCGTCACCCGATGGATCCGGTCTAAGTAGCATTTGTGGTTCTAACTTTCGAGAAACATCCTAACCATCCCTAACCATTTCTTCTGGCTATTTGACCTGCACCTATTCGTAGAATTTGAGCTTGCTAGATCCAGTATTACGATGTGTGCAAAAATAAACGTAGTATGAATAAATAAAAATAGAAACCTTTCGTGTTTAATACTTATTAATTAGTAGTTAATAGTTTTTTAAATTTTATTTATTGATTCTACTTGATTTTCGTAATTAACAATATTTCTCTAAGTTCGCCTCCCTAATTATGGTAGGCAGACCTCCAAGGGGTCCGCGGACCACAGTCCTATCTTAAACAAAACAAAAAATTATTGGATTATTTTTAAATGTTACAAAGTTCTTTTGGATCGAAAGTTAAACTTGGTATAGTAGTATACTGACGAACCACTTTGCCCATCGACTAGAAAGCTGTTATTGGGCGATGGCAGTTTTTTATGGGATTCGGTCCCCGTACGTACTTTGTAATATAACGTGTTGGGAATATTTTTTCCCCTGTTGTCCTTTACGCGTGATTAATTGTATAACTTCGACTTTCTTACGTGCAGACCAGGCTCCGAACTTTTAGAATTTGTCAAAACTTGTTATCTTACCTTCCCAAATGTTTACCAAATCTCTTTACGATCGAGAATGCAAGAGGGTTGATAATTTGTGTTAAATATTGGATAATCAGTGTCGAATAATTGCGACGTCCCTGGGTCCGTCTGTCAGGCTAGTTTCCCCAGCTTTTGTGTGTATGGATGATTTCTATGGCAACTCTCTTTTCTAAAAAGGACAAAAATATATGCCCCAGCATTCGTACAGACAGGACTAAAAATAAAAAGAACAAATAATACGGTTAAGGGACAAGAATAGAAAATCGTATAACTTGAATTGGATTTGGAGTTATATAAGCACAAATCTGCAGATGTACACTAAGAAGAATTTTTTTAACTATAATGATTATTAGTGTTGTTATAATTGTTTTTACTGGACATTTTTAAAGATAATAAAGAAACTGAGTGAAACAGTTTGGGTTTAAGTAGGGACTATATGCTGGTCACATGAATTAAAGCCCGTTCCAAATAGACTCCAACGATCCGAGCTGGGACATTGCACTGTCGTTCATAAAAATAAAACCGTCGCCAATTAGTGGCATAAGTGAACAATTTTTTCTGATAACACATATTCGAAAAACATCGATGATGATCAAGTTGTTTACAATACGCCTGCCCCAACCATAACACCGCCACCTACATAGCTTCTGAAAATATTACGGGGATATATCGCTCTCCTGTTCTTCTCTAAACCCTCTCACGGCCGTCAGAAGACCTCAAACAAACCTTGACTCATCCGAAAGGCAATCTTTTATTGATCATCTTACAACGGTAATTGGTCCATTCTAAAGAATTAGAGGAGAATAAAACTCAGATAAAATGCCCCGCACAACCGGATTTTGTAGATTAATCTTTGAATAGTCAATCCCTTCTTTGCTGGTTTTTCTGTTAAGCTTCTTTCTAATGTTCTGATTGTTTGATTCTTTTAGGTTGTACAATTTTTAAGTTTGGAATTTATTTGCGTGATGGTTTTATGTGATACAGTTTCGGCTAAAATCATAGCATTCTTGGAACATGCAAGAAGTCTTGCCGCTACCAATATACTTAGGTTACCCAAGAAGGCATGGATCAGTCAGCCATCATCGCGTCACATCTGAGAGAAATGATTATATTAATGTTTCCAATTTACTCCTTATTCGGCATTCTACAGCTCCCGTTAGCTTCCGTTAGCCCTCGTTAGCTCTCGGTAACTCTCAGCAGGTCTCGTCAGCTCTCGGTAACTCCCAGCAGGTCTCGTCAGCTCTCGGTAACTCCCAGCAGGTCTCGTCAGCTCTCGGTAACTCTCAGTAGCTCTCGGTAACTCTCAGCAGGTCTCGTTAGCTCTCGGTAGAAATTGATTGGCAATCGTTATATGAAACAAAACATATTGACTAAGAAATAGACAAGTTCCACACGAATATACTGAGCTTGGTAGCTTGGAAAAGAAAATCTAGTGTCATAAACGGGATTCGAACATCCGACCTTCGGTTCGATACGCAGGTGCTCAACCACTTAAGGTATCACAACCTTGACCTATGTACTCAGACATCAATTCCCCATCTCAACCTACAGCCTTTCGCAATTCACCTCTTTTTTGACATTTTTTCTTCAACTGTTTTTACTTACAACTCTTTTACTTTATGTCACGTACGATTACGTTTTTGCCCATTTACTACGCTGAGTTGATCGCCTCCTACCAATATTTATTCCATTAGTCCCTCAATGTAGAAATTGGGGGAAAAAATGAAAGAAATAATTAAATAAATAATAATTTAAAATTGAACTGGTGATACAATTATGAGAACTCAGATTTAAAAACTGACAATATATTAAAAACAAAAGATAAAAAGTAAATCTTGTGCCAATATAATAAATTTGCAAACCTTAACTAAAATGAAAATAATCTTTTGAAAAATAAGAATTCAGCTAGCTACTACATTAATATAATTAAACAAAAAAAAGACCAGAATACATAAAACTCATGTACAATATAAAAGGAAACAAAGAAAAACCTTTTCTTGTTTGCTATGAAAGTAGTCAATATTTTTGGCTTGTTCTTTTTTTCGCAACCCTCAGAGTGCCAACGGTTTTAAAAATAAGCCCATTTGTAAGCATGTAATGCAGGGCAGCTGGATTCGAACCTGGGACCTTTACCTTACAGTGATGAGCGCCGTATCAACGCCTAAACCGTTCGGCCAACGACGCCCCTTTTTCTTATTCTTCTTTGTTTTCTGTTTTCAATCTTCCGGCTGCGTCCTAACTGCCCGTTACGATCTTCCAGTCTCCTCTCTCGCTTCTCTCTTCCATTCTTTTATTACACCTCCTACCAGCGAGCGGGTATTTTCAAATGTATCGTTACAATACATTGAATTGATTTTCAATTCAATAACCCAATGTCTCATAATTATTAAAGATGAACTCGTAAACTTGGTTGTGACAGCGAATCGAATCGCTTGCCATTAAGCCAATTCTGTAAAAGCCTGTGGAGGGGGGGGATGAAATATGACGGTGAGTGAGATAGGATGAGACAGGACATTTCTGGTCTCAAAAGACGAGGCCTTGTGGAAAACAAAAGATTATTTTGGTCAATTTCTTCGTTTGATCTTTCCAGCTGCTATAATTTAAGATAATAAAGTGTAGCGAAGGCTCATATCAAAAATTATCAAACCAGAAAGTTTCAGGCTGTCGCTACACAAGAAGCAGATGTTTTAAATGTCTTATTTGGTTTACGACACAGAAATACACATGGCAGAATTTTTCACTTTTCTAAAAAGTATGCTTATACTGTAATCAACCTTGTGAGAAGCACGTACCATAGCAGTCCTTTAAACCAATTAAAATAAATAAAATAAGACCTTTTAAACGTAATAACACCTCTGATATTAATGGATAATCCTTGATATAACAGAGTGCGGAGTAAGATCTGTTCTTCCTCAAACAAAGGAAAGGGAAAAGCAACTAAAAGCTATCCTGCTAGGAGAGTTTTATTAATAATATTTTAAAAACTATTTACATTGAATATACTAAAATCCCATAGCATCATAGCTCATCTGTTAATCTTCTCTAATAATAATTCCTTAAATTCACTAAGGTTTTTGGTAAAAAGGGGGGGACTCGTAGGGTGAGATGGAAAGTTGATGTCCGAGGGGATCGAGGTCGTGATAACTCAAGTGGTAGAGCAGCAGCCTATCTAGCCGAAGATAGTGGGTTCCGCTCGCGCCATTAACTAATTTCGACTAGAAACCTCAATTAATTGTAATATAGAAATAATAATATTTTACGAGCTTAATGGCTCTTTTCGAAACTATCGTGTTTCTGATTCCGAGACGGATCCGACTTATGTACCGTACCACATACAACTAACTGGCTTTTACTTGTACCGCCCGCCTTTTCCCTACAACACTTAATCGGGAACACACCCGATGCAACGCTAACGACGCAAATCCAAATTCCAATTTTGTACCCCCACATCTGCCCGATGCCACGCAACAATACCCTACTCCACTCTATGCTATGATCTCCCCACTGTCCAGATTTTCGCCGGGAACTATCGAGTACAGTCGAAGTCAAAAGAACCGGATATTCAAACTACATGTATTATTGTCGTTATATTAATTACAAATATACTAATTTTAATATAAACCAAATTAACTGAGAGCAAAAATTCATTAGTTTTTATTTAAAAAATAATAATTTTAATGGTTTTAATGGTAGAAAATTGATCACATCACCATAATATCAATTTTTGATATAATGAATATAACTTATCAAACGAAAGTGGGCGGCAAGATGGAATGTTGTAGAGATAGTATGAAAGAAATTAAGCCAGCAGTACATAAATGGCCAACTGAAGAACTTGAGAGAAAAGAACTTGTAATTCTCTCTAGATTGCGAATAGGTCTTATCAGGCTAACCCGTAATAGGCTTTTAATAGGGAACAACCTTCCAACTTGTCCTCGATGTATGCGAAGTGGAGAACACATCATTTTGACAGTCAAACATATTTTGGTCGTCCCACTTTACAACCCTTTAGGGAAAGACTCATCCTTTCGAGCGATTTACAGGAGTTACTGGGTCCCCAGTGTACCTTTCGAAGAGCGCTTTTCAGTTTTCTCAAATTTATTGGAATTTACAATGAAATTTAGGCCTTTCCCCATTTTACCATTGAATGCCTGCTAATGTCTGCATAAGAGTTGTGCGTGCATGATTTCTTTTTTCAGAAGTTTTTGAGGCTGCCGGAGCGGAAAAATAAAATGGAAGACAATAAAAATTGCCGGGTAATGCACTACAATGCCCAATATCGCAATTTAAATAAGAAAAATAGCTCCTTCAAAAAAAATATATATATATATTATTGTGTTTTGTTTCTTATTATTGTTATGTAGAATTAGTTATCATACTTGAATGGAAGAATAAAAGGATAAAGATGAGCCTATAATCACGCTGAGACTGTTGCTAGTCTGACTCCATTATTATTATTAGCCATACAAGCCTATGGGGAAATTTTAATTTATGGAAAAAACTCACAATTTTGATTTTAAAAAAGAAACAGAAATAAATTTTATAATTTTATTAAATTTATTGTAATTTGGCTTTCCGAATTAAGAATTCGAAAAAGAAAATCAAAGCTTGGATGGCAATAGGATAAATTAGATTACGAGTGAATGTTTGGAGTCAGAGCTTTATAGAACTCAGAAGAGATATAGCTAACCTAAAATAGAATGTTTAGATGTTAGGGCGTGAAATGACCTTAGCCGTTAAAACGCCCTTAAAATAATAATAATAATAATAATGAATATAACTAACAATTTATTACTAGGTTTTGCTCAAAATAATGCGTTAAGAACGTAAGAGGTGTTGGGATTGTGATACTGATTATTGTGATTCAATTCTATGTGACTGTGCGTGGTGTGCGCTTGACGTTGCATGGATGTGCACACCCTACCAAAACGAGACAAGGCGTCGGGTAGCGTTGCGTCGGGTGGGTTTCCGGGTTTTACCGCGACATCAGTTGGGGCGGGCTTACGTGTCGCCGTGTGACAACCTTAGGATGACTCGAGGTTCGAGTCTCCGGCTCACTTTATTCTGCATTTATTTTTCGAATAATAGAACGACACATATATCAAATGATATATAAAGTTTAATAATTTGAAGTAGGTAAG
This sequence comes from Cimex hemipterus, assembly GCA_039619505.1. NCBI lineage: Eukaryota > Metazoa > Arthropoda > Insecta > Hemiptera > Cimicidae > Cimex > Cimex hemipterus. The sequence continues at coordinate 26,035,736 of CM077100.1, read as the reverse complement.
TTAAAGTGTGTAGGTGATTCTCGACGCCTGTCCGTAGGTTATTAAATTACAAAACCAAGAATTTCAGGTGGACTGAGAGAAATGATTAACTAGAAATGTTAAATGATGGGGTGAGTGTGGCGTTCAATGGGAAGCTCGTCCGACTCAGATATATTATATAGTCTATGTATTTTAGCCTCAATGGGAATGAATGCAGCCCGTTTTGGGGAATCCGACGTCTGGCCGTCGTTTTGTACACCCTCGGCAGATTTAAGCATGAATAATCCAGAAAAGGGACGGCAAATCGCATCTTTCCTCGTTAAATATGAACGACCTTAGATTTCATTATTCACTTTTTATCAAAAGACTTTGAAGAGGGCGTATATATCAGTAGGCTTCAGTCTCACAGGAGGCGACCCTCGATGTTTGTAAATTGCTTATATTGATTATTTTCATCACTCGTCCCTTTAAGGGAAAGAATTAATTCTGGTTAGGTGTGATCGGAATTTGATTTAAAAAAGAATTTTTTTAGCCTATGCATGACTCAACATTTATAAAATATGTTTTCAATCTTAAATATTTTAGATTTTCCAGGTTATTGGATTAAATTAATTAATATTTATATAACAAATAAAAAATACAATAATCGGCCTCCTGGGTTGACTAATAACCTGTACAAGATATAAAGCCAATTTCCGAGTGCAGAGAATACTTTCGGCGATTTTTTTTTTTTTTTTTTTTTGCTGGAATGAAAATATTTGCTCGCTTTTTAACAGATTAAATAAATTACAGTGATACATTAGTCGCAAATGGAATGTATGATAATGTTTATTAGCGCATATGTATATAGCATAAGCATGAATTATAAATCAAAGAGAGGCCGTCATGATGAGCTTTAATATAGCTACATTACTTGTAAAGAGTGGCAGCACTGGCGACACAAGAGTGGGAAAACAGTGTGGCAAGCAGTGTTGCCAGGGGTAAAGATTTCCCCCCTAAATGTATTACCAGGTTTTTTAAATTAACGTTATTCCATTATTGAACGTTGATCGTTGCAATTTTGTCGGCAATATTAAAAATTTCGTACTTGGCGAATCTGAAATAAGCAGGGTGAGACCATAGTTGTGGTGACACCTAGTAACTAAGTAGCCGCAAGTGGTCACCACAACCCCTTTTGGATATGTGAAAGTGCAATGTTCAGTAGGTATTAAGGGAAATTATAATCAAGGACTAGACCTGTGATTCTTATTCATCCAATGTTACTTCACGTTCCAGTTGGCCATGGCCAGAAACAAAAAATCCGTAACAGCAAGATCTGGACACAATCCACTGTACATTTAAAGGTCGTAAGAGTTTAATCACTTAGATATCCAATTTTTCATTTGCCCTTGGTATTTGATACATTCTTTCCAATTGACCTGAAAGGCAAGCAAAGCCGTTGGACCTCGATTAAGCCCATGTGCGAGGGACATTAAGCTCATCTTTAATCACACAAGACAATCTTTTGATAAAAATTTATGTAGGGTATCTTATATGCTATGATCATCATAAAACCTTGTGGCATGGTAGATTCTTCCTGTAGCATTCTTCTATTTGCAACTGGTTGAATAAATGGTAGGTGAAGTCGTTTGAAATTTGGAAGGGAAATCACTGAGATTAACGATGATAATTTCAACAATTGTTCCCTTTTATACAGGCGGCCGTTACAGAGCTTAGGCGCATTAAGATTTCTCATGGGTATAATGGGTTTGGGAGGGAGGAGGAGAAAAGAAACGGGTTAAACTAAGTCGGTGAGAAGGGTTTTAATTATCGAAAAATGCACGTCTTTGTGAGCCAAATCCAGGCCCTAGAGAAACAGTTTATTCAACTATTAACGCTGGTTATTTCTATCACACTCCGTGAAGAAAGAATTAAATATGATGTAAAACGGCAAGCCTACTAGCTTCAAACCTCGTCATTAAAAACTATTCTACTGTTTATAGTACAGTATATTATTGATGTAGGGACGCGGTATAGTTCCTCCCCAACAAGGAAAATCGAGCTTTACAGCACAGTTGTTGAACATGTTTCAGCAAGCCGACACGAGAGAGTGAAACTTAGGAGAGTTGCATACTGGTCATTGGCATATGAGAAAACGCACATGATATGCTTATGAACCCATTTGTAGGTTATGCGATGACGACGAAGAAACTGCCTTCTATATTATATTAGAACGGGAAGCAGCTCAATGAAAATATAACCTATGATATAAAGAATACCAGGGATACAAATTACATCAATAACAGTCACTGACGGATGACCTACTGCTTGTTAAGAAAAGGATGGAGTCAGTTGAACTGAACTGAGGAACAAGAAAAATACAATAAGCGAGATGGTTTCATTTCATAGGGAATTCCAATATCATCATCAAGTCCAATTCATGACAAACATCAACATGAGCATGACAACATGTGCAATTAGCCTCGACCACTACTTTATATATGTGTTGTAGACATTCCGTTGTGTTAATAATCCGGCAAGAATTAGGGAGGGTTGCTGATCCTAAAACCTACCTAACCGACAAACAACTCAAGTCATCAGTAGCTCATCTCTCCGTGAAGTATCGCATAGATGCAGGGATACCCCAAGGAAATATCTTAGGATCCATCCTTTATAAACAGCATACACCTACCCTATCCCTCTCATAAAGATCCCGGCATATCAATCAAAATCCTACAAACCCACTTCCCTTGAGAGGTGGTTCGAGTCCTTGTACAGAAGTCATATTGAATATGCACAATGCACATGTTTACAGTCCCTGTGGTTTGGTTGATTCTGAAAACTTGCGAGAGTTCAGAGTAGGTCTATCAGGTATGTATGTTTCAGAGAGCATAGTGATGACGGGGATTGTGCTTTACTTGACTTATAATGGCTTTTTGCAGGAAATTATATAACAATAAAGTGGATGCTCCAGGGATGCTGGCCAAGTTAGTTTTAAATGTTTAACAAAGGTATTTGAAAGAGCATGATAGGTTTCATACAGGTAAAAAAAATGTTTCATGGGTTACAAGTTTTAGGATGAGAGCATCCAGTAGACTCTCGGAGTGGAATTTTATAGTTTAGCTTTGGTTTTCGTTTATATCAAGTTATTCCTTGGGCCTTGGTTTCTAATTTTTAAAATCAGTTCCGCCCGGTGCTCAGATCCTTGACAGGTCCACCCTTTTCTCTTTCAGTTTTAATAATTTCACGGAACCGCTTCAGAATCGTGTATCCAACAATGTTTCATATGATGAAAGCGTTATATAACATGGAGGACATTGAAAAAAGTCCAGAAATACTTCATCAAGCTTCTCTACCTGCCAATTCCACCCCAGACTATATATACTGAGCTACGGATGTGGATGGATGGATACCAGGGACTAAGCACTGCAGCTGTACAGCTTATTGTACTATACCCTGGCTCCATTTTTGGGGACACAACACAAAGTGAATTTGAGCCCCCGTTGTACCAGTGTTCTTCCATCGAAGAAACTCATTTTTGAAGGGGGTTAGGACCAGATTCAGGGTGGCTGATATCCAGTCCCGCCCCTTCCATTGATTAGTGCCGTGTCAATTTCTTTTAATTGTGGCCACCGGTCCTCTTACGCGTCAGAAAAATGCCAGAGGCTACGGTGGGGATCGAACCCACGACCGCGGGGTCTACTAGCCGAGAGTCTGACGCCTTAACCACTCGGCTACCGTGGCCCCCCAACTGAGCTATGCACTGACCCTGCATCTGAAGTATGTTAGAAAAATACTGAACCGCACAGCTGACAGACTGTCTTTCGGCCTAGTTGTTGGACGACGTAATAATGAATAAATGATATCGTGGCAAAGGCAGCCGTCAAATTTGGGTAGGCTGTACTGTGAAGGTGTAAATAAAAGAGAACTTAAGTCCTCTAGTACCACTGACCTTATTAAAAAGTGGGAGGCAAGCAATAGGAACGATCTGGTCTTCCATGCAAGGAATGGCTTACACAACTTGTACTTGAGACTTACTTTAGACTTAGGCCGAAACTACATGCATGACTCTAGTATGACAACATATGACGTGTATTTGGCCTTAAGAGTGAAGGTGATTCTCATCAGCAGAACTGCCAACGGTGGAGACAAGATCGCGCATCATTTGCTCTGTATGTAACCACAACGTCCCAGAGAGCACCTTTTAATTCATGAAAGTAGGCCCTGCCCTATTCTAAGAGAGTTCCACGAGAACGAGAACGAGAAGTACTTGGGGATAAGTAGGGAATTAACTTAAGCTGGATAAAGAAGTTATTGCAATCCTCTTTTGATAACTGGAGGAATCTTGTGGTGAACCTTACTCACATCCATTGTTACCAAAACTATTTGATTGACTACTTCAATTTCTAAAATCAAATAAATTTATCTCATAACAAAACCAGGTGACTACGTGTAAGGCACTATCCGGTCTGAGTAGTTGAAGTGTGGCACCACAGTTTATTAGTAGGTGTGTAGGTGTTTTCTCTGCCTCTTTACAGGATCTGCACGTGCTTGTTGTGTTACCAATCTCCTTCAGATATCCACTCAATCTGCAGTGTCCTGTTACAAATTGTGCCAGGATTCAAAGTTTTCCTGCTTCCTTCGATGCATTCTGTTGTTTCTTTCCTTCCAAATTTTCGAGAGGGTTCTTTAATAATATGTGCCCAATAAGAGAATTCAACTGTTTATTCATTTTCACTTTTCCTTTTGCCTAAGGTACTCGTTAAATTGCAATTATGTGAATTGTCTCAAAAGGTCCTATCAGTGGACTCCTATCCTCGTTGTCATTGTCGACATCGTTGTCGTTGTCCTCTTCTCCTATAAACTGAGACCCAGCAGAGGATGCCTTAGTTCTGCACACCTGATTTATTTAGTTTATTTTGCAATTCGGTACCTACTTTGGGCTAATGATGTTTGAACTTGTTGCTTTGTTGGTTGCTTGGTTATCTGACATGATAGCTATATTCTTGTCCTAGTACTCTTCAGATTGAACTTATATAAAACTCTCAACATACATACTTAGACATACGGAGTCTAAAAAACTATTTTTTTAGTTTAAAAAAAATTTTAAAAATCCCATTCGAGAAGTCTCTCTCTCTCTCTCTCTCTCTGTTTCTTTCTTTTCAAGTTTTCCTTGTTTACGCATATTTTCACACTTTTTGGAGCCACAAGCTGTTCTTTGGTGCTGTTAGTACGGAAGTTGCGATCAGTAAAAAAATATGTACAAAAAAAGATTTTTTAAAAAATCAACAGCTTAACTTATTGAAAAGTCACGTTATCGGATCGTCAAACTCAACTTTCTATCCTAAATAAGTTTCTTCTTCGCTTTATTAAGCCTATTTGTTCCCACCCCCATCACGTGACCAAAACTTTTTCAAAATGTATAACGTTGGGGAGGAAAGGACATCTGATTGATCAGTCTTTTTTTGCTATATTGATTGCCCATACGGACTTCTCCTTTTTTGCTTGCCTTTTCTTTTCTTTGGTCGTGATATTATACGATATGCCGAGCGTTAAGTTCGAGTGAATATAAAGTATCAGCCTTTCTAGAATCTCAGCAACCCGTTTCACGAAAGTAGGCACTTCATTAGCAAGCGTCAACACTTCAGGGAGGCAGGGCCCCTCTATAGCCCAAGAAAGAAAGAAAAATCCCCCTCCCCCAGTGAACTTGTCTCATAACCAGGCAGGTTGCCATTTTTTTATACATTTTTTTTTTTTTGAGCAATTTTCAGGTGGGCGGATTTAAGACAAAACAGCAGAGGACGTTGTAACGTAAGAGCAAACATCATTATGCATTGGCCTGCCGTGAAGTGGTGTGTAACTGTGAAACAGCCCCTGGGAGTAAGACGTTGTATAATCGGGTTTACGATCGCTTTTATAAATGTTATTTCACAACTCTCGCGGATGAACAATTTACAGTCAAACATTGTATATTAAACGAACATTTATTCCTACCTGTACAAAATACATATACATTGAACAGATAGTATAGTTAAGTACAAATCTGACAGATCTGTCAGACCAGGAGGTAGTGCGAAATTATCTTTGGACCTTTGAACGGAGTAAATCTCTTATTGCTGCACTTATTAAGTGACGAGTATGAATTCTCGAAATTTCTTCTGTCTGCTTTGTACAATAACCACGAGATTGGAGCATTCAACAATATCCAGTTGAACTTGAATCGCATCCGGTGCTGTGGGAAGTGTAGGATAAGTGGAAAGTGGCACCGATGACAATGAAATACCACTACTTTCATAGACTCGATCAGGCGGAAGGCGTCCAGCCGGGTCTCGCCATTCATCGAACCATGCCGGGCTCGGTACATCTCACACAACAATGGCAAATCCAATCGGCTGGAAGTTTCCCGGTACTTATTTGAACAACGGAGGATCAGACTCAAAACATCGTTATTGAGAGATTTCTGATGGTCTGATCTAACTTTTTATTTCTCATTCAAATTCTTTTCGAGTACATCAGGCGTTTTCGGGTTGACCAATGCATCTCTACCGTCTACGTTGATTTTCTCATATTGCCCTCATAAAATTGCCCGAAATCCCTCACCTAGACCTCAAGCGTATTTAACGTTTGAAAACAAAATATGCTTTAGCAGCATGTAGCTGTTTTCGGCGAGTGGTCGTAGTCTTATCGATCTTTCATGTCACAATCTTCCAATTTTGTTTTCTCTCTTTAGTGCAATTATGGGTAACGAAAAAGCAGACAAACTAACCGAGAAAGTACATGTAAGACCTATGTAGGCCCTGAACCTTGGAGTAACAAATAATAAACAGAGGATCCTCCATCACAGAATGGATCGAAAAAGATAAAAGGAGAGTGGAAAAATTCTATGGGCTCTATAGACAGAGCAAACGTCATAGGCATAATAGGATTATTAACAAGTCACTGGCATCAGAGAAAATATCTACACACCATGGCCATATGCAATGATGATCCCATTTGTAGGTCATTCAATGAAGAGGAAGAGCAGCAACACATATCATCTTCTAATGTAAAAACAACCGCTCAATGGAAACATAACGCGGGGTGCAAATAAAACCCAGAGAATAGAAATGTAGCAACGATAGTTAAACGCTCATTAAAACGTCACATGCGTCAATCGCCTCGCGTCGCGTCACCGACGCATGGTCGTGGTAACATTTTCCGTGTTAAACTTTCAGACTGACCCCCAGCCGTAAGACATATCTATCTCAAAAAGGATCGAATCGACGATGGAACTAAGGATCTAAGAAAGTACAAGCCAGAATACTGCAGTGTTTTGGGGTCAAAAACCCACACTTCCTCGGATCCATATTCATCATCATTATCATCGACTCTAAAAAAAAATAATTTTGGAAACTCTTAAAAGTGTATCCATTGGTGCAATCAGATTTATAGGAGGATTAACATTTTGTAATAAAGGAGGCACCTTATGAAAAAAGTGAAAGGTTGAAATCATCTGAAAACTTAGGAATCGGTCTTTAAGCTTTAGGGACTTTTAGTCTAATTTGACACTTAGGATAACCTCGTGAAGTATTGACGTCTGTTCGCAAATGCCCTGCACATTTAAATTCAAAGGCGCCTAAAGAAATTAACGCCTAATAAAAAACTGAACGTTATCCATAAAGAAGGGTCAGCATAATGTAATGTTTGTAGTTGTCAAAATTTGGCGATTTTCCCCGGCGGAATGCCGTACTTGGACGGCGTTAGCCATCGAAACTTTCTCCCAAAGGACACTCGAAGCTTGAAGGACCACCCATTCATTGATATTTTTCCTCTCAAAGCATAAAACTTTCCCCGAGACATAAGAAACTTTACCCTATTCCGGGAGCCCCCTCACGGTACGTTATTTCGTTAAAAACTCTTCACAATAGACGGTAAATGTTAGATGACATTTCGAGTCGATTTGTCGGATTTTATTACTTACAAAAACATCAGCATTGGAAGAGCAATCGGAATATCTGAAATTGGTTAAAACTATATTGTTTTTATACTTACCAAAACGCTTTTACTCCATGCGCTATCGAACCGATTTATTCAGGACCGAAGCGAAATTATTTTTGCTCTTTTTTTTAGGAACGTACATTTCACAGTGCGCCCTTTCCATCTCAATTGAGCTTTGTTTCCAATCAGTTTTATAATTAAATTCCACCGCCTTTCCATATCTATGAATAACAGTGATGGATTTTCCGATTGGGCTGCAATAGAAAAGAGAAACCTGTCTTCTTAAATCAAAAATTCCTCCTCTTTAGAAGAAACTCTTAACTAGTTTTTATAGGAAACAGTTCTACTGTATGCTATCCTTTTTAGATAGCCTGGCTGAATCTCTTGAATCAATGTCGCTATCAAACATCAAAAACAATAAGTGTTTAATAGTTTTTAGTCTAGTTTCAAATTTTTTACCTTTTTTTGAGAAAAATTATACAGGGTACCTCAGGCCCAGTTTAACTTCAAAATTTCAAATACGATCTTATACATCCTGACGTATTATTTTAAAGGATTTTTTTCGCTGAAAACGATAGTGTAATCGTATTTTAAATCGGTCAAAACATGATAGTTATGGCAGAAAGTTTGAAAACACTCATTTCGTTTGTTTCGTTGTTAATTCCAATAATTTGCTTCTTCACTGAAGGAAACATTAATTGCTTTTATTGCGTACAATCTATCATTGTTTATCCAAACTCGTATTACGAGGGGCTCAAGTTGTAAGCCCTCCCCCAAAAATGGAGCCAGGGTATAGTACAATAAGCTGTACAGCTGCAGTACTCAGTCTATGGTATGCATCCATCCATCCGTGCGCCGTGCAGTCGAGTTGTACTCCCAGAAATGGCCTGATCACCTCAGAATAAACCACCAAACTTTTATTCGTGATGCCCGCAATATGAAGAGATAAGGATCAGTCGCTGTTCCATCACCAAGAAACCGGCAGCGTAACTTCAACGAGGAGCTGAATATTTTGCTGGATGTTCGCGAAAATCCGGATTACTCTCCGAAATGTTGGAAGGGTTTTAAGTTTTCCAAAAAATACAATCAGAGATTTTTTTTCGGATTTACAATTTTAAGCCGTATCGTTTGCATCCTTTTGGACTCTGATTATTACAGGCGTCTAACGTTCATCCATACATCTTGTGGAGTGATGGATCCAAGTTCATCTCTAATCGCATACTGAACCGTTGGAATTTTCAAATGTGATAGAGGAAAATCCGAGAATTTTGTACTCTGGTCATCATCAGGCCATCAGGTGGTTCACAATATCAACGTTTGGTGTGAACTTCTCGGAAAGAAATTAATTCGGCTCTCAAAAAATGAGAGGGAATGTTTAGTGTGAGAGGACCGATGGGTGATAAAGATACCATGATGAAAAGACACGCGAGGCTGCTAATGACAGGATGTCACAACCTCTGGATTTAGCCACCTCGATCCGGACCTGTGACTCTAAAAGTGCAATTAACACATGATTAAAAGAAAGTGGCAGCGTCAGTGGGCTCAGATCGTCAGGGAAGCGCTCACGTTTCAAGAGGACTAGTAAACGTTTGCGGATCAGACCTGTAGAAGATGGGTCATCCTATGGAGGATAGGTCAATAATCGGACACTTAATTTTCTTCCAAAGTCTGCGTATATGTCCTGCACGTATAGAAAGGTTGCGCGATTGGTGCCACTCCTTGGCTCCATATAGGAATTCAAACTGACATGTGAATTGTGCTTGAGCACGCCAGCGACTATTTTGTTCCCATGTTTAGATTTTTGAAATAAGCATGACTTACTATAAACATTACTTTATAGATTTCTCGTCTTGTATTTCTTCTGTATATTGAAAGTGAATGTATTTATCAGCCGTGGATATCCGGGTGAAAGGAACGATGGCGGAATTTGTGACCCCCTCGACCCTCAATTAGGTTAGGTATAAAATATGTATGCAAATGGGAAAGAATGTATTTAAGAGTTAGTGTGAATGGGTCTAGATCTGGAGAATAACTGCGTTGTGAGCTGACATGCCTGCTGATAGCCTGTCTGGAACCGACCTGGGGGATTGGTGTTCTTAAATCAAAAATTCCTCTTTTATAGAAGAAAGTTAATAAAAAAAGAGGTCTTGTGATTAACAAACTCTCAACTAATTGCCTTGTTTCTTGATTGAAATCAGATAAAAGAGTGTCGAGAAAAAAAGTACTGTTTGCGGATTTATGAACGTTCCTAATTACACTTCTATAAAGTAACTTGTCCCACTTTATCGATAAAATCTATAAATACTTTCATCGGAAAATTACTTTGATACAAAAAAAAGGGATTTAATATATTTCATTGTCTGATCACAACTGGGCGAGTTAAACCCTTTTTATTCCAACTGAAGTCTTATCACGGTTGTAAAGCCGTAGTGGGCAGGAAATAAATATAAGAGAGGATGATTAGTTTTAATCCAATTCAATCAATAAATCATTCGCAGTTTCGCGGTTCAACTTTAAACCTCCATGAAATCGGATAAAAAGGGTGCGGAAAAAGTATTTATGCGGTATCGTATGGGACAGCATAGACTCACTCCAAAATAACATTAAGTTATTAGGGGAGTACTGCGTGAAATAAATCTAACAAACAACTTGTAAATCTAGTAAAATCGAAGGGTTTTACCAAGGGGGTGGAATATGATCTGTTTCCGAACATTGGTATATCGCGAGAATGTTAACCCGTATAATAAAGGGATTTTGCATAACGTTTCCACCATTTCAAGGTGACCGTTATATTTGAAAGAAACGTTGACGCTATTCGAATACTTTTTCCATAATGGATTTTGTCCTCTAACGCTGTTTCCCGTACAGTTTTAGTAGTTCAGGTTATAGCCGAATCTTGCTATAAGGTTAAATAAAGACACCATTCAAGGGTGGTATGGATTTTCTCTTCATTGCTGACTACAGTTTGGCAAATTCTGAGGACCTGATGTGGAAGCTCGAAGGTAGAAAGTAAACATTAATTACCCGCCGATTCGTGCCAAGTTCAGTGTAAATGAAATTGAGGATGAAAATTGTCAAAAGCTCCTTAAAAAAACGTTTAAATTATATTAGTAATTTGGAACAAAGTGAAATATTACAGACCAGTTAGTTAACCATATACGTGCTCATTACAACCACAATGTATACCTGTCTCTGAGAACTTTAGCTTTTAAATTGTTTTTAGGCAATTCAGCCAAAGGGTCCATTTTACACAACTGCTGGAGCTTTATTGAAGGTAGGATGTATATGGTTGCTGTATTTCCAGCAATCATTCCTGCTTGTATGAAATAAAACAGCTAAATATTTTCGTGTTGTTTTCTAAATACCAAATATACATAGTTAGGAGTTGGGATTCATACAAACCTGTACGAATTGTAAAATATTAACCATAAATAAACAATTTTATTATATTTCTACATAGATAATATTATTTATATAGGACAATTATCTCCTACAAAAAATTACTTAGTTGACTTTATCATCACCCTGTTCTAAGACTAATAACTATTTCAGATAGCGTTCCGTTATATCTGCATATGCCCGCTTCAATCAATTTACCGTTCACGCTCTCGGCTAGTAGACCCCGCGGTCGTGGGTTCGATCCCCACCGTAGCCTCTGGAATTTTTCTGACGCGTAAGGGCACCGGTGGCCGCAATTAAAAGAAATTGACACGGCACTCATCAATGGAAGGGGCGGGACCGGATCTCAGCGACCCTGAACCTGGTCCCAACCCCCTTCAAAAATGAGTTTCTTCGATGGAAGAACACTGGTACAGCGGGGGCTCAAGTTCACTTTGTGTTGTGAGCCCTCCCCCAAAACTGGAGCCAGGGTATCGTACAATAAGCTGTACAGCTGCAGTGCTCAGGAGGAAACTCCTCCAGTCCCTGGTATCCATCCATCCACATCCACCGTTCACGCTAATGTTGTGCAAAGACAAGAAAACGTCCGTTCCCTCAACATCTCAAGTTACGGTGTCTACCGTGAAAATTTGCCTCCATCGAACTCGGAAGAATTTTATTAGAAATAATTCCACACGTTAGTTCAATTGTCCCTCGTCGATGTTGTTTGCCGATCAATACTATACTACATATTCAAAGTATGTGGATTTCAACAATATGAAGAAACAGAAAAATGTGCATTGCTTATCGGCTGGTGGTTCAATAAACGGTTGAACTTTGAAGTAGTAAGGAGCAGTCAGGTTAGATGTATTTCAGAAAAATGAAAAAGGTGTTTTTATGAAATACATCAAACCCTCTCCTTACTACTTCAACTATTCAAACAAAACAAAAATTACCGGTTTTACATGAAAAAAAGTACCCAGACTTCCCGACCCAACCACAAATAACGCTGCTTTATACTTTGTGCCTTTTCATTCATACTACACATACTACAAAAAGAGCCAAGTTGCCTAATAGAAAAGTACGTCATCAAGCTACATCATCAGATAGTTTTTTGTTATATAAAGGTTTGAACCTATCCAACCTTCGCTCCAGTAACCACACTCTCAGACCTTCACAGGCTGCTAAGACTAAAGTGTGAGCATGTTTATTTACCTTTTGTACCATGGCGTGGTTGGAAGACGGCAACGTTCTTATCCCAAAACAGATTATTGATTCGTTTTGTTACTGAATGCACTGTGCTGAATTTCGTCTTTTGCTTCTCGGGTAGCGAAAATTGACTACAGCTCGGTAACTTTTCTGAACCGGCATTGGGTTTATTAATTGGAGGTTTGTTTGTCTACTCAAACGAGTTTCAGCATTGCGTCATGTACAGAAACTGTCTGTCACTTTGCCCGAGAGATAGTTAAGCCCCGCATTTATTAGCGTGAGTGTGTGTATATATTTCAGGAACTTTTAGTCCGTAAATTTTATTTTTCGTATATCGTTAGGTTCTCCAATTCGATGAGTATTCATCTTTTTTGTGCGTTTTGTATTAATGCCGGGCTTGGTTCTTTAATAAACAATTCCTCACTGAAGATGAAGCAATGCCGAACCGGGTTTGAGTTGTCCAACAATCGCGTGAGTGAAGATGGATACAATTACTGACGCAATGCCGGTTCAGCATGAGTTCACCGACTCGTAGACCAAAACCCAACATAACATGGCTACTTGCTCAGTAAGCAGTGAAGCATAGTCAGTAGGCAGCAGAAACCAGCCAATACTGGCGGCACTCAACTTGAAGGATTGAGGGGCAAGAAGGCCTCGAGGCCATTGTAGATTAAAGTGACCTGCTTAGTCTGCGCCGATTCCTTCAGTGCGATTACTGCTGCCAGTGTTTAAAGTGTTGTTATAGGTTTTCCTTCTACCCTCTCCGTTGTGCTCTTACTAGAGAGATGCCATGAACTGGAGCTTTTCGGTAAAACATTAGTTGTTTTCGAGGTACCCGGACGTAGGCCTGTTAATGGAAAGGCAGACGGAGAATGCTATGGCCGGTTAACTAATGCGGTCCGACCCCGTGACGCTAATAGTGCAATGAAATACATAGTTAAAAGTAAGTGGCTCGTCAGCACCGAGAGCACTGCCGAGAGGCAGCCGTCGGAGGATCTCATCGTAGAAGTAGAGCCAGCTTCACTCGATTAAGGACAGGCCATGCGTGGTTACTTTGGGCCAAAACCCGCGTACGAGTAAGGCATGCAGAGAAAGTTTGCTCGATGTGTTCCAAATAAATGAAGAGTGCCACTCCTTGGATCCTTTTATGAATGCCACCCGATAAGAAAATATTGTTCTTTAGCACGGCAGCAAGTACTTGGAACACGAAAACTGAGAATTTAGATTTTTTAAATTGTACATACTTATAATTGTCTAAAATAGGCCGGTATTAGGTTAGGCCATGAAAAAAAGGTGCTGATCACACTTTGCCTCTATTTACAAATTTCTTTTGAGTCTTATAAAGGTAGGACGTTCTCATTCACTTTTGGAATGAATTTTGGAAGAAGAAGAAGAATAAAAAGACGATGGGTTGGAAATAAATTCTTTTCCACAGTACGTATTTATTACATCTTCAATGATTTTTTTTGTATAAATTGGTTTGACGGTTATTAATTTATTTCCTACCAAACATCTAGTTCTTATAAACAGAGCGTTTTCAGCTCATCTCGAGTAGGCACGAGTCGTCCGACAAATCTACATCTATCAATTCTTTGTTTGTCAAAACTCTGTTCAAAAGACACATCTGTTGTCTCTTTAACAAACGACGCCCGGTATTCCTCACACGTCGTTGAAAAGAACAAAGTGAGCCCAGGTGTCCTTCCAGGCTTTCAATAAGTACATTGTCTGTTATAGATGAACAACAGCCCGCATCTGATTTTATATAGAGACAAAAATCGTCACAAAAGATTTTATTTTTCCAATTCTATACAAATAAAAGAGTATCATCATTGTAAGTTTTCTCTGATGTGAAGTGCAAAAAATTTAAACTTATTATAAATCACTGTTTTGTTTTTTTTTAATTAGTAACACTAAATTGTTTTAAATGATCTGTTTTTTATGCGACTCCGACGGTGGAGAATGAAGAACAGCGAAACCAGATTATCATCAAAGCTATTGGTTTACAAAATAAAAAACGTTGGCTCGTGAATCTGGTCCTGCCTGTAAGCATATTCCTTAAGAACGTTTAACCTTAAAAAAAATTAAGTTTTTACAGCTCCTTATTAAGGTGTTCCTTTTTCAAACTGAAATACATGCCATCATCGCTTGAAAGAAATTGCTTTAGAAAACCTTAAAAGATGTTCCATTGATAAAATATCATCACAAGATCGGACAGACAAACAGCCACGAAAACACTAGCACGTCGAAAAGTAACACCTAAAATAGTTACTGAATGAATGAAAAGCCTCTAAAACGTTGACAAACAAACATAACAACCTGACAATATCTTGGAAGCCAGGACGCTACGGAACTATAGTTAATGAAAAAGGAGACAAGCTGGCCAGAAGAGAATCTACAAGACCATGTGCCCTGAACCTACACTTGGAATATCAAGGACGCATGCAGGATCCTCTATCTCAGAACGAGTCCACAAAAAATCCAGAGGTGCCTGACATGCTAAATTCATGATCATCGGTCACTGATATCTGAGAAAGATGGGTGTATTCAATGATGATCGCATGTCAAGGTCAGGTAATGAGGAAGAAACTGCCACCCATATTTATTTCGAATGCGAAGCAACTCAATGTAATTGACCTAGGTTAACAATTAGACGCACGGAAAAAGAATTACAGCAATAAGAATGTATACTTCTCAACCCGTTTTAAAACCCCGCTTTTTAACATTCCATTATCATCATCATCACTCCCGCATGACAAACTGTACAAGTGGCCTCAACCACTGCCTTTCTCAAGCGCAGATCCTAAAATCCTACTTAATTTGATACTTTCAAATCATAATTTGGGTCCTTCTCGCCTAGCCGAGTATCGCATAGATTACCCCAAGGAAATATCTTAGGAACCATCTTCCACATCGTATTCACCGCAGATATGCCAACACTTTTTAAAACTATAGTATCAGATGATACCATCATCCTTTGCTCTCATAAATATCCCATCGTCTCTATCAGAAACCTACAAACCCACATCCCTTGAGCAGTCGTTCAAGCAGTAGAAAATAATAATAATCATTCAAAAGTGTGAGCACGCTATAACCCTTCAAAGAATAACTCACTGCTCAAATGTACAATCTCTCTCCTATCCGGTAATATAATCCTCTTCCTTGGGCTATACATTGACCAACGATGTTACAGGGAACCTGCTGAACGCTCCAGAATTCTTAAAAGACTGCTGGGCAAACGATCAAGCCTTATTTTTTAAAAAAATGACTCATTAATCTAACTTTGGGATTCAACCAACCGTTCAAACCTCCAACGCATCCAATCCATACAATCCAAAATCTTTGGGTCTTCCTATCTAATTATACAATCTCACAATAACCTTAATATCCAACATGCCCTTGAAGTATCAAAAATTAGCTCAAGAAGTGCAGTCACACAAACCCTCATGTCAAAAACCTCTCATCTCGCAAATAATCCGCACTGTTGACGCCCTGATTTCGTGACCTAATTAAAGGCAGTACACGGAAGTGAAGTGCTATTGTGCAGCTTTTATATATCAATATAGTCATCGGTGGCCCCTCTCTCTAAGCCGACATCGCGTAGATGCACAATTTAAATGGTGATAAGTGTAACTTAAAACATTCTTTACATCTGTCTAATAAAGTTTATGTTTGACCCGTTACAGACTCATATTATCCATGTCGTACTTTTGTAACTATCACAATGTTAAGAGTAGAATATTATCAGACAGTAAATAAAACGAAATTAGTTCCTTTTAACTTCATTACCTGTTGAGAATGATTGCAAACTGAAAGTTAAAGACTCGCTATTTCAATAAATGGTTGTCATAAAACAGAAAACCAACTTTTATCTTAGAATGAAGTGAAATAAAGTTTAAAACGTTTTTCCATTTATTGCTGTTAACGAGGTTAATGTAAAAATTCTAAGTTAAAAGGTAATTAAGATTTCAACTATTTTCTCCGCTAATTGCTTGAACCATTCATTTGGGCTAAACAGCGCATGGTAATGAATTCTTGAAGCGATCAATTTTAATTTGGCCAGGCTTTTGTACTTTGTTAATAATGGTCACGCAATTAGGTAGAATCAGATTTTTTGCGGAGATTGCGGACCCATGGGAAGGAATCCTCGGAGGTACAGGGGTGGATAAATATTCCGCTTTTCCGTACCCACAGGCCAGGAAAACAATAACGGCTAAGCGTTTTTTTATCCCGATCTCTCGGTATTTCGAGAAGGAGCCAAATACGGCCTTTGAACCGTGAACGAAGGGAAATATTACATTCTGAGGAGGCCGTGTGACGGAACGGAGTCAATATCAGGCGAAAATTTGTAATCGTACATGGAAACCATGTTCTAAACATAAATGGGAAAAACCGCTCACTCAGTGAAATGAATCAGCTCTTTCCTGGCCCAACGTTCTCGCTCGCCAAATTTATCTTTCATTTTACCATACAGTTTCAAATTTAATAAAGGATTTATGTTTAATAGAAAAATACAGGAATACCCGGATTGATTTGAACTCGCTGAACTTAAACCGTTCCCAGTCCGTGATAAATATTATCTATGATTACCATGAGCAGTAAAAGCCAAGGTGCTTGGGAAGAACTTTATGTAATTGAAGGGTATCTTTACTTAGATCCTTATAGAGAGCGTGTAGGAATGACACCCAAAATAAAAATTGTTCTTACATACGCCAGCGAGTATTGAAGTCATCTGCTTTGATTTTGAAGAGAAATATTTTATGCATATTGAGATTGAATGCATTTATTAGCGTGAATGTGTAGAGAGCCGAATATTGGATTTTATTTGTAAAATGTGATAACGGAGTACCAACTATTCAACCACTGCCAAAACCCGAAGTAGATGATTCATCACATTTGATGGGGCTACGCTTCCGAGCTGATCGAAAGAGTTAACTCACTTTACTGAGCAGAGAAACGCTCTGAAAAAATAGTGGCACGTCTGATATCCTCTCCACTCCTATTCAACTCTTCGTTCCGCTTAATTTTGAATTTTGGTTTTACTAGCCCGCAGTAACTTGGGAAGTGACTTTAACTCGTTTGCCGTTCCAGCCCCTCTCACCGCTCTCCGCTCTGGCGACTCTCCGCTCACCTAATGCATCTCATTTTTTATTTTTTGGCTAATATAAATATTTATTTCCATTATATATACACTTTTATTGGTTTATTCATTTGGTTTTTGTTTTATTCACTCGTTCACAAGATAAAGGTGATGAAATTACTGGGTTGTTAATTGTTATTTGAATGAAATCACTGTTCTACCGTCTTCGTTTTTTTTATTGAACTTTATTACTGGCAATAATAGAAAAAGTTAATTAAGACCCATGTAATTAAAACAATCAAACTTTACGATTGGCCTTGGCACAAGAATACTAAAATTAGAAAAATCCGCCAAAGTGTACACATGGAATTATAAGATAAAATTTGTGAGCTATGAAAAAGAGCTGATTCGTTTCACTGAGTGAGCGGTTTAGATCCGATCCTAAAAAAGAGCGTTTTCCCCATCACTAATTCTGTACATATGTGTATGCATGGGCATAGTGTGCGGAGTTGAACTAGTAAAATCAATCAAACTCCTTAAATCCTTGTAGTCGCCGATAGTTTCCACAGTTTAATTATTTTGTTTCATCGAACATTCCTCAGCCAATTTGCCGGCCTTGTTTATCCTCTGCCCTAAATGCCAAGGGTGATTTTACCGTTTACTCCAATCTCTGACAGAACCCAGATGGACTTTACTACCGATGAGCTATGACCCGAGTGGATGGCTATAGTTTTGTTGAGATTTTGCGGTGATATGTTCTTCCTTGGCACAGTGTAGACAGTCTCCGCCTAAAAGTAACATATTTCTCATGACATACGAATCCAAGTCCTTGATTTGTATCCATAGATACCAGCTCATGAACACCACTAAGTCCCAAAGCATAAACATCACCTCCGATCGAAAATGTCTCAGCTACCTAGGGATGAATCGAGACAAACGACTGATCCGCAAACCCCACTATTTGAAAGGATAGAACTGAACCGGCGAAACCGATTACTTCAAAAACTAGTAAACAACAGATCTAAATGTTCTTTTAACATCAAATACTCACATATAACTTACCTATTACTATAATACTGAAACCCATGTGGACAACCAAAACATAATTTTCACTCTCCGCCTCATCACTCTACCACCGATCTATTATAACTTCACCCCCTTCCAACGAAACCGAAATTGGTCATCCCGGCTGCATATAAACGGACTCACCAGGAACCTACAATATAACTAGACAACAGAAATAGATACGTCGCTGTTCTATCACATGAGTTATCGTGACCTCGATCCACTTGGACATCAACTCCCCATGAGTGGATCGAGGTCACGATAGCTCAGGTGGTAGAGCAGCGGCGTATCTAGCCGAAGGTCGTGGGTTCGAATCACTCTCGTGCCATTGGCTTTTTTCGTCTCGACTAAAAACCGCATTTAATTGCCATATATTAATTGGTCGAGCGAACCACGAAAATATTGAATACTAAAACCTATATGGACAAACGACATAAACTATGGGTTGAACCAAACCTTCCGATCTCCGCGGAATCAAGATCCTAAAATCATGAATCCTTTATATCTACCGTTAACGCTAAGATCGGTCTTTTCAATCGCACCATCCATAACGACCTGAATGCTCCCATTTTAAATTATGTTTACAACTAAAAAACATTCAACGCTAACCTCCACTCCTCGACGACTAAACAAACAAGTGTCCTCCCAGACCTGCTCTCAGAAATGAGAGTATGTGATAACTTCCGATTTACGAGCGCTATCACTTGATAGCTTCTCAACTTGATGCGTTTTCGTTGTTTTCTTTCTGCCTTTTGTTTTATCTGGTTGTCTATGTAACTAATTGCGCTTCGCGCAGATTGTTCCTCGTTTGCTCAGTAAATAACAAAGGCCAATCCAATGTTATTTATATTCGCAAGTTCCAGCAGCTGTGCACACAAAAGTACAAAATAGCTCATTTAGCCTTCTAAATGAAGTTAATATAACAATTATGCCTAATAACAAAATTTATCGAATTGAAAGGTGGCGCGTTAATAAAATAGTTTTTTTTTATTTTAAATTTTACACGTTCAAAATAAACTTCTGATTTTCGGATATAATATGATGTTGTGTTTTATTATGTTACGTGTATTTTATGCTTTGATTGTGATCATCTTAGACCAGTCTAAGACTTAATGTTTTGATACATATTTCCATGACCATGATCACTATTGAAAGCCCTCCTGTTTAAGTCAGGTGTTCAATGTCAAATTAGGCGAATGGTGGCATAAAGTGAATTAATTGCTGATATCGAAACGACTGACATAAAATCTAATTATTCAGATCGCCTGCTTTGTATTATTTGTATAATAATAATTATCTGCGGTTGTTTCCTTTTTAATCGAGATGAAACGCTTTAATGGGAAAACTTTTAAGCCGTTTACAAAAGTTTTATTGTACAAGGCGACGGGTCCAAAACCGTTGTAATCACAGAAATAGAAATGGCTGCATCGCACTGCAATTAACTCGGCACAGGAAACAATTATTATGAACTAGCTTTGTTTCCCTTTTATTTGAATTCTTTCTTCAGTAGATATTCTCCATTTTAAGAGAAAATTCTTCAAAGGTTGATTTTTACTAGGTTGAACATTTTTTTTTAGGTAGGTATAATCCAATTATTTAGTTTATGTCGCTCTAACAAAAATAATCCTTTTTGTCCAGTGTTGGAAGGGAAATTTACTTAACGTAGAGGGATAAACAAGCGTTTCGAACTTTGTTTGATTAATTTTAGAAAAAAGAAAAGTAATATAAAAATTAAGTAAATATTTATTTTCTACCTAACTGTTTCCCAAACACGATGATCTCGTGTTGAATATAAAAATATACTGCCAATTTGAACTAGCTCATTTCCTTGAAAAAAGAGACATATTACCTTTAAAATAAAACTCTTATAGCATTTAAAAACATTGGTGGCTGGAAGGGAAGAAAATTTCCAGGGCGAGGGTTGGAATCGAACTGAGTACCGCGGGGTCTATAGTCGAGGGTCTGACATCCTAAACTCTGCTACCACGGTGCCCGAAATTAGATGGATAGGGTTCGGATTTTCAGTGGTTCTTATTAATTTTAATGAGCGCATACCATTATTTACGATCCAATGGAGAATGAATTTCTTCTATAATTTAAGTACCCCATGTCTTATTTCAATTTTGGTTTACCATATCGGATGAGAGACGTAGAAAAAATGATGATTAAAATGATGGATGTGAGTGAACTAAAAAATCTAAACTACTTTTTTTTATAGTGTCATTGGTTCGAGAGAAATCCAGATGACCCATCCAAAAAGGACACCCTATATATGGTATGGTATGGTATGGTGGAAAAGGATACTAGGAGGCGGGGTTTGTGCACCTTCCTAGTTCCCTTAGTTTAGTCAATAGACTCGATCCTTTTCCTCAGAAGTATCAAATCATTGGCTGTCATTGCTGCAATGTGGTTCTCTGAGTCGTTTTTATACGTTAGGTTGAACCTCCATTGAGCAATGGGATCATCATTGTATATGCCCATGTTATGTAGATGTTTTCTCAGATGTCAGTGGCCGATTAGTAGTCGTACCACTCCTCTGAGATTTGCCCTCTCCAATTGTAGAGTGTTTTTGCCAGTTTTGATGAGGGTTGTTTTATCATAAGTTTACTATGTCTAGCACTGCTAGAGTTTACCCACTTCTCTCTTTGTTTTGTTTGGATCCATTCTGCGAGGATTCTATGTTTGTTTTTGATATCCCAAGGATAGGTTCGGGGCCTTTGTATGGTCTTGCGGATCCTCCTCTGGCCTGTCTGTCTGCTTCTTCATTACCCAAAATTCCTTTGTGCCCTGGCACCCAGGATACCGTTAGGTTGTTGTGTTCCCCCAGGTTTTGGAGATTTTGGATGCATTCACTGACTAGTTTTGATGTAATTCTTTTGCATGCCAGTGCTTTAATAGCTGCTTGGCTCTCTGATCATATAAGGATTTTTTTGCCAGTGTAACCTCTTTTAAGATTTTCCAGGGCACAAGCATTGATGGCATGTATTTCTGCTTGAAAGATCGAGGTATACTTCCCTAATGAGTTTGATTGCTCATATTTTGGGCTTGTGCAGAAAACACCTGATCCGGTCCCTTCATTTGTTTTGGAGCCATCTGTATACCATATCGTTGTATCCGATGTTTTCCTGTGTCCTTCCTCTCCTTTGTAGTTTGTTGAGATTTTATAGGAGGTTGTGAAGATTGTTTCCGGGACCATGTAGTCAGTCCACATTTCTAGTAATGGGTGTCTGATTTTGTTAATTATGGTTGTGTGTCCGAATTGTACACCCTGTATATACAGTAAAACAGTCCTGTTTCCTATAAAAACTAGTTAGTTTCTTCTAAAGAGGAGGAATTTTTGATTTAAGAAGACAGGTTTCTCTTTTCCATTGCAGCCCAATCGGAAAATTCATCAGTGTTATTCATAGATATGGAAAGGCGGTGGAATTTAATTACAAAACTGATTGGAAACAAAGTCCAATTGAGATGAAAAGGGCGCACTGTGAAATGTACGTTCCTAAAAAAAAAGCAAAAATAATTTCGCTTCGGTCCTGAATAAATCGGTTCGATAGCGCATGGAGTAAAAGCGTTTTGGTAAGTATAAAAACAATATAGTTTTACCCAATTTCAGATCTTCCGTTTGTTCTTTCAATGGTGATGTTTTTTTAAGTAATAAAATCCGACAAATCGACTCATCTAACATTTATGGTCTATTAGGCAACCAAACTCGTAAGGTGAGGTTGAGATGGGGAGTTGATGTGCGAGTGGATCGAGGTCACGATAACTCATGTGATAGAACAGCGACGTATCTATTTCTGTTGTCTAGTTATATTGTAGGTTCCTGGTGAGTCCGTTTATATGCAGCCGGGATGACCAATTTCGGTTTCGTTGGAAGGGGGTGAAGTTATAATAGATCGGTGGTAGAGTGATGAGGCGGAGAGTGAAAATTATGTTTTGGTTGTCCACATGGGTTTCAGTATTATAGTAATAGGTAAGTTATATGTGAGTATTTGATGTTAAAAGAACATTTAGATCTGTTGTTTACTAGTTTTTGAAGTAATCGGTTTCGCCGGTTCAGTTCTATCCTTTCAAATAGTGGGGTTTGCGGATCAGTCGTTTGTCTCGATTCATCCCTAGGTAGCTGAGACATTTTCGATCGGAGGTGATGTTTATGCTTTGGGACTTAGTGGTGTTCATGAGCTGGTATCTATGGATACAAATCAAGGACTTGGATTCGTATGTCATGAGAAATATGTTACTTTTAGGCGGAGACTGTCTACACTGTGCCAAGGAAGAACATATCACCGCAAAATCTCAACAAAACTATAGCCATCCACTCGGGTCATAGCTCATCGGTAGTAAAGTCCATCTGGGTTCTGTCAGAGATTGGAGTAAACGGTAAAATCACCCTTGGCATTTAGGGCAGAGGATAAACAAGGCCGGCAAATTGGCTGAGGAATGTTCGATGAAACAAAATAATTAAACTGTGGAAACTATCGGCGACTACAAGGATTTAAGGAGTTTGATTGATTTTACTAGTTCAACTCCGCACACTAAGCCCATGCATACACATATGTACAGAATTAGTGATGGGGAAAACGCTCTTTTTTAGGATCTCCGTCGCCATTTCAATTGTCGTCGAGAGCTCTATTTTTTTAAAAGACAGATTCAATGCTGATGTGTCACTTATTGGTTCTGTCTACACTCACGGGTGTCGACATCACTCAAATGCGGTTCCGCTATGACATGTTCAGTGAGGAACATCCAAGATAATTTTCAGGCTGAAATTGCCATCTGGAGATAATTATTAAATAATATAATACAAAGCCAATATGATAATAATATTATGCATAGGGGAATTCTTATTATTACGGTTAGACTTATGCAATAATAATGAGTTGTCTAATTCAGGCTTGTTTAAATAAGTTATCGTGTGCTGACAAGTGACGAAAAAAAACGAGCATTAGTATACAAAATGACATCCGTCCAAATTATTTAATAATATGTACATCTGTTCACTGTCTCTTCCAGGTGGCCAAAAAACTCGCCATTTGACTTGACCCGCTATGAAACACGGCAAATATTAAAAGCCGTTTGTGGAATTTATGTCAATCATGACGGTATATACGACCCAGCGGGTGGCTGGTTATGCACAGAAGAACTGACCTTTGCCTACATTTTGTAACTAAGCCAAGAGGGATAATTAAAAGTTTAGTCCACATTGGTTGATTAGCGCACTGCCAAATTAAGTTTATTTATATGTTTTCATTGGTCTCGACTAAATGTTCTTGAGTTTTTTTTACAAGGGTGCCCAATTGTTTTCTACCTCGTAAAACAATTACAACGGTTCATGGACGGTTGTGCTAAATATGAGGTTTAAAAAATGATTATTTTATAATTGGCAGACATTTCACAATTTTTTTTAACTTTCTCAATGCAATTTATTAAAACAGACTACATAATATAAATGCTTTAAATAAAATTAATAATAACGATAAATGGTGTATCACTTTTTTGTTAGAATCCACTTAAATATTTTGATAGGAGAAAAAATATATTTGTGGATATTGGATAAATTACACTAAGAAGCAAAAAAAAAGTGGCCACCCTTAATATTTTTAATTATCTATTAAATCTATCCTCCATTGATTATCTTACAACAATATTTGATCCGTTTTAAAGTATTAGAGACAAATTTAGACACAGTTGGGTCTATAATTGTATTTTGAAAATTAGACTTTGAATAGTCCATCTATTCTTTGTTGGTTCTTCTGTAAAGTTCTTTTCTAAAGTTCCGGCGGTTTGACTCTTTTTTTTTCAGTTGTACCATTGTTAAGTGTAAAGTTTGTTTGAGTGATGGTTTTAAGTGGTACAGGTTCTGCTAGAATCGTAGCATTTTTGGAAAATAGAAGAAGTATTGCGTATTAGCCAGGGTGCTCAACGTCCGCTGAACAACTGCCGCAAGTGTCTTTCATCGCTACCAATGTACTAGCGGTTAGGCAAGAAGGCGTGGATCAGGTCGCCGTCATGTCATAACCTCGTAGAAATGATCGTTTTATTGTTTTTGAATGTGCACTGTAATCTACGTTCTACCGCTGATGAGATCAACCAACTACTTCAGCAAGTTAGAAATGTTAATGTCATTTCACGCACTATAAGCCGAAGATTTTTGTGTCACTGGTCCAGAATTTCTGACAAGGCACGGAACAGCTCGGTTAAGTTTTGCCGAAATCACATCAATTGATCTGAGCAAGATTGGACTAAAATCTTGTTTTCGGATGAGTCAAGGTTTTGTTTGATATCTTCTGACGGCCGAGAGAGGGTTTAGAAATGCGATATATCCCGCAACATTTTCCCCCAGGACTAGCTACGGAGGTGGTAGTCAATGCTATGGAAGTTTACACAAATTTGATCATCATCGAGGCTTTCCTAAAAGGAGCGCGATACATTCGCTATGTGTTATTAGAAGAAGTTGTTCATTTATGCCACAAATTAGCGAGGGTTTGTTTCATTTTTATGCATGACAGTGCAAGGTCCCAAACAGATAGGATGGTTGGTCAGTACTTGGATCGGGCTTCAATTCAAAGTTTGGCGTGGCCAGCATGTCTTCCCGACTTAAACCTATCGAACACTTTTGGGACGAGTTGTCAAAAAGAGTAATAAGTAGCCCGGCGATTCCTGAGAAATTGCAGGAATTAAGAATGGCGCTGTTGGAGAAATATGAAAATATTCCACAGCACTACATTCAAAACCTCATAAAATCGATGCCTCGTCGAATGCAAGAGGAGGAGCAATACTCCGTACTGTATTGAATATTTTTCCATTGTTTCCATAGGAACATTTTTGATGAAATTGTTTTACTGAGTTTAATTTTTTGATGTACGTATCTTATACTTTTCTTCAAAAATATTAAGTAAACGACAAAAAATAAAAATTATAACGATTTAAAGTATTTACTAAAAAATGAGGGTGCCCATTTTTTTTTGCCTCTCAGTGTAGAGAGATCTATGGGACCACGTGACTAGACCTACTCAAAGGCGTTCGACCGAAAAAAAAATTTTTGAAGATATAAAATTCAATTTATAAATAATCCGACGCAAATTATAAACGACTCGTATTTCAATATTTTCGATTGTTTTTCTTGTTCTTCAGTTTGTCTCTAGTTCAGTTAGATAAAGATGCCAGCCGAAACCATCGGGCTTGAAGTGTCGCTTGAACAGGCGACATGTCAAGAAAGAAGAAAATGGTGGCATTCACTCACCTGATAATATGACGATGGCCACGTAGAAACACGAAGAATCCCTGAGGAAGACGTGCATGGTGACCCCTCGGAATGCCGAACCGAACTGGAGTCGAACGGCGAAGGCGATTTACCACCCCCGGAAGAGCATGCGCCACCACTTCGCAACCCTTCTCGTTTCTAATTCAAAGAACATGTCACGGTCTTTCTCACATTGCCGTCCGCGACTAGATCTTTGGAACTTTTTTACGCAGAAACCTGGCAAATAAAGATTCCGGCTGACCGCGATCCGATTCCTGGACGACGCTTATTGAGAGCTGTGGGGCGGATTTAGAGCTTGTTTTGACTCGCTGTCTTTACTTTGAACCGTTTATCTACGCTTGCTCATCTCATCCTCTTGACAAACATCAAACCAACCAGTTTGACATAAATAAAAAGAAAAAATGTTGGGTGAGGTTAAAGAAAAAACTATAAAATTGAATACAGTCGTGGAGAACTTTAGTTTTTCACAGCCAAAATTGGTGGCTTTCCCAAATAAAATGCTCATATAACAAATCGTTCCTAGTTCCAAAATCACGTTATGTTATTAGTTTATTACCAAGGGAAAACTCAACCTCGTGCCTATACCCACACAATAAGAAACAACCAAACAACATCAGCAGACCTCAGGAGGAAATAATTAGGGGAATAGGTAGAAAACCGTGAACGTAGACGATATAATTGTAAACAAAACAATTGTGAAAGCTTCGTCGAAGGGAGAAGTCAAATATAGTCTATATAAATGAACGAAAATCAGGTCAATTAAATTGTACTCAACGAGTACCGCTGGGTTCTGGAAATTATTTATTCTAAATGTCAATGATTCGTCATATTTTACACAAACATATCATGAGAATAGCGTTCTTCTTCAAATGCCAGATGAGTCTGGCTATCGTATTAATTGTCATACCGACTATCGTGTGCCCGGACACCTGCTGTATCTCCTGTTCATCTCGGACATCCCAACCATACCCTCACCCTCCTTGCATTCTTTGTAGACTATACAGCCGTACTTTCCTTTGATCCCGTCCGACGAATAACCGACCAGAGCAAGTTTGAAGGATAAAATTTAAGAAAACAAATGCACCCATGTTACAGTTTCCCTCCGAAGCAAAACACTTACCCGGTATTCCTCAACAATATTCCTACCCCTAAAACCGACTACGTACCTTGGTTTCTATCTTCACTCATGTCTAAAATGGAATCAATTAAGACAAATAAAAAAGACAGAAATTAAACACTTCGGGCCTGCACTCTACCCTACTTGAATTCAACTCTAATATTCCCATCTAATATCCCCTAATAATCTAAGTTGACAAAAAACAAACTGACATTCTACAAAACGCTACTGAACCCGATTTGGATTTGGATATTTAGAGGTATGGGGCAGCGATAAATTTGCCAATATCAAACATGTTCACTCCTTTCAATCCAAAGTTGTTGTGAAACTAATGGTGGAATGATCTAGATAAATTTATTGCATAATTAAAGCGTACTTAAACAAGTTTGTACGCATTGTAGATACGTAGTGCATCTACGTTTTTACTTCAGGCAGACTGTGTTCTGAGAATGGAAGTGTGGGTGGGTCCCAGTATCTCCAAAGAAAGTGGAGGTGCTGGAAAGGCAGAAATCTATACACCGTCAGACCAAATGGTGACGGTCGGGAAAGGGGGGGTAGGGAAGTGTGGGTGGGCTCAGCATCTCCGAAGAAAGTGGAGGTGCTGGAGAAGCAGAAGTCTATACACCGTCAGACCACATGGCGATGGGAGGGAGAGGGGAGGATAGGGAAGTGTGGGGGGGTCCCAATATCTCCAAAGAAGGAGGACGAGTGGAGGAGAGGTGTTCACAGAAGTGACCATTTCGTACTATTTATATTCGTTGAGGGAGAAACTATATCCATAATTGACAGGCCTGTATAAAAATCAGCAGTTAAAAATGTAAGAGGAACTTCAGGCCAAAGTGAAGGTACCGGGATACCGATGACGTCTCCCAAAAGTCTGATTTGGTGAAAATTTTCAAATCAAAATACCCGATAGAGCAGGCTAGGAAAGGGGGAGTTAAAGCCGACTATATCTGGTAACAGATACCATGACCGAGTATAGGTCAGGAACCAGTATTTATTGACTTAAATTCATAAGTTTTGGGCAGTATGTCAGTCTTTCAGGCGGAAACTATCTATTGAAAACTCTGCTAGGGAGGTCTAACAGGCTAGAAAGCAAAAAAAATAGTCATCTGCTCGGTCTAAAAGCAACTCATGCGTAGTAAAGTTCAGAGACGTTTGTGATTTCAGTTTAAATAATAGTATTTGTAATCCCTTTCAAGCATTGAGAAAAACATCAAAATCACTCTTTTTTTGTACTAGGCCAACAGGACAAAGAGGGATGATAAACCAGACATGAAAAGATCTACAAGGAGGCATGTCAGCCCTGCATCCTTTGTGGCTTACCAAATGTCCAACAATGGGTTAAGCTCAGTTCAGTGGGATTGTATTCTAGGGCGGAGGCATGCGGAAATGTTTATTAAAGGACCAGAAAGTTAGGACCTTTTAGGACTATACTACTGACTGTACACTGCAGAATCCGGATGCATGGATATAGAGCAGCAGAAGCACGCCTGTGCAGATTGGTCGCGGAGCGAAGCCCGGGGAAAATGGGACAACAGTTAGGATTGGAAATCTAAAAGTAAGGTGGTAGGGCCAAACTTCTGGGATTAGGTTTACGACGGACTTGATAAAAATGCAAAGGTGCAAGTAGTATTTATGGATGATTGAATTACAAGAAAAAGGGAATCTTTGTGAAATAAGTGGACATTTAGAAATTAAAATAGAAATATCAAGGAAAAAGATGTGCATGTTCTTTAAAGGTATTTGAAGGGGGAGACCTACGAATATCTTGGAGTAAATATCAGAGAAATTTCGCTTGAATATGTTGATGGAAAAACCAGAGCAAATGATAAGTAAATTATGTAGATTATGTTATTATGGTGGAATATTTTTGCTAAATTGCATTGGAACATTCTTATAAGAACGTATGAGAAAGAAAACTAACTTGAAAAAATAGAACGTTACTTTATTTAAGTTTTCGACCTCACGACACAAGACAACAGAGAAATTAGATAGGAGATTAATTTGAGCAATGTGGTCTTGTATGCTAGAAGTGCTGGTTTGGCCTTTTAAACTTGCCCAATTAAACCTTCGGTGGAGTAACTGACGTATGACACGTCCCTATTGTCCCAACTTTTCTCGGTTAAAGTCCGTTCCATGGCTCCCATGGCACATACCGTCCTCGCTGATGTGGGCAATTAGAACATCCGAAGTCGTTTATCTCTTTCTTTTAGGTTAAACGTAAATTTTGTTTTCATTACAAATACCGTCGACCTAACAAGACAAAAAGTTTCAATAATAGGCCAACGAGACCAATAGGCTAGAACGAATTCAGAGACCGGCCTAAATAACCGTTTTCAGAATCCTGAACATATTGACGTTTATAACTTTACGGCCGGCATACAAAACAGTGTTTGGAACGCTACCATATCACAAACTCGATCATACGACGCTTTCAAACTTATTGTTTTCATAAACCATTATTTCAGAATTCCTTACATACCTCGATTATAAAAACGATCCCGCTCTTATAGAGTAGTGCTACGTTTTCGAAGCCTAGGGCATGCTATCTAGTGCATACTCCTCAGAAGTGTATGGTGTAGAAATTAAACTTTTTTTAGAAACATTGGCCTCTTACTCTATGAAATGGCTTAACCCACCAAACACCTGAGCTTCGTTAACGAACATTTGAAATGATGTATATTTTTTCACATACGAAAAATTGCATCCTTCTCATCACTTTCAATCGTAAGATCGTGAAAAAATGTTGAGTTAATTCTAGCTAATTCTAATATAAGATATTTGGGATCTGTCTGACCATTTTTAATTATTATTTATTAGATACCTTATAAAATCAATAATTTAAAGAGCAATTCGTACAGCACAAATCGTAAAACCGGGATTTTCAGGATTCAAAAATGCCTTAAAAATTAATTCAAAACTATTTAATCCTTCATGTTCCTGCCGACACAGATTCTGCCTTTTTATTAACACTGTCACTCTTTTTTAACACTCTTCGCCTTGTCAGAAACTCAAAAATAGAAATAGCGAGAAAACGTAAAACGTTTAAGTACGAAGTCTGACTTGGGTGTTTACCGCACGGTAATCCTAGAGCAGCTAACCGCCTGGTTCTGGGCAAGCCCTAAGCGGTATCTCTTAATCCCCCGGCTTGACCGTAATCCCCAACAGTCACTGTTTATATCTAAAAAACAATGTATGCAATAAATTATTACAAATTAAAGTACGTTGATCAAGTAGGAGTTCTAAAAAAAAAGTCTCTGTATTGTGACGAGTTAGCGATTTTCCCTCCAGAGATACGAACAACGGGGGGCCCGTAGCAAAAACTAACGAAAAAAGATAATCAAGAAAATAAATAAAACCGCCATCACTGAAGCAGCGACGCGACTATTTGGGGAACGCACCAGAAGTACCCAAGTAAATGTAAATATGGAGTTTCAATACAGGTTCCAGCCCTGCGAGAAGTGCAACGTAACCTGATGTGGTGGGTGGCACCTAGCTGCAGTGAAGCATCCAAGTGGCAACAGCCAACGAGTGGGATGAGAAAGCTTCCTTCCATATCTCATGTGCTACCTTTGAAGGACAAAAAAAGCCGAAGAACTCTAAAAGGTTTTTTCAGGGCCTTTTGCAAAATGCACTAGTCAGAAAGATCTCCACACCCTCACGTACGGACAAATCAGATTCCAGTTGAGCAAGCAAAATAGACACTAATAATAATGGGGACGTCTTTGTAATTGGGAAGAATAGCTAGCACACAGTCTGCTATTTAGGACTTCGTCAATACAAGTTAAGGACCTGCGAACTATATAGATATATCGTGGAACGCCAATGATTTTGACCATACTAGGAAAGTGTTCCTTTTCCTTTAAAACTGAACTCTTTCCTCGTGCCTCTTTACGTATTTCTGTTCGTGGGATGTTTCTTTTTACACAATCAGCATATTTCTGACTTGTCTTAGATGGAAGTTAAGTGGACAGTGGTCAGTAAAGATGCCAGATTGTCGCAAATCTTGCCTGCTGAGAGAGATAAGTTCCTTCGCCTTGCTTTTGAAGAGATTTGTGGATCTCTTACCTTGCCTCATACCTAGGCTTTCATCCAGCACTGAATATTTCTTTCTGAAACTATTTTTTCGATTCTACCTTTAGCATTCCATCCGGTGTGCTGAGCTAGTGTCCCTGCCACACGGGCTAGAGGGTTCCTTTGGCTGATTAGTCCAGTTTGTTTCCTTCTGTATCTTCAACTCAAGGTAACCTTGCAATGTTTTCCTCGGGCAATTAGGCAATAAGCATTCCAGGACCAGGTTAGAGGTAAAAGCGTAGGCATTTAAGGCTTCCATAGCTGCTTGCTGACCGAAAGTACAGCACCTTTAATTTTCTTCTTAGATAACCCATTTAGTCAGGATTGGACTATACAGATCAGCTTGCAAGATAGAACCAGTACAAGGGGTTTTTCTTGGAAGTACTTTGCTCTTTTTATCTCTTCACCCCTGTTCTTTCTTTGTTCCAACTGTGACCCATATTAGAACACTTTACTGAAAACTAGGGCTCTCTTTCTTCGAAAGATTTCGGTTATCTATGTCCACTTGGAAGGAAGGCGTTGAGTTTCCTCTTATTTAGTAAGGTACTGTTACGACCATCTAGTTTTTGTAATAAATTCTCCTTAATTCTAGTTTTATTTCGTTATTTCTCAGGAATGTTTCAGTACTCTTTAAAGCTAGTATTGTACTTACAGTATTGTAACAGTGGCAGCTACCTTAGTACCTCTACCAGCTGGTAGAGCGGTTTCCATCTATGTTCTTTGGCAAGAATGATACGTTAAGACATGCTGGTCTTTGGGGAATTCGCAGATTGTTTTTTGTCTCCTTATCCAGTGCTTTTGCCACCATACTAGAGCTCCATATGTGACCAGGCGTCTGACCGTCGTGGTACATAGCCAATACGCTCCATCCTTGGGATTATTCCTTTATTTTATGTGCATAATCTCTAACCTTGGTCTTATGTAGTAGGTTGTGCATGTGACTTCTTCACTGGAGCTTTTTGTCAAGGGTTATACATAGGTACGGAGGCTTCATCTTTTAGAGTAGGTGATTTTAGCTTTAGCTTTCTTCTTCTTGTGGAGAGTATGAAAGATGATTTCTTTTGACCAATTTTCTCGTACCAATTTTCTATAATTTTTAAGGTTTTGCGTCTGATCTATGGCTACTTGGAAAGGTCTGTCAAAGTAGAGGTTTCCTCACATTTTATCATATTAGTATCTCGAAGCCATCTCATTTATTTTGATTACCTCTAGAATTTGGTAGGGATTTTTTTTCTTTTCATCCCAAATGTCTGATAGCACTCTCCAAAGCCAACCTTAGCTGATGTGAACGGATGGAAAGCTGAATGCGAATTCTTGGACTTTTGGACGGTTATACTTTTCAAAAAGGCGGTGTAACGGTCTTTTCGCAGATTGGAGATTCCCCACCCATAATCCAAAGCGATGTGGAGCCTTCGGAGGCTAAATTTCGATCCATGATTCTTTGAAGTCGTAGGATTTAGTTTATCTTAAATTGTTTGCTTTGGATTAGGATAAATATTAATTCGAAGTTTGGTGAAGCGAAGTAAAAGTTTATTCACGACAAACAAAACAAACCTACAGACAAACGGAATTATCAGATAACCTTGACGAGTTCTTATTATCGAAGTTCCACCAGTTATTAACTAGTATTTTGCAGTAAATATTCATTATCGAACTTGTTGTTGTTGCTATAACGTTTAAACTTTAATTAGGCGAATAAAAGTGTGATGGAAATGTAACAAATTTTGCTCAGTTTCCTTATGTAAACGACGAGCTCCTTAAGTTTGAACAAGGTGTTGACTTTAAATTCCACCTAAAATTACGATTAACGATAATCTCACAATTAGTGTTAACTATCTAAAATCGTTTGAACTTTATGGCAACAAGTTTCGTCCGATTCTACAAGATCGGAATTAACATTAATTATTAGTTTCAATGCTAACGATTTCTTGAAGACATAAAATGCCCGAAGCGCTTTTCCGTATCGTCTCAACCGAGTGTTAAAATATCACTTCCAGCCGGTTTGTGGTGTCATGAATTCCCTGGGTTCTTTTTTGACTGAACATGGCCTTATCAGCCGTTTACTTATAACAAGATGGGAGCGAGGGAATTCTGGTTACGAAAGAATGGTTCTTATCTTGTAAGTTCACAATTAGAAAACATCCCAGTCAGTAAAGGTGGGTTTACACGTGAGAGTTCTCGCAGCTTGTGCTCTCGAGATTCACTCTCATAGCCCTTTGCACGGGAGAGTGAAATTCTCGCGAGCTCACTCTCGGAGAGAACTCTCTGACTCAACTCTCGAGAGTCCGTTAAAAACTGTTTACACCATACAAGCGAGGTCAGTCTTGAGAGTGATTTCAGCTTTTGAAGATGTAGGGTCGAAACAATAAAACTTAATGCCGAAAAATAGGGCCATCTCTTTGTACCTTCAGTTCCACTTCCGCTTTTTTTATGTTTTATTTTTTTGAGCTCTTGAGAAACCTGTAATGTAATGAAAGGAAAATACAGTTATTATGAGGATTGCTATTGTATGCTTAGTATTGATATTTTGATAATGCTGTACTGTGAAAAAGAAATGTAAATATATTTGTCAAATGAACTTACCTGATTTCGTAAATTGTGTAGTTTCCTACTAATTTTGGAAACCGAACAACTGAAATCTATTGCAAACCTCTCCATCACAAGATTTTTCTTCACTCTATCTCTAAAATCTTGGTGCTTGACAAAGGATCGGGTTGGCTTCATACGCCACAATGAGTTGACAGACCTCCTCGTGGGCCCATTTTTTATTGGGTTTGGCCATGATAATTAATAAGTAGGTACTGATAATAACTACAATAATAACTATAAATAGTAGGTAAATGATAATAAATAACTACTGGCCATAGACTCTCAGACTCATACTCTCAGAAAGACAAAATTTTTTGATATGTTGAGAGCACTCGCGGAGAGCGAAGGACACCCGTTTACACTACTGAGGATGATTCAACATCGTTTCTCTCGGAGAGCTCCCCCCTTCTCTCACGGAGAGAACTCTCTGCGCCCTTTGCACTTGCGAGTTTTGCTCTCGATAGCGAATTTGCCCCTCTCGAGAGGAAACAACTCGCACGTCTAAACCCACCTTAAGGATCAGGGGAAGTCTTTCCCACTTGCCCCTTCCGACGCGATGAACAACATAGATGGTCTGACCAGCGCAGCACGGCGAAAAGCTTTAAGCCGGGAAGACACCCGATACTAGCCGACGATGCTGCCTTGCCACGTTATGGTAGGGTGTGCGTATTGTACGTCAAACGCACGCCACGTACAATCACAATCACCTCTTTTATTCATAATGCATTATTTTGAGCACAACCGTGTAATAAATTGTTAGTTAAATTTAACTTTTTTAAATAAAGTTATTGCGGCGTTTTGATCAATTTTTAACCATTAAAATTAATGTTTTTTCAAATAAAAACTAATGATTTTTTGATCTATGTTAACTTGGTTTCCATTAAAATAAGTTTGTTGTAATTAATATAACGAGAATAATACATGTAGTTTAAATTAGAATCCCGTTCTTTTGTCTTCAGAAAATCTGGACAGTGGGGATCGCGTAGCATAGAGTAGGGTAGAGTTGCGTGGCATCGGGCAGATGTGCATGTGGAATGGGTGCATTGGAATGCATGTGGGGTGATACAATCTTATGGAAAATTTGGGACTGTGGATTTGCGTCGGGTAGCTTTGCATCGGATATGTGTGTTCCCGGCTTAAAGGACTGAAATAAGTTCTGTCCCAACCTCCCAGAGTAATTCAAATTACGCCCGAAGATAGCATTGGCCATTTCATCATCCCGAGTGTTGATAGGTTAGGGTCTTTCGAACCACACTTCGAAGCCACCAACACTGGCTTAAATAAGAAGGAAATCTAGTAATTCAACTTTTTGCCCTGAGCAAAAATTATTCCACAAATTTAACTTAATAAAAAAAAAAAGTACAAAAAGAAACATTAAACAAAACATAGAAAAGAGACATTAAACCAACAAACAACCAAATAATAATAATTGAACAAAACACCTGCACTAAACACACAAAAAACGCTATCAAAGTTAAATTATGATTTTTTAAATTATTAAATAGAAGCACTTTGTCTTATGAATAGTTAATCACCCAGTATAAAAACTAACCTAACTGATAACATACATAAAGTTTTCTCGTTTAAAAAAACCTTTAAAGCAAAGTACAACTTATATTCAAACATTTATTAAACAATTGTTAAAATGTTCATGTTGATTTAATAATTAAACATGTAACTTTTAATACACGAGGCCTTTTTGACCGCCTTCAACTCTTGACCGTGATTCAAATACTGCCAATATATAATATAGGCAATATATAATTGAAATATCTTTATCATCAACTCTCAAAAGTTCTAAAGTACGGATATGTTCTTGTTTTAAAAAAATTTCTAATCGTGATGATGAAAATTACGATATGGAGTTAAAACTCGTTAGAAACGTTGTTATCTCTTTGTAAGACAAAGCTTCTGCGATGTCGAAAGCTGTGAATCCGAGTGGATCTTTTTTTAGTGTGTCCACTCCTTTTTCAACTAAGTAGCGAATGACTTCCAATTGATTGTGTTGAGCCGCCTGAAACAAAGAGAAAAAAAATTAATATAAAGAAAGTAATAATAAATATGGGTGACGATATAATCAGAACATAATGTCGTATTTTTATCTTATACGACTTTCGGTAACAATAAAAAGTCATTGGTTAAACTTGAACCCAAAACAAATTAGTTCCCTTTTATTAGTCTCCTCATGTCGAACCAATCTCATAACCACAGGTGGTCACTATAATTCAATACTAACAAACGATTTCTTGTAGACATAAAATGCCAAAAGTGCTTTTCTTTATCGTCTCCGTATGGTGACCACCTGTGGTTATCCATTAGGCGTAACCACTGCTTTAATAATGGTCTCCAAGCCAATAAGCTAGCAGCAGCTCAGTATCTAGTATTAATTCAGACTCTTCGACGAGGTATCCACTCTCACTAATGGATCAAGCAGCACAAGGAGGAGCACGAGTATTCGCAGTATCATGGTATGCTCTCCAGTCGGCGTGGCTGCCTGCTACACGAGTCACTTCGTACGCTACTGATCATCAACATCAGTCTAGGGGCTCCACCCATGAACTGGCCCTTTTAGGTCACTTAAGGATGAAGGACAATCAGGTTTGTGGTCAGTCGGTGAGAGATATAGTCAACACCCCGAAGTGATATGTTCCTGCAAACAACTTTAGTCACAGCAGGTACTGCTTTATAAAGAACACACTTCACACACAAGTGGGCTACTGTTTGTAGTCTCGACCATCGGGTTAGCTAAAATGTTTATTAGGTGTTTCAACTACTTCGACAATGTTTTCCAATTGCAAAAAGGCAGCCAATGAACGTGCCACACACTCTCCTCTCTCTACATAAGAGTTATTTAGTAAACTAAAGTTAGTAGTTAAGTTAGTATACCTCGTTGTGGTATGAGTTAAAAAACCAAATTCATCGGGACAATACAATTTTAAAGATGTCTATAAATTGGCATAATTAAGTTTTTCGTAAATAGTTTCAAATTTCTTGAAGAAAGACTCAGTCCCAACATTGCACAAAGACTGGAACACTATTCTAGGAAGGCATGACCTGCTTGAAACAGACGCGTCGTCATCAGCAGAGAAAGCCGCTAAAAGGATCGACAAGAGACGGTCTTCTTACTCGCTCGGCTCATCCCACACTCGACAGTTCCCGAGGCCGCCCTACGTTAACAACATCGACACCCACCATGGCGCTCAATAGGTTCAAACAAAACCCCAACCACTAAACTCTATTAATTTCTCTTTTATCTCTTAACTATCTTCAGACAGTTAAGAAGCCAGTCAGCAACTTTAATTACCAACTCCAGGACAACTCTAAATTGCAAGACAAGTCGGATATGCAAAACAGTCACTCTCCACTGGGTTCCTTGAAAGGGAGGGAAATGAACAACCGGAAGCTCAAGCAATAAAGTGCATACATGAATTACTTAAATCTACAGAGCGGGGGATAAAATAGCTTGGAGGGCGAAACATGGTTAGACTCCCCAAACTGTACATTTATTCATATCTCATTAATTATGTTTATTTGTAAACAATTTTACTGCATTGTATAGCATTTTTATTCTTACTCTTGGAAAAATTTCAGTTTCTTAAGATTGTTTTCTTAAACAACAACAAATTTAAACCTTCATACGAAAACAGCGTAACACCCATGAGAGACGTTCATATCGACCTCAGGATTCGCAATGTGATTGCCGAGTGGTCACAAACTTTCACACACGTGCGAATAACCTTCAATTTCTCATTTATTATAGAAGCTGTTTGTGAAGTCGTCCCTTTGTGCTTTCCCTCATAGTCAGCTGGTAGGGATTGATAGAGGACCCTGGAGATTTCTGATCGGCGGTCCTATACTCGCTCCCAGAAGCACCAAACCTTCTGGAGTCGATGGATACTGGAATGGAATCTGGTAATCCAACAAATGGAACTTCGATTTTGGAATCCAACAAAACAACAGAATAAAATAAAAACTGGTAAACGGCCACATCTCTCGAAGTTCGACAATATCTCCTCAAAGGCCTCCAGCAGCTGCAGTAGCTGAGCTATTCTTTCGTGGCCTATTGGTCTACAAGGGTTGAAAATGTACAAAGAGCTGATACTTTTCCACAACCAGTTGACGGTCTTCTCTCTCTTCCTCTGACAGATTGGCATGTTAATTTTAACTTGTACAAAGTACATGTATTTTTTCTCTTTTATATAAACAAGTTTTACCCTTATGTTTATGCTTCCTTCCATCCTATCAACTTTTAATTTTACAATTAATTAATATTTATGGAAGGTATTGGTTGGGATAGAAAAGGTCAGTGTCACGAGCGGGATTCGAACCCACGACCTTCGGCTAAATACGCCGCTACTCTACTACTTGAGCTATCGACCCCGATCCGCTCGGACACTTCCCATCTCAACCTCACGTCCCGAATTTTCCCTCCTTTTTGCCATTTTTCAAATGTCGTGTCATCTATTTGATTCTCGGCGACAAATGAAATGGCCACGGAGAGCTTTCGTTAAGATATACTTCAATTTAATTATTGAATCCATTGCAGTCCGTGGTACGTTGACCATATAACATTTTCAATTGGTTCACTGGTATAGGGTCACCCTAAGGGACATGGTGGTGGATGTGGGAAAAGTAGAGAGGAATCCAGCGAGACCTTCCACAATGCCATGCAGGACATCTACAGGCCACACTAAACAAAACCAGAGTATCCCCTGCCGGTTCAGCAGGCTTCAATGCCCAAATTTTAATCCGTTTATTTTGATTTCTTAAATTCTGTAAGAATTGTGAATAAGTGTGTAAGTAGAATTTCAGATAAAATTGAATTAGCTGGCCCTTGGTACTTGCTTGGCCCATAAATGCCTAACTCATAAGATCCATCAGCATGAGTGAGATGAACGTTATTTCACATCTTCAACATGGTAGAGTGTAACATTACACAAGTCAGCTTGAATTGTTCACCTAAATTCACTCACTAAATTACACACTTATTCACAATTATTGTTTCTTTCAACATTTGCCATAGCCATGAATATTTTATTTTACAAAATTTGATAAAATATTTATATATTAAAACATTGAGACAGATGCATACCTCATGCAATGGTGTTCTTCCATTTTTATTCAAGCAGTCTAATTTCACACCTGCGGTATTGTATAGTCTCAATTTTTTCAATTGACCGTAACTAGCAGCTCTGTAATATCAGTATAATTTGTAAATGATCTTAAAAAATAATTTATAATACACAAGCAATAAACCTGCATATGTAGTCTCCCAAGTTCTGCATTTGCAAATGGGCCCCATTGGCGCACAAAATTTCTACGACATCTTCATGTTCATGTCTAACTGCATCCAACAAAGGTGTATGGCCGTATCTAAAAAAGAAATTCTGACTCAATAAAATCAAATATAAATATATATAAATCCAGGAGAATAAAAACATACATATCCTTTTTATGGACACTTGCGCCATTTAATAACAGGTATGTTACTATGTGTACACTACCGATTGAAGCAGCAATATGCAGTGGTGTCCTAAGATCTGAATTTGTAGCATTAAAATCAGCTCCCTGAAACATCTTCTATTGATTAACAATGTTTGCAATCAGCTTTAATTACTTACACTCTCTTTGAGCTGTTGGAGGCCAGCAAGATTTTGTTTTATTATCGCGTGTGATAATAAACTGTTAAATATTATCTTTTGTATTTCTTTGACTTCCCTATTGTCTGTAGATCGTAATGAGTATGCTATAGCTTTCACCAGTCCATGTTCCTCGTAGTTTGTTGGCATTTTTGAAGTAAGCTCACCCCGTATGCTGTTTTCCATTACCTACAAAAACTGTACTTTACTGAAAAAAGACTTTTATTTATTCTTTTACCGTCATGTTTTAATTAATAAATTACAACGATTTATATTTTATTAAAATATTATTTGTAATTGATGATATCTGTTGGTCCAACAGTGAACTTGTACTGAACTAGCATTGGTTTGCTTATCTTTATTTTACAAAATTTGTTAAAGTGTTTATATGATAAAACATTGAGAAATTGAGGCAGAACACTTTCGGTATTGTAACATCAAGCAAAGAATAAATAATTAGAATTAATGGCAATGTTTACAATTTAAAATAGTGAATTTGCAGACCTTATTTGGGGTAAAGATGAAATTTGGTTTGAACGGTCAACTGTGCCTACATAACATTCAAGCTTTATCTGATTTTTGCTATTATTAAACCTATTAAAATCATATTAAATAGCCAATTGAATGGCATATTTTGTTTTATTCTGTCCAACAACATACTCACAGCTTTTTTAGTGTCTAGATCCCACTCTGGTTTGGAGAGGACATAAGCCAATTTGGTGAGAGCTGCCTCTGGTGTCATGTCACGACCAGATATCACACCAGCTTTGGCAAGTTGCTTAAAAGGCAAAAATGTTTAGTTTCGTTTAAATCCGCATGGTAACCTTTTGCAAAGAGTTTTTAACTTTTACCTTTCCAGTTTCATAGTCATCGGTCACTGCTCCGTGAGAGCATTGCGTGCAGTTTACTATGATAACACCTCGCGAAGCAGCGGCTTGTAATTCCCCTAACAGGTCTGCTCGTACAGAAGGCATGTTTCCTGATCCATACGATTGTATGACCACTCCTTCTACCGGAGGATACAGTGCAGCTTTAACCTACATAAATAATTTTTATAAGAAGAGTCATGTAAATTTGCGAAGTATGACTTACAACAAGTGTAGAAATACTTGGAAATATCCTTATCAGGCCAACATTTTGATTCAATGATGTGTGCACTTTGAAATTGCCTATAGCACTCGGCATTAGTACAATCCTTTCGTTTACTATTATTTAAACATGTTAAACACATTTAAAACTTGTTTTTGTAATGTAAATAAATTTTCATTTCTTTACCATCGACAGTTGCTCCCACGGTGGCAATAGGAGGCAAATTGTACGATTCAAATGCATTAAATGTATGGGAACTTATTTTAGTTGTTCTGTTTCCTCGAAACAGTTTGTGCCCAAAGAATATGGTAACTTCTGGGATTATGTAACTACCAGCTAACAAAAGCGAAGAAACAAAATTATCCCGTCCATCACTCACCGGGTAGAATATGGGAACCTAAATAAAAAATAAAAAAAAGCAAATTGTTAACAGTTAACTGTAGAGAAAGAGTGGCGATTAAGCAGACCTGCGATCCGGTTAAAATGACTGTCTTTCCCAAGTTTTCAAGCATAAAAGACAAAGCTGATGCAGTATATACCAGAGTGTCTGTTCCATGTAGAATTACAAAGCCATCATATTTTTGATAGTTATCCTGGAAAATTAAAAAAAAAAGATTGTATAAACAACATTTAATCCTTTTTTTTCTCCCTTTAGTTTTGAAACATTTTAATTGTTATTGTAACATTGTTATAAATCATTCTTGACCCTATACTTACGTATATGTCCTTAGCGATATGTGTCCAATCATCCATAGACATATTGCAAGAATCGAGAAGCTCATCATACTCTAGGATTTCGTAGCCAACACGATTCATACCATCTACATATCTGTGTAGCATGGCAAAAAATTATTAAAAACATAATGATTTGAAAGTCAGTTGCTTACGGTAAAACAAGAAGTTCAGGATTCTGCTTTAGCACTGGTGATTTGGCAGCAAACTCCGCATCATGCATCGTTGGATTGTTCTGGATTGTTTTTTTAAATCTATTTTTTGCTGGCACCAAACCTAGTTGGATGAAAATTAGTTAGAATTTACTCTGATAAAAGTTATTAATTAATCATTTATAAGTTGATCTAATGATGAATTCTGACCCTGATAGTTCTGACAAATTACTTCACCAGTGGAGATCCGGGTTTTGCACATCTTTATGGGAATGTATTAACTTGGAATTTGGTCGTTACTGATCATCCTTGTCTATTCACTGTTGGCTTATCAAATTTCAGGATGTTGCCATCTTTAGTGTTGTGTCTTTATAACTTAATAATATGTTAGCCATGGTTGGTTTGAAAAAAATAATTTCTTTTTCAGGACTGGATTAAGTTGATGCTGCTTACTCCAGTG
The DNA here is from genome assembly GCA_039619505.1 of Cimex hemipterus. NCBI lineage: Eukaryota > Metazoa > Arthropoda > Insecta > Hemiptera > Cimicidae > Cimex > Cimex hemipterus. Next base: position 25,993,956 of record CM077100.1, on the reverse strand, counting down.
TAATATGAAATATGTTTGCTACCACTCTTGAGGGTCACCATGAATGTCTATCCAAGATTCTTTAAGAGAGCAGTAATTGCAGTTGATGATAATTTTTGAATAATAGGTTAACTCGCAATTAAAAATGGTTTTAAAGATCATTGGTTCTGCATGAACATGTAGATTAGTCATTCCTAATCATGCTAACCTGTCAAATGTATTTTGACATTTTGCCATCTTCAATATTTGTATCTATATATCACCATGGATGGTTTGGAAATAAAACTTGTGGTATTTCCTTTATGGGGTTAAGTAACCCGTAGATAAAAGCAATTGAATGTAGAGAGACTGTCTGGCCATCATGCAGTCTCACCATTTACACGAGTACAGAGAGACATGATAAGAGTCCTATGTGGGCATGTACCACAGAATGATTTGTCTTTAAACAACAAAGAAAGAATGGTATTGGACTGGCATATGTAGATGTAAAAGGGTAGGCACTACAGTGACAGTTCATACATCTTGCTAGAAATAAGAGGAAACACCTTGGTGAGGCTGATACAGATAAATACAGATCTAGAAGAAAGCATAAAAGCAGATGCATTAGCAAAAGAGAGGAAGTTTGAAGAAAGAAACAGCATATACTACAAATCAGAGAACAAAAAGCAAATTCTATGGGACAATGCAACCATGCAACCAAAAATTTATCCCTTTCTGGTTTAACAATGTGATAGTGAGTGGCATGGATTTGGCAGGAATTCGTCAGACCATGAGGGCAGAGGGTGAGGAGCCAGCCATTTCTGTAACTTTTAATAGTTAGAATTGTTGGTTGATTGTTTTAGGGTTGTGCTAGGAGATCACGAGTACACTGCCTTTAGGTGACATGGAGGATTGTTAGGATGGTTTGTTGAAGGAAGAGTTGAACTAGTGGATTGGTGTGGAAAGAGAGCTTGGACTGGAAGTTGTCAAATAGTGTTCAAATCATGTCCATCATGATTGGGATGTCTAGGTCTTTGTGAATGTTTTGGTTAGTGACATAGGAAATGAGGAGGGTGTGATGGAGGACTTTTGATTGAAAGAACTGGATTCTTTGAATGTTGGATGGCTTTGTTGAACCCCCACAGCTCGACTTCATCAGTCCTAATTGGTATAATTCGTGTCTTGTATATTGTTGATTTATTTTGTGTACATAAGGTCCAAGTAGGTGTCTGATTGTCTAAATCTTCGGTCGAATTCTGTCTTTTTTTATGTGGGTGTTTCTTGTAAGTCGTCTGTTGTAGTAAACCCCATTTGATTAGATGGAGGGATTACATTACTGCATAAGTGCACTGGCATGCAGATATTTCTTCTACGTGTGAACTTCAAGTGCCAGCTCTTTCGTTCGTTTAACTTGATGCCATCACTAGTGCTGGGGGTCGCTTTTACTGCAAGGATAATACTCCCTTCAGGATAATACTCCCCTCAGAGCGTTTGAACTAGTGATCCAACAGGAAGGACTTCAGTAGGTGTGCAGAAGGATACTTTTTTAATTTGAAAAACAAACCAGAGTACCACATTTTGTTAAATGTTTTTGAGACATCTGACAAAATGCTGACCAACAATGCATACATCCTCAGGCAGAGGATAATGTGTTGTTTACTCGTAACACTTGGTGGAGCAGAATGGAGAGGTCTAAAACCAAATTGATGGATGGGGATGGTGTTATGGGTGTTGAATATGGGGATTAATCTTTTGAGGAAGAAACGTTCCAAATTTTTAGCTGCATCTGGATACACTAGGGAATTCGTTCGGTTTGGTAATTAGGGTTAGTAGGGAATGTTTCCACTGGATGGAGAAGTATGTTGTGCAGACTATAGCATAAATGTGCCCCGGGGATTTCGTAACTAGCGGGCGGAAAATGTGGAATTTAACTAACAAACGATGCATAGGATTAAGAGTAATTCGGCGATTAGATATGACTCCAGAGTGCTGTGTTACTTTCAGATCTGGATGTGGAGTGAAAACCGTTGAAGTTTGCTCGGAAAGGACACAAAAAAGTACAAACAAACAAAAAGGAACAGGACCTATACGTCAGAATATTTCTATTTAAACACGGCCTTGTCGGATTTTTGAGCCCTGACGGACAACACAAAAGTCGGCGTTACGGGAGCAAAGGTCTTGGCTACCCACAAATCGATCAATTTAACAATACAATTCTCCAATAACTTTATTGCAAACAGTTGGCAGTGTGAAATAAATAATTAGTGAGGGCTAATCTTAAGTAAAGAAAGTCAAGCAAAAAGTAATAATAATCTTGATGTGATTTATATCAGCCGTAATGTTTAAAAAAATATCAATAACAAGGGGTCTTTCAGATTTGCCTAATCCATTGATCTTTGTTATGTAACAATAAAACATTGTGAATAATTCATCGCCTACAAAATTTATGATTCCTTCATTATCAGTCACAGGAACAAATATTCTCGATTGTTTAATAAAAGTAAGAAACTACAAAGCGTTGTGCCCTATATCAATAAAAATCCTTGGGAGGGTTATCGTTGAAATAAAAAGACCAATTATCTTAAAAAATGTAAATGATTACGGTGTGGTGCCCTTCGAAAATTCGGAACGAACACTGCAGAGTAAAGATGTTAATTTCTATCTAACAGGTCTTAGTAAGTAAATATGACGATGTTCACATACGTAGAGAGGAAAAGTGTGCAATACACTTAATAAAAAATTATCCCGATATTTTCCAAAGGGGCGGTCATCCCTTAACTTTTCAATGCTAGAAGTATCAGCAACTTTTTCAATCACAAACACTCTGGATCAAGGTCTTGATGAAAAAGCATAGTCAGTTGTTACTGCCAAGCTTTCGACCTATTTTAAGGTGACCGACCATCAGGGCAAAACATCTTTAAAATGTGCACACATTGATATATTTAAGTATTTTTATAGTCGTTCTCAAATTTCCTTGAAGACCTACTCAGTTCTACATTGCCAAAGACGTATATATACTGTTATATCATTAAAAGGAAATTTGAGATCCTTTATGGCTGAATTGTTGTAACAGTGTATACTTGAAATTGTTAGGACTGAGTCAGATTTCCAGAAATTTTATGATCGTCTGTAAAAAAAACTTAACTATGTGAATCAATAGATATATTTAAAATTGTGTTGCTCTGATGATGTCCTTAAAGAAGGTCGAAAGCCTTGATCCAGAGTGTTAGTGAACCTTTAACTTTTACGAGCAAAATATATTTTTTTAAATCTTCTTTGTTTATTTACGCCTGCGCAATTGTTGCGGTTAAGTAAATTTAATAGCATTTTGCCGAGAAAAAATGAACGCAAAAATACACATAAAACTGAAAATAGAGGAACTGCTCATTAGTAGTCACTCGTCATTATCATTAATCACTTTCACTGTTTTTTACGTTCAATTAGAGGTCGTGAGGCCATTGCCGCTTCAGACGTCGGGGAGGATTATTTCGCAGAGTGCGGGATGAAAGGTTTCTGACTTAAAGGCTTGTGCGACTGGATAATTGCTTGTGAAACATCGTACAACGATTTTTCACTTTTTCAAGGAAATATTGAACATTAGGTCATTGTGAATGGTAAGATTATACAGAGAAAGGGAGCACTGACAATGGTTCGGGGAATTTTGGATTGTAAAGATGGATACGTTGGAGGTTGGTACGTAGAATCCCAATGTTCGATGTATGTCCCGAAGGATCTTAAAATAGTTACATAAATGAGTCGTTTATTTTGTAAAGATAGTTTTCATCATTTATCCAGCAACCTTTTAAGAAGACTAAATCGTCTGTTTAGCGTTTTTATTTAGTTTCGAGTCTCTTGTGAAGGTTCCATACTAATCGTTTGTCATTGACCGTAACCCAAGGTAGCCGACTACATTAGCTGGTTGGAGAGGGATACTATTGTGGTTGAAATGACAGGGTTTTTATGAGGGCAAAGGATGGCGGTATCATAGGTAATAAGGATCGTTTCTGGAAGAGAATGACTGTCTGCGATATATAACGTGTAGAGGAGACGCGTATGAAAGTTACATGCAAGGCGTTTGTCAGTGTACATCCCAAGGTAGTCGACTGCATTAGCTGTTGGGAGAGGGAAACAATTGTAGTATAGGAGCAGTGGTTATTATCCGAAAGGTGAAAGTGACATGTTCACATTTTTGTATGTTTATTGTCATCTTCCACAGCTTGAACCACTTCTCAAGGGATGTGACCGCCTGTGCAAGTGGTTTGAATCATTTTGTGTAGATGATGGGTGCTAAGTTATTTCCTTGGTGTACCCTTGTATCTGTGCGATGGTCAACAGAGAGAGAGGGCCCGAATAATGACGAAAGTATCTGTCAGTTAGTTATGATTGTGATATCGACAGTTAAGACGGGCAGAGCAGTTCTCTCCAATATTTGCCGTACAATGGGACGAATATAAAGGATACTTCGTTCAGGATATAAAGCCGTGGTCGAGGCCACTCGTACAGTTTGTCATGTGAGGTTGATGATGGTGAAAATGGAATACTAAGGAGCAGGGTTTTGAATTTCCCAAAAACTGAACTGGTCATTGACTATCGTAATTATTGCAATTCTTTTCCTCGGGTCTTCTTGGGACCTTATGTCTCTCTAAATATTACTATCAATCCCTTTAGTTTTACCCTGTCTAATTGCAGCAACATTCTTTAGCTATGAGTTTACTAAGAGTAGCACTTCTAAAAGTACCAATTCTGAGATGAAATAGTAGTCTATATTTGATCTTGTTGTCCCGATTAAACGTTCTGGGCATTGGTCTTGCAGATCCTCCTTCTGGTCAGTTTGCCTGCATGCTCATCCTTCATCCTCAATTTCCTTTGTTCTCAGGCGCCTAAAATATCAAATTATTTTCAGATAATTGCTTTTCTAAGTTTGGTAGACTTTTTGCTGACTATTTCGGATGTGTACTTTTTACGTGTACTTGTTTGAGGAGTGCTTTTTTTAAAGATTGTCTATGGCGTTTTGTGTCTGGCAGTCTTGTTTAATATTGGTCGTAGTTGCCTTCTTAGTTATCAAATTCTTCTTAGTTATCTTCTACATTTTACTCGTGTGGGTGTCGGTGATTCTTTTTTTTTTCTTTTTTTTTTGTCATCGTTCAATTTCGTCTTTCGTTTTTTTCTACCATTCTTCGATGAGATCGAGGGTGTACCGGTGTCGCTAGTATGGGATTCGGGTTCATCCATAATGTCCGTCAACATAAATCGACAGGGTGATGTTGGAATGAATTGTTCAGTTCAGTCAATACAGTTGGTTATTTGTTAACTGAAACTGCATTAATTTTGATTCCAAGGACAGACAAATAAATCTGGAAATGGTATAATTTGTTAATTTGTTGGCAAAAAATCACTATTGCAGTAACACGACTGAAAAAAAAATTTTAATATCGATAATTGTGGAATTTGGTCCTCCAAATTTTCGATTGGTGTTAAATCAGACATCTTCAATTTAACGATTGGACAACATGGTTCGAGAGGTCAATTTACGTTAACGAACGCCAATTGTTGCCTAATACAATATCCGACCTGCAATTTGCGCCTATACCAAATTATATCGCTATAAAGATGTGTTAACAAATAAAACATCGCACTTTCTTTTGTAAACATTTATTTCTATTTTACTACCATTTTCGGTTACATAAACGCGATTTTTACTAATTATCAAATTATTTTTAGAGTCAACAAGTTCTGATATACAAATATAAAATACATCTAAATAATTTAATTGTCTAAACAACTCACTTGATTTAAAATAGTGGATAATCGTGTGCTGTGAAATTTTCGAACTTTTCAAACCCAAATTCCCAGCAATTATTGCAACATCATTTGTGCGATCAACAATGTTCGGCTGTTGGTGCATAGAAGAGTATAACCTGGATTATTATGATTTTATGGACATCCTTTAGTTCCATGTTTCTACGGTTCTGTGGTGATTTAAGATGATTTCGGCAGTTTTTCAATCTTGGTTTATAGATTGTTTCTTCAGAAAGTTTAAATTTCCAACGGAAAACACTAAGTTCTTTTTACCAAGAAGACAAAATTCAATTTTTCTGATAGGACTTAAGTTTAAAAAGACTGATAAATTTTCCTTCCATAGGCATATTTGTAGGTACTTATATTATCTCGTATACGTAGGTATTTTGTTCTCAGTACTTATTACGTGTTTTATTGTGTTCGTTAGACATCAACCTAAAAAGCTGTAATTTTCCTTGCCTACCTGTCCTTAGAACAGTCTTTCCCGGACTCATAGTCGGGCTGACATGAGGATCTTTAATGTCCGTACCTAAGCTATACAGAGCTCTTACCGGACAGTCCGACTCTCAAAGTGAGAGCTGATGCACCGTCGCCTAAACGACGATGTAGAGGTTTCACACCTCGAAGGGCTGCTACCGCCTCGCTCCCACCTCATCAGAATGGTTAATGTCGCACGCAAGGCTTACCGACCGAAATACATCGGCCAGCTCACTCGCGTACTCCCTAGATAGAGAAGGCGACTTAATCTCTCTGAGTGTAGAGGCTCCCCTAGCGTAGAAACTTCCGGGAACGACCCGGCAACGGTTTCGGATTTAAGTGAGATTGCTACCCACCCCCTAGGTGAGCACTGTCTACGGTCAAAGGTCTCGCACCGCGTTCAGCCTACACCTGGTACACGCATTCGAGGGACGCCATAGGCCAAGCCCAGGTGGTCCGATCCTTCGCTTCCCCGAGGGTACCACGCCGGTCATACGCATAGCCGTGCAAAGCACACACGAACAGGAGAACCGCCGATCCACTACCAGGACCCAGCACTCGTCCACGCATGATTATTACGTCTACAACGCTTACATGCTTTCACCCGACCGACGCCCCCGAGGACGGGTCACGCCAGTCATGCGCAACTCACGAAGGTCACCGCCTCCTTAGAACAACATACTTCCTATGCCAACGGAAATTTTCACTCATCGGAATGATTCTAAAGCCTAAAATCACCTCACCTTCCATCATCCTACCGCCCAATTAGTCTGTTGCCTATAATGGCCTAAATCCGAGAAAAACTGCTTAAATTCATCCTCTCCATTCTTCGTTCCACCTTATCCCTGACCAGTTGCGATCAGCCGTTCTCATTCCACTGTTCAACAGTGCAATCGCATTTAGACATCACAGACTCTTGAGCAAAAGGATTGCTGCTCCTGTGTGACCTATGATACCGACATCCTAGATGCGAAACAAGCCTTCGACCCGGTATGGAACTCGGAGCTTTTTGGAAGCTTAAGAAAGTCCTCACTTAGCTACTACCTGATTCTAAAATCCTACCTATTCGAAAGATAATTTCAAGTCGTCAGTGGCCAGTCACTATCAGCTGGGGATCGCACAGAAGCAAGGGTACAACAAGGAATTATCTTAGGATCCATCCTGTATACGTTATATATCGCAGACAGTCATTCTCTTCCAGAAACGATCCTTATTACCTATGATACCGCCATCCTTTCCTCTCGTAAAAACCCTGCCATTTCAACCACAATAGTATCCCTCTCCAACCAGCTAATGTAGTCGGCTACCTTGGGTTATGGTCAATGACTAGTATGGAACCTTCACAAGAGACTCGAAAGACAAGAGCTAAACAGAGGATACTGCCTTCTTAAAAGATTGCTGGATAAACGATCAAAACAGATTTTACAAAATAAACGACTCATTTATATAAAACTTTTGAAACCCACATGGACTTAAGGGATCGAACTTTGAGGTTCAACTGTTCCAACCTCCAACGCATCCAATCCCTACAATCCAAAATTTCCCAAAACATCGTCAAGTTCCTTTCTATGCATCTCATCTTACCATTCACAATGAACTTAATATACAATAAGTCCATGAAGTAGTGAAAAACCGTTACAAGAAGTTCATAAACAATTATCCAGTCACACTAGCCCCCACATGTCAGAAACTTTTCATCCCGCGCTTTTTCTTTTCTTTTAGATCTAATGTTTGAAATTTAATAGAATGTTGTTTTAATAGAATGAGTTCAGGAACTGTTGATATTGTTGATCAGTGTTGACAAATTTGATTTGAAGGAATTAAGAGCCTCTTCCTTATTTAAAAAATTGTTTTTGATTTCGAGTAGGTAACGACGTTTTTACAAGTGATTTACCGTGGTGCTTAGTTAAGAGTGTGCTATTATTTCCGACAGTCAAGCGAATTTAAGGCAATATGCGTATGGAATTGCATCGAAACCCTGGCATAAGTCAGTGACACACATGGCATGCGTCGCTGGGGATTCGGTTGGGGCACAGGGCGGATAGTTGCCAAAAAAGGAGCCAATAAAAATTCCCTAGACCCGGACCCTATTACGTCCTAGCACTTTGCCTCAAAAAAGGATACATCCAAAAACCTCAATGAGTACAAAACCTGGTGAAACAATACCTCAGGCGTGAGACACGGGAAGAACAGAAGAGATACCAGACCAGGAAGAAGAGGAGACGGCAGGACACGTTTTATGTTTCTTTGAGGATTCGTACAAAAGGAGAGGAAACCCCCAAGCAAGATCCTACTCTAAGGAGCCGCTGGAAAGGCTAAGAGGTTGATTAACAACTTGAAGCTAGACAGTGAGTTATGCAAATAAAGAAGCATAATAGATGTACTGAGGTCAAGATGCAGAAAGCATTATGGCCTCCTCTTTCCGATCCTTATTCCTACTTAAGATTCTCGTTAACTAGTTTGGTTTGAAATCATCAAACCGTTTAGTTTATAACTTAAATGATTCAATACGATATTTCATAACATACAAAGTGAAAAATTTAAGCAATACTCGCGGAACAAATCGTCAATGACAAAATGAGTAAATATTCTTTATTAAAAACCATAGAAATTGGCATTATTTTATTAATTTGTAACAATTTCTCAAAAGTCTTCTTAAAATCCTTTTATATTTAAGGAAAATATGTCTCAATGTAAATTTAAAATACATTTTTACGAGAAAAAAAAGTATAATAATTTTGGAAATGCCATCAGCAAGAGAAGGTCCAACTATTCTTTTTTTCAACAAAATAGATCAAGATTTCCTAGACTTATCTATATTCAAATATTGTTTAAATCGTCTTATCGTTTCGTCAGTTATTGTTTTGTGACAAGTGATGTAAATTACCTTTGTTTTCGTCCCTGAGCATGCCGATGGTACCGCCGGTGTAGATGACCAGGACGACGGACAGGTCGTTCTCTTCGATGAAATTCACATCCTCGCTGATAGCCGAACTGATCGAGAGGAGGGACGAGGTCCGTTCCATCGAACGTTGGTAATCACCGTTCATCGTCCTCCGTCGGAAAGGCACTGAAAAATTTCCAATCGCAAAATGACAAATCCAAACTGAAACTGTACTCGCGCGTCAGACTTTTCTGTCGTGAGACGCCGACCGAACGTCCCCACTCCGCGAGTAGCAAACAGTTTGAAAGCTGCTTGATTCGATCGAGTTATTTTTTACTCAACCTGCGTCACATGGACGATGATGATGATTTCATTCACAACGCACTATTCAAAGTCTACCTATTTAGTCCATTTTATCGTTACCCCAGGGAATCATGCATTTACCTCCATGCAACCGTCCGCAATTAAGACGCTTCAAACCTTGAAATCTATATATTTTCAATATACTTTCTTTTTTTCTAATTAATCCCTGGGAAAAATTTGAATATATTGTTGTTTCATTATAAAAAAAATGAAATTTTAATCCCTCTATGAATTTTACAATTTATGTAATTTAATAACTATTTCCGTTGTCCAATGGTTGTTCCATTCTTAAAATTCTTCCATTTTTAAAATGCCAACGGAGAAAAATTATGTAAAATTCATAGGTTGTTTGTTCCTGAACAACAATACCCTGTAATTTGCCACAGTCGTCTAAATGGCCTGGCACCTCAAGTGACACCCTGTGTACATTCTTATTATACATTAACATTTTGTCAAACGAAATTCACCCTTTTAACATCAAATTAACGGTTTTTAATTTCAAATTATATCTTTTTAATTTCATTTTTGTTTTACTCATATTAACCCTTTTAAACTTCAAATTCAAACTAAACATTTTTTAACTTTTTTCAGAGCTTTTTGAATTTCAAATTAATTATTTTTAAATTTCGTATTAACCCTTTTTACTTTCATGAACCATATTGAACTAATATAAATTACCCGGTTTTAACTGCAAATTAACCATGTTTAATTTAAATTGGGCTTTTAATTTTAAATTAACCCTTTTTAATTAAAAATTAACCGTTTTTAACTCTGAATTAACATATTTAACTTCAAATTAAACGTTTTTTATCTACAACTTAGCCTTTTTAATTTCCAATTATCTTTTAAGTTTAAATTAACGCGTCCAGTTAACTGTTTTTCATTCAAATGAAACATTTTTAAACTTTTTTAAATTTAGTATTGACCATTTTGAACATCAAAATAGCCCTTTTTACTTTCAAATTAACTATGTTGAACTAATATATATTACCCGGTTTTGACTGCAAATTAACCATTTTAATTTTAAATTATCCCTTTTCAACTTAAAAATTAACCATGTTTGACTTTAGCATAACATTTTTCATTTGAAATTAAACGTCTTTTATTCAAATTAACCCTGAGTACTTTATTTTTTTTAAATATCATATTATTCCTTTTTAAATTCAAATTAAAAATCTTTAACTGTAAGTTTACCCTTTTTAACTTCCAATTAAAGGTTTTTTTACCTTTTTCTAACCCTTTTGAATTTCAAATCAGTTATTATTAAATTCGTTTTTCATTCATTCAAATTTCAAATTAACCATGTTTCACTTTAAATAAACCCTTTTTAATTCCAAACATTTTACAATCCGCTGGCGAAACAAGGGTGTCATTTTTCCATCAACTACCATTTGTATTTGATGGCCGATCAATATGACCAGCTTGAAATAGGAAATGTAGCGAGTGTTTTAGCATTTGTGTACTCAATGATATCAGATCCAAAACATTTAATCGGAACCCCCCATTCCCCCCCCCGTGAGGAAAATGTTTGTGCAACATACTTTTATAAGATTATTCCCAGCCACACAACGAAGACAGGGCGGATAAAGAAGCTTCCTAAGCCCATCGGATTTAAAACTATCAATTACAAATACAGCAAAAGTAGAATGTGAAAACCGCTTGGCTGGTAAAAACATGTAAGATAAATTGTGGCAAGTCACGAAAGACGTCGGTCCCTGGCCCACGGAGTAAAGGTCGAAAATGGAAAAGGTCACACTGACAAGTATACGCACAGCTCACTTCTGGTCAGAAAGGGACCGCGTAGATGGCCGTTATGTAAGAATAAATTACAGATTTTCAGTTGTAAAAGGCGTGCAAGGCCACGTTTATCGGCAAGATTTGATGTATCGTCAAAACAGTGAGTAGGCTTGGGCACACAGCACCCGGACAGATTACTCTGTATTTTTCTATGTGTACAGTGTTTGTGTTGTTTCTGTGTTTTGTTTATGTTCATCTATTAGAATAAATGTAATTTATTAGCATGAAAGGAAGAGGTTGGTTATTGTACATTGTATTTATTGTATATTAGGAATATCGAGTACTCTGGGGGAGTGAATATGACCAGATTTCTGTGTTTGTGATGATATACATATGTATTGTATGTTTTATAACTATTATGTAGTTTACAAACTCAGGTGGCTGGCATTTTAGAAAATTAACATAGTTTTCATGCTCAGATGGCTGCAGGCTGAAAAATACTCGTGAAAGACCAGAAAAATAAGTAAAAACATGCATACGGCTTCAGTTATTTGTCGGCGCATGAATTTCCCACACTTTTATTATATAAAGATCGATACTCTGAAGTCCCATCCTTCAAAGGGCGCCAATACATCGCGACAGGTAGACAACCCATACTCGGGCACACGGACCCAAGTCTTTATTTCTGACGATTACAATTGTACAGAAACGTCCGATAATAAGATTTCAATGCGGTCCCACATAATAGAGGCGTGTCATGCCTTGGCTCCATACAAAGAGCGTGTAGGTATGCCGTCTTAAGAAGCTTTCTCGAACACGGTAGCGAATGTCCCGTGTGCCGCATTTTAAGGGAAATTCGGGTTTTTTATTGTACAATATGTAATATGTCTTATGTACTGCGCCTATACGTTTTGTCTGAGTGCATGTATTTATTAGCGTGAACGGCTAGGGGTGAGGGTGAATTATAACGTCATCATCGCCCCTCCCCTCGAACGTTGAGAGCGTATGATTGTGTTCGGGAGTCGATGGCGGAATTAAAAGTACTCCTTCGACTCCAATCTAGATTAGCTTGCGTATAGATCGTTGGAGGAACATCAAGTACTCCACTGATCAAACGGAATGAGTGTACACGATGTATCACATGTATTTATGTGTATGAATATGGGGTTTGAAAGGGTAAATAGAAACTTAATTAGTGGCTGAAATCTGAAATGACCTAGATAGTTCACCTAGTCAAAAAAAAAAAAGTTTCAACAAATATGTTTCCACTTTGTAGTGAGAGAAATAGGAGGTCGTCAAAGAACTATAATTATCATTCGTATAAACATCGTTATATAATAATATTAAAGGGTGTGGTCCATTTAAAAAGATCCAATGGGGCACGACGGATAAAGAAAGAGAAAAAAAAGGACAAAAGATATGGTATTTAATAGTTAAATTTTAAAAGATAATTAGTCGATAACGGCAAAGAGAGAATTATCCGCGTGAATAAGTACATTAGTAAAGAACGATAAGAAATCTCGTCATAGCTTTTATTTTAAATGAAAAGAAAATCGACTGATTTACACGGATGATTGACCTGTTTCAATTATCTGTGAATTAGATGCTGATTAAATTCATGCTTGAAAAAAAGGAACGATAATTTTACTTCTTAGCGTATCGTGAGTCGCTGATGGATGATGGATCGTCTTATATACTTCCGGCCGCTGTTCGATCTTGATAGAATCTAGTTGACGGACCTGGAACCTCCACACGTTTTTCTCTTTATAGATGAACAAAAAAACAACATCTGAAGAGGGGAGGCCTTATCTCCTAACTCCCGGCATTAAATTAATAACGGCTAATTAGTCCGTCCAAGAAGAAAAGCTAAACACGATGACCTCTGAGAGCAGCCTACACCTCAGATTCTGAGAGTAAAGGGGAAAATTGGACAGATATACGTAATACATTTGATCGTAAAAAAAATCCGACTTCCAATCCCGCCCATGACACTGACTGTCATAAAGATTAATTAACTGAAATTCAGTCAAGTTTCAACAAATCGGCTAAGGAAAAGGTCAAAGAATTAAGATCAGCAAACACACGTACCCCTTTTATTCCTCACAACAATTAACACACAGATCAACAAGCGAAGATTATAAAATACTAAAACACATATGACGGATAAAACCTGTGGGTCCAGATGGATCAGGATGTTCAGGGACGAAGCTATAGGAAATACCCTGGACATTACCTAACTAACCACCCTCCACTATACTTCGAAACCTTCCTCAGAAAGCCATAGTCTTTACAACCAGAATATATCGGATGTGTGCATAAGTTTTTTCGCTCTTCAAAAATAAGTCAAACTTACAAAATATATTACATTTAATTTAGGTTTTTAGTTGAGATAAAAAAGTCAGTGTCACGAGCGGGATTCGAACCCACGATCTTCGGCTAGAACGGCCGCTGCTCTACCACTTCAGCTATCATGACCTCGATCCACTCGGACATCAACTTCCCATCTCAACCTCACCTGACAGGTTTTCCCTCCTTTTGCCATATTTCAAACCCTATGAGTTTTTGCCATTTTTCGAATCCCGCTCGTGCCATTGACTTTTTTTCATCTCAACTAAAAACCTTTATTAAACGTAATGTATTAATTGGTCAAGCCGACCACGAAAGTAGTGAATTACAAAATATAAATTTATTTTAATTTTAATTCAAATCATTATTTCCTTCATTTTCTATGACATTTTTTATTAATTATGGATACAAGGAACTGGAGGAGTTCCCATTTGAGCACAGCAGCTTTTCAAATTATAATACTCCTTCTTGGCTGCATTTTTGGGAGATCGCAACAGCAAATGCGTAAATTGAGAGGTGTGCCTGAGTTCTTCCATCGAAGAAACTCTTTTTTGAAGAAGGCGGATTGGAATTCAGGCACTGTCAGGCCAGATCCCTCCGACCTTCCAATGACGAGGGTCGTGTCAACTCGTGTCGCGGCCACCGCTCACCTTATACGTCATGAAAATCCAAATAAATATCAACGGTCTAGAGTGTAAGGAAGATAGAGTCTGTTCTCTGAGTGAGTGTAGCTGTGTGAGGCTTGTCTCCGTCATGGTGAAAAACTCAACGTTCAACACTGACCCAAAACATTCTTGCTGGGCACAGTACAACTCTGCCGTAAGAGTTTGGTTACGTGGTAATAGATCCCATCCCCAGAAAGCCCTTCCTGTTTATTCCTATTCAGATGTTAAACGCGCCAAGCCATGTGGTCTTCCTTTTTTCAAAGGGGATGGAAGTGTTCGGTCATCGTTCTCATTCCTAAAGCTCATAAACTCTTTAGCGACTTGGATGTTTGGTTGCACTGAAAAGGTCCAGTGTTATGGTTGTAGGAAGATAACCACGTCGGAATTTATCTGGTATACATTTCTCTCACTGATTGACCACAAGCCTGAAACACTGACCATCCTTTAGCGACCTAAAAGATGTTATGGGTGCAACCTATGGTTGTAGTTCCTAGACAGATGTGAGAAATATGATGCTGCAGTACCGTGCTCGTCAACGAGAATTAAATAAGCAGGTTGAGTTTGTGCTTATATACAGAGTTGCAGCAAACACATTAGCTACATCGTGGAAGGTAAGACCAGTGGTGAAGCAGTAGATCACAGATGGTCATCAAACCTTTTTAGATTTATATCTGTGATATCTAAAATCCTCGAATCTTTTTGAAATTTTATTACCCTTAGATTCACATAAAATCATTCCTTCTCACCGATATGGCTTCCTTATTCCATCATCAGAGTTGTGGATACATTTCCCTTCTATCTAGGGAACCGAGATTAAATGGATGTGAGCTAGGCTATCCATAGGGTCTGATACCCAGGAAAACCATTTAAACTTGCCTACAAATTCTCACCTAATTCTTGAATCCTACTTGACTGGCAATTGCTTCAGAGCGAGGTGCGGCAAAGGGTCGGCAGAACTCATCTTATTACAATTAGTCATTTCAATTAGGGGGTTAAGACCGGCGAAGGTGTGTATCCCGTCAAACTGTAGCGTTTGCACGGCAGAATTGTACGCATTTGGCAAGCGCTTGGGATGATTCGAGACGATAGTAACTCTGCCTACCTACTCCACCTGCTCGGTTACTGATGCCCATGACGGGTTCTCCGTCCACCCTCTCGTTAGAGAGATACCACGGACTGGAACGATGGTTGTTACCTGGGTACCTGGAAACATAGGTTTGGAGGGTAATACAAAGGCAGATGAGGCGGATAAGGCCAGAACGTCCCAACTAGGTACTTACCACCACGATCCGCCCCTTTGACGAAAAATGCAATAAAAAATATTATTAAAATGAGGTGACCGCGTCAATGAGCTGGGTCGATAGATAAGCTCTCACGTATCAAGAGAACTGTCGAATAGGCTATGCGAGGTTGTTTGATGTGTCCCACATAATTCTAGGGTGCAACTCCTTGGCATCGACCCTCATTAGGTTAGTTATAATATGTGTAGGAGGATGGAGGAATATCGAATACTCCATCACCCTCAGTGGGTGTCGTATAAATAAGAAAGAATATACTTAAGAGTGAGTTTGGACTGAGACTGATTGCGTTGGATGCTGAAAGGATCTAGCTGCTGACAGCACTCGGAGCACTCCCTGACGAGACGGATAAGACGAGGTTTGACACCCATGTTGATTCTCGATATCTGTCGAAATTTATTGTAAATTACAAATTTACAACGCCGACTGCGAGTAGCGATAAGCTCAAATCTGCACATGTGTGTATGTATGTTGGTACAACAAAAAATCCAAATCCAAATTTACAATACAACAAAGTGGTCAGCGTTTATCTAGCAAAAAAAGAATCAGTATAATAATTTAAAGTCAAAATGGCCTTTCAATTTTTACTAGAGTATAAATGATGTCTCATGATGTCAGATATCTGAAATTGATGTACAGTCAGTTGTTGTTGGTGGGACAGAAGTCTCTTTTGTTTTATAATTGCACCTAACCCATATTAAAATCAGATATTTTACAAATACGTCAGTATTTACTTTTAAAAGTTGGAATTACCAGATATTTTTTGACGCATAATATTCAATAAAAGCTAATCCATTTCTCTTTCGCGAAATGATAATAAATTTTCAAAAATCCCTATCGAATCAATTATTCTTTCACTTGAAGTGAAGTGGTTTTTGTAAATATTTGTTTATAATTTTACGCATACAAACATATTATTTTTAAACGTATTCCTGTCTCCTAATCGAAGAGAAAATTTGAATCAATTTGAATAAATCAATTGAGTAACGTGCTGAAGAGTTAAAAAGTCAGAATTTGTAAGTTTCAAAAATATATGTACATGTGTTTCGGAATACACGCAAAACCAAGTTCTTGGCTCGTCAATGAGTTGCGTTATTTGAGTTTTGATAAGAAAACGGTTTCACGTTTTTCTTTGTTTTAGGATGCCAATAAAATTTACGACAACGTACACATTACTTTCTTCTCAATATTTATACAATTTTTTAAACCTGTATTGCTGAAATATATATGCTATCCTAATTGGATTCGGTGTGACGATGGTCCTAAAGCTGAACTGGACCTCACACTGAGAGAGGATATGCCAAAAACTTAATAGCTTTTTAACTGCTTACTATAGCAGCATCCATTCTCGCCTGAGCTATCCTATCCTAGTATGGCCCAGTGTTACAGAGGATAATCCTATCAACCGGGAGGCTGTTTCATTACGGAGTGTCATGATTCACCCAAATCTCAACTGGAGAGTACACGGAATGAATTCATCCAAAAACCTGAATTACTTGTTTTTTCTTAAAAGTTTCACTTTGCAGGCTCTAGGGAAATCCTTTTGACTGCTCACTATAGCTTGGTTCATTCTCTTCTGAATTATACTATCCTATTATGGTCATGGGTGTTATTGGTGCCTATCAACCAGGAAGCGGTCTTATTATGGGACGTGATGATTGACCCAAGCTATACTGGAGAGTACACTGTAAGAATATATCTAAAAACTTGTTTTCTCTTAGAATTTTCCTAGGCAAGTCCTTTTTAACTGCTTGCTATAGCAGCATCCATTCTCGCCTGAGCTATGCTATCCTAGTATGGCCCTGTGTTACAGAGGATAATTGGTGCCTATCAAACGTGAAACTGTTTCATTGCGGGGTGTCATGATTCACCCAAATCTCAACTGGAGAGTACACTGAACGAGTTTATCCAAAAAATGAACAGCTTGTTGTTTTTTTAAGTTTGCAGGCTGTAGGAGTGCTTCCATTCTCACCTACGTTCTGCTCCCCAAGTGTGGGAGCCAAGCACGTGCTGGCCAAAGGTTTTTCACATTGAAAGAAAGCCTATCAGTAGTTGTGTGTTTAGGATTCAATGAAATACCTCGAGAATAAATACCTTGAGAAGAATTCTGTACTTTATTAAAGAAACGAATCCTTCAGGAAAACATTAATGGGAGACGCTGATAAAAGTTGAAGTCCAAAAGGGGAAAATCCCTGCGATTCCATAAAGAAAAAAACAATATTAGAAAAATTATTTTCAACCGGTTAACATGTTGGAAGAAAATCAATTTTATTTCGAGAAATCTTCGGAAAATTTCAATCATTGTGATGATGTGTCAGAAATTGCCATTCAGCAATTAATAAGCATTGTTTTCCAATGCAATTTTGGTATACTAAACATTAAAGGAACAAACAGACTTTACAGGTCGTGCTATTTTTCGTCATCTAGTTTGAAAATTGACGAGGCCGACAAATTTGAAATTGTCTGCAAACATTAAAAAATCATGTTTAAAAATTAATAAGCGAGCAATTATATTAATCTAATAATGATCCCGAGGCTTTTTAAAAGACCTTTCAAAGAGTCTGGGAAAGTGACCACAAGCGAGCAGGCAGGTATTACAATTTGATTACATACTATTAAATTTCCCTTTGAACCGTTCAAAGGACATGAACTAGGACTAGAGTAACGGTTGTCACAATAAATTCGTACTCAAATGGTCTATTATACCTTATCATTTCAATAACCCTCTCTCGTTAAAATTACTGGAAGAAGCATTAGCAATCTTAGATATGTTGATTATACCCACGGCTGAAAGCTTGGTTGCCGTTAAACCTCAAAAAAAAAAAAAAAAAAAAAAAAAAAAAAGATTTTGGCAATCAGCGTGATTGACAATTGGCAAACAGAAGGCGAATAGTATAGAACGAGAAAATGTTACGCTTTTATCCGCAAAGATTACTTCAGGCGCTAACTCCAGCCAGGAAACCAGAAGACGTCTACATCTTGGTAGGAGAAATATGATAAATCTTGTTAAAATAGTTAAGAGCAGAGAAATCACATTGACAACAAAGGGCCGCATAGTTAAACCAATGGTTTTCCCAGAAATAACCTGTGACTGCGAGAGCTCGATTAATTTAATTGAGAGTGCCTTCAACCGAAAGAAGATCGAACCAGTCCATACTCCAGGAAATAAAGCCAGACTGCTCACTTGAGAATATGATATTAAAGGCAAAATTGAAGTACTTTGGCCACATAATGAGAATACACTCTGGGAGAAGAAGCTGATGCTAGGGCGGAAGACAAAAGGAAGAACAGCCGATGAAGGGCAAGACGGATGGTACTGTAATACTTTTACATCTAGGATCTAACAACTTACTATCAAATAAAAATAAACTGCTTAAAATGACCAGGTATAGTTGTAATTTACTCTGATTCTTAATTTTAATTAATTTCACCAATTTATTATTGGATAAAACAAAATAGAAAATACAAACCAAGAGCAAAAAATGTTAATCCTCATTTTTAATTACGGATTTACTTAAGAATAGTAAACATGAAGATTACTCGTTTTGTAAACAAACTTTTCTCTGTTTTAAATAAGTTGTATACTCTTTAACCATGGGAAGACATCTTGAACCAGAAGTAGGAAATATCATTGTGAGAATGAGTCATTTAGGTTACCGGCAAGCGGTTATCACAGAGGCAGTTGTGTTTCTCAGATCGCAGAAGGCATTAGCCCGATTCTGAGAGGCGGGAAGTGGCGATAGTAGGCCTGGTAATGGATCTCAGCGAAGGGAGGACAGAAGTATTGTCATTGCTGCAAGAAGGGACATTTTTCATAGTGCCCGCCAGATACTAAATGAAGAACAAGATCTTTTGGTAAGGCAATCAAGATTAGCAATCAAGTTGGTCTCGCATATGCTCCTTTGAGACGATCTGCAGCACAGGTGCAGCGAGCGCGTAGAAGAGAACACCGATTGGAACGCTGATGAGTCGCGTTTTTGTCTGTATGGTATGCGCTGAACAGGGAATGCGTACAATGCCACAGTTCGTGCTCTCTTTAGTACAGTTTGGAGGAGGCGGTGTCTGGGATGGGATCTACACTGGAGGATGAACTGATCTCCCTGTTGAAGGCAACCTCACTGCAGTCCGTTCTGTCCATGAAATTATCGAGGAATACGTCCCTCAAACCAGGAATCACATTGGCAGGGCTTTTCGATTCTAGATGACAATTTAAGCATAGGGGTTCATCAGTGCTGAGAAAACCTTGGAATTTTTCGTCTGCCCCTTCCCCCATTGTCGCCAGACCTCAATCCCATTGAACACATGTGGGATGGGTTGCAATGAAGGCTTTTCGCTCACCATCCGCAGCTAGTTGACCCGCAACAATAGAGTGCAGCGTTCCAACATCTATGGAGTGAAATTCCTTATGAAATTAGTGATACCCTTATCAACAGTAAGCCTAACAAGTGCACATAGGTCATAGCTAACAGGCCAAAGCACTGACGTTAGCGTACATTTCAGCATTGACAATGGAAAGCTGATTATGCAACGAAATCACTCTTAGCACCCTTGAAAATGCAGATGAGATTAAACAGTTTTTCGCATTTGGCCATAGTAAGTTGCGATATATGCATCCCATGTTAATTTGCGGTCATAATTAACCTAAAACATTTTACCATAGAACAAACAAAAGGAACATTATATTTTTCTGTTTAAGAGGTGCGATTCGATATTTATTCTGCGAGTGGGAGGACAAAAAGCGGATTTAGCGTCTGATATTTCTACATAAGTTTTCTCCAACCAATTGGAGAAAAAAGCGCATGGGGTCTTTCTACTCCCCCAGCGTATCACCTTTTACTTAGAGGCATACGTTGTCCGCGTATTGTATTATGTATATCCCGTGGGTACGATTAAGACTAAGTGAGAGACGTAAAGAGTATAAGCAAGGGGCTCAGCATCCCCCCCTGTGGTAACCCTTTATATGTGTCCTTGGGCTTATCAACTCTTCGCTAGATCTAAAATAGCTTTGTCTGGCTGTTATTAAGTTACATTAAGTTTCGAAGTCCGAAAACGACTAGAAACCCCAAATGAAGCAGTTTAGACACAAGAAGCCATAAGTTCGCTGATGTCCAAGAAAACAGCGAGAACTGATTTATTACTTGAGAAGTCCAATTGAATATCAGTTAATAAGGTAAACTACGCATTTATTTTTGCGGAAACCGAAATGAGATGAGGGGGGGATTTGTACGCTACCCACCACTTGATCGTAGACTATAGATATAATTAATCGTTTTACTTTCAAATTTACGTTTTTACTTCAAATTAACTATGTTTAACTTTGCATTAACCCGTTTAATTTCAAATTAACCGTTTTTAATTTCGACGCTACTTCGGATTTTCTCTTTTTAATTTCGAATTAAGCTTTTTCTTTTTATTTAACTCTTTATTTAATTTCGAATTAACTCTTTTTCAAGTTCGAATTAGCCCTTTTTAATTTCGAATTAAGACTTTATTAATTTCTATATAATCCTTTTTAATTTCGAAATTTTTTTTACTTATTTCCAATTCAAGCTTTTTAATTTCGAATTGACTCTTTTTCAAGTTTGAATTAGCCCTTTTTAATTTCGAATTAAGACTATAAATTTAGATTTAACCCTTTTTCATTTCGAATTCTTTTTTTTTTTTATTTATTTCGAATCCAAGCTTTTTAATATTCAATTAACCTATTTTCTTTCCATTTAACTCTTTCTTTAATTTCGAATCAACTTTTTTTCAAGTTCGAATTACCCCATTTTAATTTCGAATTAACACTTTATTAATTTCGACTTAACCCTTTGTATTTTTTTAAATTTATTTCGAATTCAATCTTTTTAATTTCGAATTTACTATCTTTTGAATTACTAATCAACTATTCGATTCAGGATATGTCTCTTTCAGTCTAGACAGACTTAAAGTGAGCCTGTAAATATATTCTGTGCGATAAAAATCCTACAAATAAAATGATTCTAACCAGTCTCTAAAGGACGATTTCTAAACAATCTAAAAAATTTAAGCCAAAGAAGATTAGTTTTGTTTCGCTGCACTGGAATCGGTTATAAGAGGTTTGATAAGGAAAAGACAGATGTAGAACAGCATAGAACATTTTTAGAAATAAACACTCTTTTAAAATAATATCATAAGTCAACATTAATAAATTACACTTGAGACTATAATCAGACAGGATTAACAGGGAAAAATAATTATCAAGATAATACATAAGGATATAAAATATTAGAAACATCGGGCGGATAATCAGTTTCAAACTGCAATCATGTGGGGTAAGTGAAAAATCAAACTGTTTTCATTTAATAACATTTGTTATGTATCGGTATTAAAAAGTAAAAGAAAAATTTAGAAGATATATAAAATCCACTCTTTATATGTCCTCAAGTATTGTTTCTCACTTCGGTCTAAAATGGAAAAGTTAGGGACTATTTATCTTTTGAATATATATTTTTTTTTTTCAATCTTGGATGGTGTCTTCTCGTGTAAACGTTCTTATAGCACAAAATGTGATCAAATTCAAGGATAATGGCTCAGGACACGAGAGTGTTTGTAGTTAAAAAGCAGGCTCATGGTGACGACCATTCGGTAATCCCTGTTCATCATGATTAACGAACAAGTTTTTAAAACGTATAAATTATCGACCCACGGGTGAGACCGAATATTTCAAAAGCGCCAGGGTTTGTTTACAACTAGACGTAAATTTTCAAAAAATATCAGACAGATTTTGTGGAGCTGGACGAAAAAGTAGAAATCGCCCTGGCAGTGAAATTCGAAGCGAAAGAAACAATGGACAACAGTGTATTGTGCGATAACGACTTTTCTGTCCGAGAAAAGAAATACCACCTGTATGCGTTCTATGTTCGAATGAGTGATGATGGAACGGCGTCGGAGATATGGTTTTTTCCCCGTACCATCTTCCAAAACTGTTTTGTGTCGCGCTACCGTAATAAAAATATACGTGAAAAAATCGTGCTTTTGCCATCGTTATTCACCCATTGTACAAGAAATCAATGGAACAATGGATATTACAGATGTAAGAATCAAACTGAAAATCCTAACTTGTTACATAATGTAATCAACAGACTTTATTGAAGAACAACATCATCCCATACGCCCCATAATTTTTTTAATATTAATAGTTGAATATTTTCTTAAATTCTATTTGATCGGTCTTCAAGTAATAAGTTTAACGGATCGTCTCTTACTCCGTCTGTTGAACAAAATAAACCTAGTTTTTTGTTAAGGAAAAATAAAGTTGTTTATATCAGTAGCTAATTGTGTTTAAGAGGTACTATAAAAATTACCAGAGAAATAGCATTTTTCCGACAAATTACCCCTTCTTAATTTCAAATTATGTAATCCTTTTTTATTTCAATTATGTATTCCTTTTTCACTCCAAATCAATCCTTTTAAAGTACATGTACAAATATACTTCAAATCAATCCTTTTAAATTGTGTAATTCTTTTTAAATTCAAATCAATCCTTTTAAAGTACATGTACAAATATACTTCAAATCAATACTTTTAAATTGTGTAATTCTTTTTAAATTCAAACTAACCGTTTTCATTACAAATTAACCGTTCTAACTTCAAATTAACCGT
>CM077100.1:25953811-25970793 GCA_039619505.1 Cimex hemipterus | reverse complement strand
ACCGGTTTAATTACAAATTAACCGTTTTAAATTCAAATTAACCGTTTCAATTACAAATAAACCGGTTTAACTTCAAATTAA
Organism: Cimex hemipterus; assembly: GCA_039619505.1. Lineage (NCBI taxonomy): Eukaryota > Metazoa > Arthropoda > Insecta > Hemiptera > Cimicidae > Cimex > Cimex hemipterus. Next base: position 25,970,712 of record CM077100.1, on the reverse strand, counting down.
CCGTTTTCATTACAAATTAACCGTTTTAACTTCAAATTAACCGTTTCAATTACAAATTAACCGTTTTAATTACAAATAAACCGGTTTAACTTCAAATTAACCGTTTACATTACAAATTAACCGTTTTAACTTCAAATTAACCGTTTTTAATTTCAAATTAACCATGTTTAACTTTTTTGTAGATCAAATGAGTCTTTTTTTAATTTTAAACTAGCCATTCTCTAAAGCATTAAAAAAATTCAGGAGCCCGTATGGAATATAAAATGTAAAGTAAAATTCTGGCATATTGGCGATTTTTTTTATGTATAAAGGATTGGGCTCGTAGAAGATTATATGAAAATTAATTACAATTAAAATGTAAATTTATTAACGAGGGTATTTCTGCCAATTTCTATCTCACAATCAGATGTGATGACGAACCCGCGATAAGGTCGTTACCGATCGTTTTGGTGTGCCTACCTCTCTGGATTCGACTGTCAGGCGTGTTTCGACATTTCGCCGTCATCAGTGGGTCATCAGCCAGATGGTACACCGAAGATGGTGAAATGCCAACTTAAATAAACTTATGTGTAACGACCAAATTACCATTGAATTTAATCAGAAAAATAAACGTTTCTATGAGGGTGTTTCAACTACGAGGCTCGGGGTGGTTGTGTTTTTGAAAAAAGGCCGCTGGATTCGAACCCGGGACCTTAACCTTACAGTGATGAGGGACGTGTGGCTTAAACCGTTGTAACCACAGAGCCCCCTGACTCTTAAAAATGTGAAAATATTATAAATAAATTAATTTTTAGAAAAGTAAAAAATGCATATATTTAAAAAATGTATTCTTTTAATTTGGGAATTTCTGATCTTTTGTTTTTTGAATCATGAAAATTAATTATAATTAAAATTAAGAGTCTCGTTATCAGCGGTGATGCTTGGTACTTATCCGCGGTTAACAAGAGTCTACTGTACAATACATAACTATTTTCTGACGGAGTAAGTTAAAATAATTACAATCGTGTGTGGTGTTTAGTGACCATTAGTTAATGATTATTCGAAGATGGTGAGGTGCGATCTGGTGTGACGTAGATTTTAGAAAAACATTTTCTTTATCGTGCCAACGTTTCGATCTTCGTTGAGATCATCTTCAAGGCCCAAAGTGTTTGTTATCTGCGTAATCGTGTCATTCTCATGGGTCGTGTTCAGAGTGCCCTGGGCACACAAGAACGTCACAATCACGCAGAAAACAAACACTTTAAGCCCTGAAGATGATCTCAGTGAAGATCAAAACGTTGGCGCGATAAAGAAAATGTTTTTCCAAAAACCTACATCACACCAGACCGCATCTCACGATTTCCGAATAATAACAATTCTAATAATTTTTCTACATAGAAACAATTGTTAGAAGAAAACAGGAAAACTGAAAGTATAAACAAGTAAATTTGGCTAGTAAGATAATGTTCATTTATTATTATTACTTTTCTATGTGAAATAAACTATAGGTTTTATAATTATTAGTATTTTCAAGCTGAGTTCCTTTTTTTCATTAGAAAGATGTTTATTTTCCTTATTAGTTTATAATAATAATAGAGCACAACAGCCACGTGTCCTTAATCGTTTGCAAGTTGAAAAACAAACAATAAAACACGCTTCCACCCACGTGGGCCGGTTGTTGAAACCCCTATCCTACCCTGCTGCAAAACTTACCCCAAATATTCCGGAAACTACGTCTAGACGATGTTTTACACTAATGGATCTAAGGTTTACGATTGGAGGGGGCACCCTAGATTCGGGTTATTCACCACCAAAGGGTTTTAATTTTATCTTCATATTTATTTTTACCGCGGAAGCTATTCTTTCGTAGACTGTGACAATGGTTCGAACCGTTAATCAGTGCGGATCGATTCCGGCCTCGCCGTACATGCACGTCATTTTGTGTGTGCTGCGTTTCACAAAAGAACAAGGGGACGAGAAGAAAAGTTCTTTAAAGAAAACAGAACAAACTGACAAATGATTTTTTTCTTCTTCGCGTAATAAAAGGTCTAAGCAGAAAAACTGTACGGTTTAAATTTCGTTTATGACGTCATAATCAAATGTTTAATATATTCGTAAATTTATGATCTAATCAAATGAAGGATCCAAAAGAGGGCGGACTTGTCAGGACAGATATTCAGAAGATTCAGAGCTTCCCAAGCTTTTTAGCAACGGACAACTTTCACAGAACAAAATTCATGGCGAACCCCTGTCATTCAAGTGTTCAAAATTAATTAGTTGATAGTGGGGGATATCGCTATGAAAACAAACATTAGATAGACATAATAATTTTATTCACAAAATCCGGAACACAAATATCAAATTGGACAGAACTAGATAGGTAGGTAAAATTCGAGCAAAATTCAAAAATAGTAATTTGAACATTACTGATTAATGAATTAATAGGAAGGAAGAGTGAGGTAGTTTTAACCAGCACAATTCGTAATTCGCGAGATCCAATTTGTATTCTTTTAAAATATCATCATATATCACATAAGATAAAACTCCACCTTCTGAACCGATTCCACACAAAACTGGATTGTTCTTTTGAAGGCGCGAAATTTATCGGTTAGCATCGAAATGTGTAATCACAATTTCCCTGCAAACAAAGACTCAGTGCACATTGACATTTCTCATTATTGCAAACGTTGGTCAATTTGGCATGGTGATCCATAGAGCATCCTGCATCTTATCAGCATGAATGCTTGGTTTGAGAGGGTTGATGGTAGAATATTGAGTGCTTTATCTATCAATTCGATTAGTTATATATTTGTAAATGATGATGCTTTTTTCTTTTTTTTTTTTTTTACATACCAGCCATTCAAGTAGGTGGTTCTCACCCTTTACTGTGAATGTTTAACTAATCTAAATGGACATTGGAGAACCCATCGAGATCCCAAACTACAAATTCACTCTAATAGAATTTCTCTCGTTATACACAAAATTTTCAGTGCTATAAACAATATATCATGGATAATCTGGATGTCGTATCTTCTGGATGAAAAAAAACAAACATTAAATTGTTCGTCAAGCTTCTAACGTATTTTAAAGTCATCATCAGAGCAAAACAGTTTTAAAGATGTCCACAAATTGACAGGATTACGTTTTTACAACACGATTTCAGATTTCTTTGAAGATAGAAGACTCAGCCACAAAATTGCATCAAGAAAGTTTATAATCTTTAGCAATGTTTGAGAGCTGAATTTTTTAAGTAAAACTTTTTACTTAAATTTTTCCAATGTCTTTGAAGATAAACTCAAACTTGTCCCCCTTGTTCAAAGTAAAAACTTAACCATATCAATTTGTAGTCTTGTAGACAAAGACGTTTTTTCCGTTAAAATAGGTCGAAAGCTTGGCAGATAATTGAATTTGCTTTTTCATCCTGACCAGGCCCAGATCCAGATTGCTCGCAAAAAAAATCGCCCCCGAAAATAATTCATAAGGGTGACACATTGGCGGCTTGCGTGTTAATCGATAAATTACACGCTTTTTTTTATATATTTCGGAAAATATATTCTTCCAAGCAGTCGTCCAATGAGATGTCCGCTAATACCCCAGACAACGTTCCCGACATGATTTTATTCTGAACGTGATTTACATGGAAATTTCTTTTTTGCCGTATTCGTCGCCACTGGAGAAAAATCTGTTAGAAAACCCTTTGAATAAATGACATAAAGTTTCGTCTTAAAATGACTTACTGTTAATATGTTGGAAGGTCCGATATTCCGAAGATTTACCAACGATAAAAGGCCCTATCCACGTTGTTTTTCACACGAAACTAAATTCTAGCTCAAGTGTCACTCGGTTCTAACCGACTAGTTTCTGCCACGGCTAATTATCCTGAACATTTCCTCTAACTTATTATTATTAGAAAGTAAATAGTCTTAGTTCGGTTTGGAAGAAAGTAAAATAGCTTTTGTAAAATTAAATACTACTCACCGACACGAAATATCTCGATTAACGAGGTAGAAAATTCATATGGTTATCAAGAGATTGCTAACCTGTTTTTTTATATTCCACACAGAGGGGAGATAATACACGTTTTATTATTACATTTACTATGTTGGGTATTGAAGAGGAAAACATTTCTTCCCCGTTAAAAATCTACTTCCCTTTTCTGTCTCTTTCCAGGATTAAACGCTTAAAAACCCCTTTCTCTTTGTTTTATTTATAGATATCAAATTTCAACTTGAAAATGTTTCTCGATTTTGTAATCAAATTTAAAGGATTTAATAAACATAAATGGCTAGTTTGCCAAAAGAGGTTTGAACCGAATCTTGCCCCTCGCCTTGTCTTTCACGAATCAAAAGCCACGAAGCCTGATGAAATATAATATATATGTGATATAGATATGAATGAAACATTTTTCAAACAGAAGCCAAAAAAACTATACGAATCGTCAAAAAAGGCTCTAATCTAAAGATCTAATCTTAAAGATTGCGTCAAAGAACAAAATCTGATCAGTCATTGTTTCGGGTTAAATGTACCACGTTTCTTTTTTGCATCTCAGAATGGAATTGTGGATGACAGTTGAAAACATCACGAAAACAAATTTAAATATTATAGGCTGTTACAGATATATCTTTTGTACTTTCACCCCGAAGGGTTGTCGCTGCTCACAGGGTGTAAGTTGTCACCTTAGGGGACTTCACCTAATACGGCCAGATCTAAAGTATCTCCCTTAAGATCCTCTGGGGTTGATCTCGAAAATGGCAACCTTTTTCCAATAGAATCCTCTTATTCATTATTTTCCACCATACACTATTAACTACATACTTATAGGCACTGGACTTTCTGATCCGTTTATTTGGAGATCGTTAGATACGGTCGGGTGTGGGTTTAGAAAAACATTTTCTTTATCGTGCCAACGTTTCGATCTTTATTGAGATCATCTTCAGGGCCGGGATTTACAAACATTGTTTAAATTATACAAATACAGGTAAGATGTGAAAAGATGATTTATACAATGAAACTCGTCATTGTGTCATTTAAACAAGGTTTATAAATCCCAGGCCCTGAAGATGATCTCAATAAAGATCGAAACGTTGGCACGATAAAGAAAATGTTTTTCTAAACCTACGTCACACTAGACCGAATCTCATGATCTCCAAATAATCATGAATGGTCACTAAACTCCGCACATTTCCTTTTTGTGCTAATTCTTCCTACAACATTGGGTCATGTTAGTACATATTTATAAATACACTCTTTTCCAATCATCTTTCGTTTTTCATTAGTCTTCAGCTCCTTTGCTAACAACCATGATTTGAAATTTTCTTATGGTTACATTACATTGCTTTTAGTACCATTCTAGATCTTTCATGTTTTGACTTATATGGTGTATTTTGAGCCTTAAAAAGGCATGAGGAGCAAAAATGTTCAATTATGATCGAATTCATTTCTGTAAGAATCATGACCCTTGGTGGATGTGTTCCAGCGGCCCTGCATTCGAACTTACAAATGGGCTTTTCTTTTCTTTTTCAAAAACACCGGCACCCCCGAGGGTCTGCTGTTGCAAACTATCGTAAAAATGAAAAATAGATAATTTAATAACTAAATGAAACGGATCTTTTAAATGAATTGCATAACCTTAGCAATTAAATTTCAAAATCACTAATATTTTATTTGTATGTATTATTTTCAGGTGGAAAACTGCTATTTTTGTTTAGTGTGATTGTCTCTTTGGCATCGGTTCAGGGAGCACCGAGTCCTGCACCCCAAAATGACGTCTGGGCCTTTTTGGTTGCTGGTTCAAGCGGCTTTTACAATTACAGACATCAAGTAATTAATTCGCACAATACAGACTTTTGAATTGTGAATAAATCATTGTTTTTCATCAGGCTGATGTTTGCCATGCCTACCATATTATGCTAGACAAAGGAATCCCACCTGAGAGGGTTGTTGTCATGATGGTCGACGACGTTGCAAACGACCCCAGGTAAGGCATATAATTGTATAATATATTTTATTATATTTGTTCAACTTTGCAATATTGCAAGATTCTTGTCAAAATGAAGATAATCATGACATCGATTATCATTGATTGCAGCAACCCTCAAAAAGGCACCCTATTCAACAAACCTGGAGGGCCGAATGTTTACAAAGGCTGTAAAGTCGACTACAAGGGAAAGGTGAGCTTTTTAATCTAATAAATATTATCTTGTTACCAACTGCGTCAAATGGAATGAAATTTGAAACAACGAACTTCTTACTTATTGGCTCACTAACAGAAAAGTGCAACTATTGAAACATTCGCAGATGGCGCCACTCAATCAATATAAACAGAAAAATGGCACCATCTCAAAACAACAAACTGAAACGAAAAACACGCATAAAAAACAGAACTGGGCAGAGAAGCTTTAATGTAACAAGAGCGATAGGTGTCCCTTGTAGGACCTGACTCGTAGAAGAAGAGGTCATCCTCACCTGACTAAAGATAGGCCATGTGATGTTGATACACTTATTTTTGGGCCAAAGCCCACTTATATCTACGGAGAAAGATTGCTCAATGTATCCCACCTAACTGTGTGTGCCACTCCTTGGTTCCATACAGGGAGTGTGTAGGAATCCCACCCAGTATGAGAATCGTGCTTGAACACGGCAGCGAGTATCTGTGCCCTCTGTTCTGATTTTAGGAGAATACAGGATTGTTTTGTCTATTACAAATAAAATATATATATAAAAATACAATGGTATTTAATATAAACAGCTGTATTTGTATTTTTGGAAGAAATTCCATGTCAATCTAGAAGAAAAAATCTTCATTTATAATTAGATCTGTTATCTTGATTTGAGGCATACAATTGTAGATCTGTGCCAAAAAAAAGAGTAACATAAAAGAATGGTACGTACAAAATAAAGATATTGGGACCTAAGCATGTCTGAGCCCTATGAATTTGTTTCCTAGATTTTATTTGACAAACTAATGACACCAGTGAGTGAAACATAAATGTAACTTGTTTTGTCTATTTAATAATTTATGTAAAATTAATAGTTGGACGAGTTTTGTGTAATTTATTGCATAACAAACATTGTTTGCGTTCACTTTTCAGGATGTTAATGTTGCTACCTTCCTTAATGTTCTGCAAGGAAATAAAACGGCTGTCGCTGGAGTTGGAACAGGTAGAGTGATTGAAAGGTAGGTTAATAAAAAGTATAGAAACTTAATTGACCAAAAGAACGGCTTTTTGTTATCTTCTCCTCACACTACTTTCTGATTAATTATTTCAGTACAAATACTTCAAATGTATTTGTTAACTTTGTTGATCATGGAGGTGTTGGTCTTCTTTGCTTTCCTGAAGATGATTTATACGCTGATGTCTTGGAGAAAGCATTGCGTTACCTTGCTAAAGAAAAAAGATTCGCAAAGGTAATCTTATTTCGATATATATTTACACGCAAACTATTAATAAAATATTATGCTGTTTAGCTTGTTTTGTATGTCGAAGCCTGTGAATCTGGATCTGTCTTTGATAACATTTTGGAAGAAAACATGAACAGTAAGCAAATGTATAAATTATTGTTATTAGTTTAAAAATGTAGTCAGTGGGCCTTATTAATTTTAAAAAAGGCAAGATTAGATGGAATCAGTGTTGGGCAAAAATTAGTCATGTCTAATCATTAATGATTGATCACTCAGAACGTTAATCATGATTAGTAGTAAGTGACTAATTTAGTGATTGATGGCTAAATTAGTCATGACTAGTAATTAAATACGAGGTATGTCTAATTTAGTCATAATATAGTTAGTCATGACTAAATTTCGATAAATCATAATCGAATGGGCGCACAAAACATGAAAAATACACAATTTCATCACTTTAAAAAAAATTCTAACAGAAATTTATTTCATGAAAACGAAAAATTTTCAATACCTTATTTAACAAAAATCTATCTTCCAATTATAAGTAAAACTCGTTATGAAAAGGCAAAAAAAATATATATATAATAAAAAAATTAATCTTAAAACAAGATACGCTTTGAAAAGTAAATCTGCTTACATAATCGACTAATGAAAAAAAAATTTCTTTGAATTAAAATTTATTCGACTCGAATGGTGAGATTTCTACTTTATTTGGAAAATAAACTATCTTTGGGTCTTGATTGTAATAAAATAGACGTGTCGGTGGTTTTTGTTTGTGATAATATTTTTTGAAGGTTGGCCTTAAGCACGACTCTCATCTAAAAATTTTTATTCTGAGTCTAATGGATTTTGGTAAGTGGTCATTGTAGCCAGAGTTGGGCAAAATCTAACTAATTCAATCATGATTAAGATTTTTGATTGAAGTTTAATCATGATTAAATTAGTCATGAGTAAATTAATCATTGTATGCTTTAGTCATACCTCGTGATTGAATTAATCATGGCCAAATCATACAATGATTAATTTAATCATGACTAATTCAATCGTGATTAAACTTCAATCAAAAATCTTAATCATGATTGAATTAGTTAGATTTTGCCCAACTCTGGATAGAATGACTTGAAAAACTGTACTTTTGTTGTTGATAGTATAACGAAAATGTTTGTTTAGTCTTCGTAAGTACTGCTGCTGGTCGAGATGAATCTTCTTGGGGATGGTACTGCGATAATGGAACTTGCCTAGGTGATCAATTCAGTATTTCCTGGATGGAGCATATGGATACAGTTAAGTTACTATTTTTCACACTTTTGGAATATACAATTAATACTAATTTTGAACTCGACGTTATAGCTGTCAAAAGGAATGTTTGAAACACTTTTCCACCAGTACAGAGTTGTGAGAACTGCTGTAACCAAAAGCCACGTAAACCTTTACGGAGATTTCAGATTAGGTTATGATGTTGTCGAAGTGGAAGACTCATCCACATTTTTAAATTCAGTGAATAACGTAAGTTAATAAATTATATATATTTTTTTAATCCATTGTGCATTTAATAATAATTAGGTTTAATATAAGTTTTTTCTGTGTTGTATCTATTTTGATAAAAATAACTAGAGAGAATAAACAATCTGTACTTTTGTTAATCATTTTTTTTTTTCTAGACCGCTGTAGGTGTAGACAGTAGGGACGTTGCACTTCATTTCGCCAAAATGAATGCATTAAATGCCCCTGACCACAAAACGAGGCAACACTTTGAGATGAAATTGACAAACATGAAAAATGTTAGTTTACACATTACAAAAGAAAGATTTTAATAATAATTATAATATTATAAAATTCTCAGGGAAGGGACATGGCTGACAATATAATATCCTTAATCATGGCAGCAGCAACTAAAGGAGATAAAAAGTTGCAAGAGCAGCTTGAAACAATAAGATATCCATTGAACCTAGATATGTTCCCTTGTTACCGGCAAATGATTGCAAAATTTAAAGAAGTGTGCTTCAATACTAACAAGGTATGACAAAGCCAGCTTTAAAAAACTGATTTTTCTTATTTCAAATACCTCTTATGTCTGTTTTTACTATGCTCTTTCCAAACATAAAAACTTTATTTTATTTTTTTTTTTTCACAGCACACTTACTTCCTCCAACATCTATACAAATTCGCCAATTTGTGTGTAACTGGAGTCGAAATTGAACCTGTGTTTACGGAAATGGCAGCAATATGCACTTCTCAAAACTACTACTTTGGTGAAAAGTACATTCTGTAAACTGCACATAATAAAGACAAGACATAATTAAAGAATATTGCTCAATTAAATTGTGTTTTCATTTAGCCTTTAATGTATGAAATTATTGGAGGGAAATGTTATTCCCGTACAGAAGGACTTAACCTCCAACATGCGTGTGGCTAACGAGAGGTGGTTAAATACGAGTCGGACGCCCTAACCACCAGTCGCCAAAGTCACATCTTCGCACTGAGAATTGAAACAAGAAAATACTTTCAATGGAATTACAGTTGGAAACAGGAAATACTAGCAAAAGTAGCATTACACACCTGCAAAAGGTTTTAACACTGAAGTGAAAGAAAGGGATGAGTGAGTCTGTACTGTCAACAAAATACTTTTGTCATAGTCAAGTGTGAATTGTCACAAAAAATAAAATAGGGAAAAAGAAAAGTGCTCGTAGAGAAATGTTCCATAAGATCGTATGATACCTAACCTTTACATTGCCTGAAAACATGTTAATACTACAACAGGACTTAAAGGGTTCACCGACAGCTTTTTCTAACATCCCTGCCAAATATTCATGTAATAATTGGGTGGAGATAGAAGGAAGGATGAATCATGATAATGTTTTTAGAAAATGGTTTTTCCTACATCTGTCAACCGTTAAGTGCAAAGTCAAAATTTATGTAATTCACTATTAAAAGTCCCGTAGAGAATGTATAAATTAGAATAAGTTGTCTCCTTGATTGTGTTGATATGGAAAGAGTAGACAACATAACCAACCTATTCTATAGTCATTTAAAATTGGACTGACCATGTTGAAGTAGTAAAAAATTTGTTACTTGGCCTAACAGAAATTTTACTTTCTGCGATAAAGCACTTTAATTAAAGTATACTACACCTTAGTTCAATCCCACATTTGATATCGTATTGTATCCTGAGAAGGCGCATACAAAAATACAACTACACACTCGTAGCCTTTATAAATAAGAACAATATACAGGTTTGACAACACGAAATGCATAAGGCAGGAACGAATAAAAAATTAGTCTGACTCGTTCGTGGCGTGGGGTTGCCCGGGGTCGGGTGGGTTTGGGCGGTGCTGGACTGTGGGGTTGGGTGCCATAGCGGCTTGGGCGTGATTTGCCCCGGATTCTATGGGGATGTGGTCTTTTCCATGGTGTTGTAAATGGTTTTTATCCACATCCCCGAAAATGGAAACCGTATATAGACCCTAAAAAAAAATAAATAAGAATGAGTGCCCGTCCCTTTAGGCAGGCTTGGGCACTCTCCCGCTTTCCGGCTGCGCCTTGCTTGCTACTTCGGACATCCGCACACTGAGAAAGAAGGGAAAAAAGGCAGATGCTTAAACAGCGATGGAAAAAAAAAAAAAAAAATACAACTAACCATATAAAATCTCTTCAAAAAAAGTTTTGTAGACTGTTTCGCCTTTGTAAATAGGGACACACCATGAATTTTTATTAATTTTTTTTTATAAATTCAAAAACATAAATTACAAATTAAGAAATCCTGCTAAGTATCCACAACCTAAATGTACTCTATGTTAAATTCTCTATATATTGGCTCAAATGGGTTAATATGATTCCTCCTGCCTTAAAAAAACAAATTAAGAAAAAACTGCAATTCAAATCAAACCTTGGCTCTTGAGCATCGTTAGTGAGTCTGTTTCAGCCTAAATTTGTTTAATTCCCTTTGCGTTCCTACAAACTGACGCATTTTTTTCTCATTTTTCATTTTGTACAACAATTTATTGCACATTCGAAGGCTAAATTTGCAGCGAACTCCCCTCAACCGTACGCTTCAATAAAAAAAATTTAACGATTTGATGATAACCCTTAAACAGATATTTCTCCAGGGCACCTGTGCTCTCATTTTTATTTAATATTGAAGCATTGGTTTCCTTTTCTTTATTTAAACGCATTATGTATTATCTTTATTTATTTCATTGTTTGTATGTTTAATTAAATACAAATAAAAATGGCAGGGAAAAAGTCTCCACATAAAGGGACAATTTGCAGTTTAACTCCTGGAGGGCATTTAGCATCGAGAAAAGAGGTTTGAGAAACTTCGGCACAAATGTAAACCAAATAAAACGAGATTAGCAATCAATGAGTTTTGATGAAAATTATTTAATTATGATGGTTTGGAAAAAAAATCATCCGAACACCGGAAAATAATTTAGTGATAGATTACAACTTAACTAACAATTTATTACCTAGTTTTGTTTTTAATAACTCGTAGAGGGCTTAAAGTCTCTTAGGTAAAGAATAAATCATTTCATCCTGTCCATCCCAAACAAGAGCAGTGTAAAGCTGTTCAACACTTCCTGGAGGTGGCGAATGATGAACCAGTCTCTTTATCAAGTCCCGTAAGTGATCCATAGGATTCATGTCACTGTGGTAATCCCTAAGCCCTCCAAATAATGGATGAAAACTTGAGCTACATGCGGTCGAGCGTGTTAACACGAAGTCGTCATCAATAAACAGGAGTTCAAACAAAGATCCTTTCTCTATGACAATCAGTTCAGTCTTTGAAAAGATTGTAACTAACACATAGCACATGAAACGAAGGTCCCGGCCATCTTTGACAAGAATAGAGTAGTTTGAGAATACCCCCCCCACTGATCGCGTGTACAAGCTAGATGCTGGATGCTGGTTTGTGAATAGTCACCATTCTATTTGATGCTTCTACAGTAGTAGAAAACAGAGACTGCTATTCTTACAGCTGATTACACCCTCTGATGACCGTTTTAAAACTCATGCTTACATTATGGAACTTTTGGACTACCTATCAAGCAAGACGTTCAATGACGGTTTCTTCTTCAGTAAAAGATCAATAAAACTATTGCCTCTATTCTTCACTACCTTCTCTTTGATTCAGACCTTAACCCTCCGTCCTGAGAGGCCAACTAAACACCGTCAAATCTTTACTCTGTTCTCTGCACCTTGACCAATTTTTTTTTTATCAGAGTTTTTTTCTTTTGGCTGTTCGCTCTGCTTGACGGTCTTTTCCTTCGCTTCTCCTGAGCGTTTGTCATGGTTATACCATGTCCGGGGTGGACCTCTTGGCGGCGCTCAGTTGGATGTGAGATGTGTATTTCCTTTCTTTTCTTTTCTCTTTTTTTGCTTTTGAAAATCACTTTTCTCAATTGATGTCTTTCATTGGTTTATAAGCAATAAATAGATAAATAAATACATAGATCCGTTAATAAATATTCAAATAAATAAATAGTTCTGTTAATAAATGTATAGATAAATAAATACATGCACATACATTTGAAAATATTTCTAAATCATTATACATGCTATTACAGCTATACATTTAGATAAAAATATGACGCCTTAGTTTCGCTAATAATGTTGTTAATGTATAGATTTTAGTCGTTTACCGGCCACTTTTTTTGTTCCATCACTTTTTTGACGAACTTTTCAGTTGCTTCAAATTTCTTCTTTGTCTTTAGTGCTTATTGTGTTGCTCATCTTTCTCCTATTTTGTTCAACCAAACTTCGCGTGCTTGGTTGTAATTCTCACAGTTCACGAACACATGTTCAGCCGATTCTTCGTAGCCACATTCGCAAAGGGGCGAGTCTACCAGTCTAAATCCAATACAGCTTTTGTGCGAAATCCCCAAGCCCTGTTAACAGCCGAGACGTGTAGCGGGTGATTTGTAGGTGCTTTATTTTCATTCTTTCTTGGCCAACTAAACACCATTTCGCTTGCTATTTTTTTTTTTCTTTTTATACCTGTCCTAGTACTTTCCTATTTAGGGGTGGTGCATAGGAATCTCTAATTCATTCTGTCGTCAACCTTCATTCTGCTAGCCTAGTTCCATCCTGGCTTGTCAAGCCGACTGCTCCTGACTCTATCATAACTTAAAAGATAATTTCTCCCTATATTTTTGATGTAATCGTTCATTTTACTTTTCAATTTCGTTTTCCTGTCTTTTATTCTAGATTTCCCGCTGAAATGGACAAAAAGTATGTATGATTTTTGTAAAAACTTGTACAAATTTTGGTTCTTTTAGCTTAATCTTCATTACATTCAATAAACTCATTTGTTTCCATCCGATTTGGTGTATTTGATTTCCGTAAATCCTAGCAAAGGCTACCTTAATGGTGTTTTGTATTAAATTGATTAGAGGGGAAGGGGGAGGGGAAAATATGTAGGTGGCCTCTCAGGCCGGGTGCGCCTGGTCGTGTTCCATTGAGAGGTGCGCCCGATGGAAGGTTCAACAACCGTAGATCACTGTGGGTAGAGCGCGGCACGGCACACCCAGGTCAGGTTCATCCGTCAGACCGTACATCTTTTTGACTTAAAACCATGCTTTTATGAAATAAAAAATACTAATTAATTTTTTACTCACATTTATGGTTTCATAAAAGAAAACAATTTAAAAAAGAAACTCACTAGGCAAGTTTGCCCTCCAAATAATAAAATTGATCTTTTCTAATCTAAAGAGTTTAAAATGATCAGTAACACTATTCAGATGAAAAGGTTACCAACGAATACTTTTTTTCTGTCTTTCAGTATATGTATTGACAGCGTACCTTCTTACTTGTTCAGTGGAAAATTAATAAAACAAGAGTTTACTCATAAAAGTATAATGAAATTGACAAAGCTATCTGTTAAAGGTAAAGATGTCAAATAAAGTAAAGAAACAACTGTAATAACAAAAATATTTATTTTGTATCTATTTTTCTTTCTTAACTCCCATACCAAATACCAAACAGTAATTATTGGCAGCAATTTTATCACATTTAGAACATCCCCAGATGCGGATGATAGGTTTTGATTAAAACAATATTGAGCAAGGATTAAGGCAAAGCAATTAGTATTTTTATTTGCCTTATTAACAAGAAGTAATTAACCAATAAATTATTATATATTGTTACATAAGAAATTAAATTATATTTAATCTATCATCAACATCACCAAAAACAATCCACAGTATATTTCACTTATCACATTAATACCTATTTGCTAAACTAAATAAATAAATAACATTTAATTGGACTCTATTTACAATTATACTTTCTTCAATTACTTATTAAAATATATAAAATATAAACTAAATGAACTTAAAATTATTAAGTAGGGAAATTCTAAGAAAACAAGACAACATTAATAATCGTAATTAATCACAGTGAATGTAATGGTGTTATTTCAATGTGTTTTCTAAAGTGGTCATCGTTCATTACAAAATACAAAGTTTAAAAGGCACACAATTATCCAATAAAACCACACAAGTAATAAAGTAACTAATTGCGAATCACCCAATGGCACATTGCTGACGGAACGCGTCAGAGCTATGGAAAGAGTAAATAATTCATTCCCAAGAAAACAAAACAAAGAACGAAGAAACGCACAAAAAGCAAAACATGGCTATGATCTATTTTTTGAAATTATGGAAAACACAAGAAAAGGTTTTGGAAGACTTTCTTTAGCAGCAAGTTATAAGTAACTAATTAAAAAGGTAGCAAAATTAATAATAAATTTAAAACCAAAGCCAAAATCTTAAATAGGTATTGTAATAAAAATTGCAAAATGTCGTTTGGCACAGAGAAATCACAGAGGAAAGATTACAAGTTTTAGGTTCACGGGAGAAAAAATAGTTTTCTTACTTATATAATTAATAAGCATAAGGAATTCAGCAAACACCGTTTATCCTCCATTAAAATGTTAAATGTATTGTGTCCATATTTGAACAAGTACCATTGTTTTGTACTCTGACATTCTCGCTTTTTGTAACATTACACTCATAATTCAAAAATATTATTGTATTTATAACTGAATAAAGGTGCAGTGAATATTTTCAACATGCTTATTTCATAAAAACTAATTTTAAACGTAACATTTAAACTATAATAATTAAAAAACTACACATTTTTTCATTTACAAAAAAAAATTATATAACATTAAATGTAAACTATGATATGATATAAAAACGAAGCCTGTATGAATAAATCTATCTCATCTCCGAGTTGACGGAATTGGACGAACAAAAAAAGAAAGAAGAAACTATAATACACAAGATAATAATTTCAATGTTTACATACAAAAAAAAAAAAAAAATTTAGCCATTTTTAACTTAAAATAATGTAACAATATTTGATTCAAATAGAGAGCATTAACACTATACAGGAAGTTTTTATTAAACCTAGCCAATGTAGAAAATACTGTTTTAATTTTTTTTTTTTAATTTCGCTTTTGCTTGAAAAAATATACTTCTATCAGAATTAACATAAGTCTTCGAGACCATTGGATATACTATATTTATGTACAAATATTTTATATTTATAAAGAACGCTACTTGATTAGAATTAGCCATGCGTATTTTAAGCATTTGGTTACCCTTGCCAAATAAAAGATTAATCCAATTACATTATACAATTAAAGACAGATGCAGATTCTAATGGACAAATGATACAGAATAAAATTATTTATTTATTATTTACAAAACAAAGTAGTTTTGTTATGCATGTATAAGTAGATTATTTTAATTTGAAAATGATTTTTTGTTTCTAAATTATTATATTATTTAATTGATAATTTAATCGAATTCATTTGCACTACTGAGATTATAAAAAAAAACATGATATTAACTAATGATTTTTTCTTAAAATTAGATAAAAATAGAACAGTGAAAGAAAGAAAATGATTAATAGAAAGCTTCGAGGTAACACTGATCATAATTGCTTGTGTTTGCCATTAACAGATGGGGATGTCAGTGATGGTAATGTCGAGTTCATAACCGCATGTTCAATACTTTTTTCTACAAAAGCTTCGTATGTAGGCTTCATAAACTGTAAACATTAAAGTAACAATTAAATTACATCCACGTTACTTTAATAACACAAGGTAAAATCGGGCTCCACGAATATCTCCGCTGACCAAGAAAGAAATAATAGCAGTGATGTGCACGGTAAAATATATTACAAGAATAAATGACTACCCTTTGATCAAAAAACTTACTCGTGTGAAAGGGCTTTGGTTTTGATTTAAATAAATAGATAAAATATCAACATGTTGGGTCGGAGTGAGGAGCATTCGTGTTGACCAAATAAATAAGTTACAATTAAGGTTTTTAGTTGAGATAAAAAAAAAAAGTCAATGGCACAAGTGGAATTCGAACCCACGATCTCTGGCAATATATGCTGCTGCTCTACCACTTGAGCTATCGTGACCTCGATCCACTCAGACACTAACTTCCCATCTCAACCACTTTTTTTTTTTTTTTTTTTTTTTTTTTTTTTTTTTTTTTTTTTTTTT
>CM077100.1:25930904-25944108 GCA_039619505.1 Cimex hemipterus | reverse complement strand
TGTTTGTTTCTCTCTCTCTCTCTCTCTCTCTCTCTCTCTCTCTCTCTCTCTCTCTCTCTCAAAAAAAAAAAAAAAAAAAAAAAAAAAAAAAAAAAAAAAAAAAAAAAACCGAACAAACTTATTTGTCAACCCAATAAATGAACTAACAAGTATCAAGATATTTAGAAATATAATCTATAAATATATATAAGATCTATGTTGATAACAAAAAGAAATTTGATAAAATTACAGAAAGACCACTAATAATATTCATTTTTTAATTAAAAACATTATTGGTAACTTTGTAAAAAAAGACGTTTTAATATTTCCTGTTTATTTTCATGCTGGAATATGCATGATTTTTTTTTTTTTAATATCTTCAACTTAATACTGTTTAATTAATTTGAAAGATTGTCTTAAAGCTTAGTTCTTAATTAAAAATAATCAGAATAGATTAATTTTTAAAATAAATTTGTAACTTCAAAGACAATGTAAAGAGTATACACAGTTATATCACAAAAACATGTGCTGGCATAGGCAAGTCATACTTAAAATGTAAAGCTTATTTATACAATTTAAGAGAAAATATGACAACTAAAAAGAAAATTGTTGTCTCCTGATCCAATAATTTTTATAAATACATAATTAATTAACAAGATTTTGTGCTGGATCTCAGTAGGTATCAGAGAGATCCACATATGGATTTCACTATTTTTTGAGGCTTAGTTTGCCCATCATTAGTTAAGGTCCTGGCACTTTGGTATTAAATTCTTGTCATTAGCATTTCAAGTTGTATGTAGTACACTTTCCTGTTAATTATACTCCACAAATTATTTGTTACCGCCAGACAGTTAACTAACTGGTGTCTTCAAATGACATTTAAAGACAATAGGATTCTAAATTAATAAGCCTTTTGAAGATTAAGCTTAGTGAATTCAAAGTATGAAGGGTACAAGGGTAGTGCTAATTCAAACACCATAAGCTAAGCAATAAGTGCAATAACTAAGCAAACTAGGAGGAAAAATCCAAAACAAAACTTACCTTGTCAAGTTTAATACGGTAATTTTCAGAAAATTCTTCACCTCCCATTTTTCTCTTGCTTTTAAATTGATCCAAGGCCATAGTTTTAATTCTTTGATGCTCGGCTTCGAGGTGATTAGAGCTTACATAGGGCTTTGCTCCACCACACACGCCTTCCATCAAAGCATGGTAAGTTTCTTTAGCACTTGCCACGGCAGATAAATTATTAGCTTCTGCAGTAGCCTAAGAAAGAGAAAAAAAGAGTAATGTAAATTCCGAAATTCTAAGAAGCAAGACTGATTTAAAGTTATGCAACTTACAACGAGCATAGATTTGGGTTCAGGAAGCTCATCGCCACTATAAATATTGATATATGCTTTGAAATATTCTACCAAATCTTTGGCCTTCACTTTTTGGCCATCGATGCGTTTTAAAGTAAGGTTTTCAGGGGCAAGTAATAAAGGCACAAATTTAGTCAATTGTTCAATAAATTCTGCTTCAATATCTATAAAAAAAAAAAAAAAAGGCATAATAAAATCTACTAGGAGTGAAACACTGAAAATTAGTCTTTTCTAAAAAGCCTCTAAAAGTCCTATCTAATTTTTTTTTTCTTTCAATAATACATAAAAATAATTGAATAAACTTTGTATCCCTGGCAGATAAATTTTTATATAGTAGTATTTTTCAAAGGGATCTACAAGTGTTCAGAATTTGTACAAATGCATAACAGGGGAAAAAATTCTGTATTTGACATAAGGTAAATGACCTAAATTATAAACATTTTTTAACTACACTTATTAATTATATCGACTCTATCTTTTACTTGACCATTATATAACTTTGTTTATAAGCAGCATTGTTTCTCAACAGATAAAGGTCCCATTATCAGACATTTAAAAGAAGAAAAATTACCAAACAATGCGTTTATTCACTTTTTATCTTATCAAAAATGAACATTTTAGCACAACTCAGTAATACATTCCATTTGAACCTGTGACCTATGTTATTTATGATTTATTATTTTTCGTGTCGATCCAATTAGAAAAAGTCATTTACCTTTGAGACGGCCATCAAAATTAGGGTTTGTTGCTACTTTTAGGCCAGGGTGAGGCATTAAAAAGCAACTTATGTCTGTAAAACAAGACCTGATGTGTCGCCTAATTGACTGCAATTCCGGATGCTGCTTATCAGACACCTGATCGAAAAATACAATACAATAAAAACTACCTAAGGAGCAAACTCTGTTAATAGTTAAATATTTACCTGTAAACGCTTTTCCAAAAGTTTTTTGCCACCCTCCTCCCCGTACGGGGCTTCGTACGGAAAACTCCAATCCCTCACAAGAAATTGGAGCTTTTGAAAAGGCTTCTGATCGCTGCTTGCAAGAGCAAGCCTTCCATACTCGGTGAATAACTGTATAACATATACATTTATGTTTACAAAACCATTTTTCTTAGCTGGTGAAACAAAGAGACATATATTTAAAATTAGGAAAGGGTCACAGTTTTATTTTTCCCTTATTCCCAAGTTATAAATAATTTAATATTTAAAATATAATCATATTGTTGGTTGTTTGCTGTTAAATGTGAATTAGACCAAGTCAATATCTTATTGTCAGGTGCAAAATTGAATGGTCAATGAGCCTTGGTGGTATGAACTCTGCATAATTGTCTTAAAAATCTCCCTTTTGCTATCCACTTTAATCAGATTTACAACCAACACTTTGGCACTCGATAAAAAAAAAAAAAAAAATTAATATCATATTATTTTGTTTTCTTGACTTAGCCTACAATTAAAATATCAAGGAACAATGCAGGTGCCGGGATGAAGTGAGAAGGTCTAATGTTGCAGAAGAAAGCCTTCTGTGACTACTGATGTGGTCTTTCTAGCATAAAGACACTTTTTTAAATTTATTTATTTATTTTTAATAACAGAAATTGGTTATCTCAATTTCTTATTAAAAATCAATTATCTCACCCAACCAAAATCACACACAATGAAAATATTTAATATTTAGCGAGAATTTTTTTTTTATATATTGAAAGGACCGTCTTACCTGTAGGTGTTGCAAATCATCTTCTTGGATGTTTTGACTTATGTTGTAGATTTGAATTGAGCTTATCATGGTGCTGAGGGCAAACACTGTTGCACAATCACGTACAGTACTCTCGCTATCGAATGTACCTTGAGTGTCTAGGAGGATGATTGCAACCTAGATGGACGACAAAAAATAGAATAAATGTTTAAAGGGCAATTTGATTTTTTTTTTTTTTTTTTTCAATCACACCTTTTCATTTTTTTCCAAAGTAGTCAAAAAAATTTCAGACCACATAAGGATTCCTGTAGTATCACGTTCTGATCCTCCTCTCCAAGAAAACCCTTCAAGTGGTACATCCTTAGGTCCCATCCAATTGCCAACTTGTTCCTCTTCTTCCTCCTCTTCATCTTCATCTTCACTATCAGATTTAGATTTTTTTTGTAAAGAATAAGCAGGGTACTAGGGAGGGGAAAAAATAATATGAAATACCTCATTTTACAATTCGGAATTCATGTTTTTTAATAATAATAATTACCGTTGCTTTCAAGTATCTCAAGAAAAAATCTAAAATAAACGATTTTCCCTTCCGAAAAGCTCCAGCTACAGAAACCACAACGACATTACGGTTTCTTATCTCAGGCTGAAGAAAAAGCCGTTGCAGTGCCTCTTCGTCCAACTCGAATTTGTGGTCTGGTTTGGAGAGCACTACAGGTACTGCTCCTTCGGTAGTCTTTTCTATAACAAAAAATAGAAAGGGTTGTTCAAATAAATGCTTGAAAATATTTTTATCTAAATGATAAATTTGAAATTGCTAATTCGTATGTTGTTACATGTACATTTTCAAAGCCTACAGACATTGCACAGTTTCCTTCTTTCTTACTTTGCAAAATATTTAATATAAAATGTGATAAGTTGCATGAAAATTTAGGTTAGTACATGTTTGTTTTAAATTGAAATGTGTGTGTGTGTGTGTGTGTGTGTGTGTGTGTGTGTGTGTGTACGCACGCATGACAAAAATGTGATATATGGTAAGGTTAATTGCTAAAAAGTAATCTAATAAGAGATTAATAAATCTGACTGTACTGCAAAATGTAACTTTGTTAAAGATTAAATATTTTACTTTTGTAAAGATAGTTATTACACATTTCTACACAATAAGAACAAAGAAAAGCACGTAATTCTATGAACAGATATCTCAATTATATGTAGTTGTTACATTTTTTAATTTTTTTTGGGGGGGGATTGAATAATAATAAGGGCAGAGTGAGGTCTGTTGTGGCCTGCGCTATCATGATCCTGAGGCCATTGGGTTTGAGGCTAGTGACCTATAGGTTCGAGATTTGGAAGAAAGAAAGCGAATTCAGTTCGCAGAGCCAATTGCAGAAAAAGTTTGTCTCGATGAGATTGTTCTCCAGAAGACAACAAAAATTAGCGAATCAAGTGTATGTTTATGTGGTCTGTGGTACTGAGCGAGGGATCCCGTGTTTTACGATTTATTCCTGAAAAGGATGATACGAATCGCAGGAAATGTTGTGTAGTTGGAGGCAGATCTAGGCAGAGACGAGCAGACTTAAGAATTTGTCTTAGTTTTATCAGGCCTGGTACAGTTGAGATTGTACTGGTGTCTTTTGTTTCACTTGTTATAAGTACAATTTTAAAAAGAAAACGTTAGTTCAATTAAATATTAACTTTTAAGTTTTTCTTTTTAGTTTTAAACCCTAATAGTGAATTTTTTGTGTTAAAAATTAGTTTCTGTAGAAGCAGGAAGTGCATTGTATTTAAGTTCATTTGCATAAGAACTTGGGTGGAAGCGCAGCTTCGAAAGTAAGAAGTGCTACCTCAATCGGCTGTGGTGTGGAGCCAGGATCCATATCGTGTTTTTTTTTTACATCTATCCTTAAAGCATCCAAGTTAAAAAAAATTTTAAATGAGAAAGGTGTTGCTTTTAGAAGATTAACCCTATCTCATGTCAATAGACAAATAAACCTAACTTGTTAACAGATAAAATTAAAAACACAAGTTTGAAATGTATCAATTGTTAATTGTAATGTTATTACAAGTTCAAACTATTTGAATTAAAAGTTTGTAAATGTTAAAAGTTATTATTTTAAGGCAGACCTTATAACACAAAGGGTAAACATATGTGGTCCTAATTGACAAGCTCTATCGTAAAAGTACATTTTAAAAAATGTTTCCAAGTGTGGCAGTGAATGGGTAACATTAAAAGAGACACCATTACAAGACAAGGAACCAAATATCAACAAGAGATAGAGAAGAACTAAGATTAAATTTATAATGGATTGACTCTCAATATACAAATCTAAATGGGAAAATAGATGTTTGTTTTTTTAATATAATATACAAACAATTTAATCATTTCTACCATAAAGATAATTGATATCTTAATGTGAGGGACGGGTAAGCAATACGTTACACCCAAAGAAAAAAAAAAATTAATAATTACAAAATGCCATTTTAACGTTAAAAAAAATAAAACTATGTACATCAGAAATTCATGACTTTTAATTGAAACTATTCAATTATGATGGTTTCAAAGAAAATTCACCGAAACAGCGGAAAATCGTTTATGTGCACTTCACCGCCAGTAAAATATTGAAATTTTGAAAATGTGAAAAGAAATACATTATCATAATTTTGTTATTCTTTGACAAATTTAAAATCTGATTGTGCCATCATATTCAAAGTAAAAAATAAATCCTTTCAAACAGTGATTAAAATGTGCATGTTCTCATTTAAAATTTCAATATTTTACTGGCTCTGAAGTGCCCTGATAACATATATTTAAAGGGAAAAAAAAAAAAAGGATAAAAAGTTAAAACTGAATTAAAAAATATGAAATACGTATTTTTTGGTTTTTTTAATAATGTTATATGTTCAAGAGTAATTCAGCCAGGTCATCTAAAAAACATACTTGTACAATTAAAATATTGGACTAATTTTTTAGGTTTATATAAAACCAATTTAAATCGTAATAGACGCCTCTGACAGTCCTACACCCTGAAAATTAGCACTTAGAAGTGGTAATATATCAGTTTATTTAATTTTCTTCTTTGGTTAAGGTCACAAAGTATTTATTTTAAATAAGGAAATCATTTTTTGTGTATTAAAAAAATAAATAAAATAAGAAACCTATCATAAATTTACAAATATGGGTTCAAATAAATCAATAATTTGGTCATTGCTTTGCTTTGCAGATTTGAATTTTTCTTGGATTGGATGCAACACTGATGATGGCAAAATGCCAAAAGACTGACTAACTTAGCGAAAAAAATAATAATAATAATTCTAGACATAATAATCATTACATCAACGTTTTTAACATATGAAACTGCAACAGGTTTATAATGAGTTTTTTTTTTATTAACTATTATATTAAAACTATTTAAACAATTAGTTTTTATAATTATTTATCGTCCATCACAAACACTACTTAATTCTGATTTGTTAAATTATGTTACAAAGTTGCTGACTTAGCGTTCGTAAAATATGTAATCGTGTCAAGTTAATCTTAAGACTAAATCACATCACTGCAAAACAATTTAAACAGTGAGACATCATCCTGTAGAGTAAATAGTGATGAAACTGCAACTTGATCGTTACTGATCATTTTGGTCTCGTCCTTGCTTTGTTGGTCTGTTGATATTACAAAAATTACTCGATTCGTCACAAAATTATCTACATGCAACATTGAAGATGGCAAAATATTTATACATATCTGACATATCACCGAAGGACTGAGGGCAGCAAATTACATTTTTAAAAAAATTAATTACAGACTTTTTTTTTCAATCATGACGAAACAATTTTAACAGTTAATTATTGATGAATGAATATTCATCGCTAGATCCATTTTAAATTTAAAAGGAACATGCAAATGTTTTGAACATTTAAAATTTAAAGACGAGTCATATCGATAGTAAAACAAATAAGGCTAGTTAGTTAGCTGAATGTCATGGATTCAAAACCCACTCACGACATTCATGACCTAAGATAAAAATTATTAATTAATAAGATTGTATAAAATAATTAATAAAAATATTTTTTAAAGTAAACAACTTTTTTAAAGGTTAATTGATTATAGACTGTCAACTTTTTAACTTTTGTTTTTGTAATGGAGCCACTACCAATCATTGTAATTCATTTTTTTTTTTTTTTTTTTTTTTAATAATTGTTCGTCCTCAGCCATGGGATAGGTCAGATGCATATAAACATTGTACCATGTTCAGAGGTGTATTTTAGTAATTTTTTTTTTTTTTTTTTTTTTTTGTCAAATTGAGTCATTTTTAAATCAACAGGACAACACAGCAAGGTTGAGACCGAAATTATGTCAATTATGATCAAGCTGCAGTTTCATCTCTGCCCAGTCCACAAGATGAAGTTTCACTGTTTAACTTGTTTGATGCAAAACAATTTGTAATACTTTTCCAAACAAAAATGTTTGCCTCAGTAGCATTTCTTTACTTGGGATAATTCAGTCTTTACTAAAATTATTCAGATATCGTGAGATGCAGTCTGGTGTGATGCCCAAGGCATTGAGGGCACTCTCAACACAACATGGCACAATTACACTGAAGATAAAAACTTTGAGCCCTGAAGTTCATCTCAATAAAAGGCTCAAGTTGGCACGATAAAGAAAATGTTTTTCTGATGCCTACATCACACCAGACCGCATCTCACGATATCTGAATAATTATCCGTTAACGGTCACTAATCTCTACACTTTACTAAAATGTCAATATTACTTTTCAAGTTTAAACTTGGTTGGAACTATGCTCAAACAGCCAGAATTAATTAAGTCTGGGGCGATGGCAGTGAGAATGAGAGCACCTTTCAGAGATGGTTTAAAAAATTTCAAGAGGTAGACTTTACCCTTGAAGACAAAGAAGGTCGTGGAATGATTTCTTCCTAGGATGATAATGTTCTGCGAGCTTTAGTAGAAGAAAATCCCAGTACAACTGTTCGGGAACTTGCAGATAATATTTCAATTAGCAAATCGACTGTCGATGACGACCTTAAGGCAATCGTAAAGGCAAAAAGCTCCAAAGTTGGATTCATGCATTTTACAACCACCAAAAAATATCATTAAAAAGTTTGTACACTTCTTTCACAAAACAGAAACCAACCTTTTTCGAGAGTTGTTATTTGTGATGAAAATTGGAGTACGTTAACAGCAGACGTTCAGGACAGTGGCTCGACAAAGGAGAAACAGCACCATATTTTCTAAAGCTCCCAACTCATCAAAGGTCATGATGAATCTTTGTGGGCTTCATTTTGACTGATTTACTACAGCTTCTTGAATCCTAGCGAAACAATTCCAAAATGCATTGCTCTCACATTGAAACAATGTATCAGAAATGGGCATTATTGAAGCCATCTTTGATCAATCATAAAAGGGAAATTCTGTTACACGACAATGCTCGGTCCCATGCCTTACATGTGACAACACAAAAACTCATCTTGGTTATGATGTTTCTACTTCACTTCCCCTATTCTCCGGATCTCTCGCCTACCGTCTACCATTTTTTCACACACCTAGACAACTTAAAAAAATTATTGATCAAAAGTTGTTAGAAAAAGCATCCACAGAATTTCTTAACAATAGAAGTGTATTGAGTGTTGTAGGGTATTTAATTTCACAAAAAAAATGTTTAAAATCATTTTATTGTTTTTATTTTATAGTCGTAAACATGCAATATTTTCTGGACAACCCAATAATTTGGATGTTATCGATCGATCAGGTTTGGTCTACCTTTCACTCGCTGTGTTAATCAGCATTTCACTATCGTCAGTGATTTTTGTCAAGTCTGATAGACCAACCCAGCAAGGAAAAGACAAAAATGATCAACAAATTAGGAAAATAAATTAATTAACTTAATCACTTGGCCCCTGACTTTCAAGTAGAAATACACGCCATTATTGCTTTTGCCCCAGAATATCTTAAAAGAGGTTACACTGACAAAAAATAAAAACTTATATCGGTTAACCAAGCACTATTAGCGTGTAATCAAATCATCACATCAAAATTAGTCAGTGAATGCATCCAAAATATCCAAAACCTTGGGAAACAAAACAACCTGATATCTTGGGTGCCAGGGCACAGAGGAATTTTCGCCAGAGGATCTGCAACGCCTTGTGCCTATTCTTGGGATTAAAAAAAAAAGACACGTAGAATCTTGATCACAGAATGGATCCATAAAAGACAAAAGAAGTGGACAAACTTTAGAACGTACAAGATTATGCTAATAACCCTCACCAAAACTGGTAAACTCACTGATACAATTAAGGAGGACTAAATTTAGGAGTGATAGGACTATTACTGGCATTAAAAAAAAAAGATGTTTACAGCATGGAGTATATTCAGACTGTGCAATGAGGAGGAAGGATATTATCTTCAAATGTGGATGGACACACTGACCAGAGGGAAATATGTAAGACCATGCCATAGGCCGTGAACCTATCCTAGAATCTACCATCGCAGGATGGATCCAAAAAAAACAAAAGAAGTGGATAAACTCTAGCGGCAGTAGATAAACTCACGACGAAACAGCCCTCACCAAGACTGGTAAACTCACTGCTGCAATTGACGAGGGTTATTATTAACCGGTCACACGAGCATAAACAACGACGATCCCGTCAGCAGATTACGCAGTGAGGAGGAGGAAACAGCCACCCGCATCATGTTCAAATGCGAAACAACAGCTTAATGGAGATTTAACGTAACATATGGAGAAAAAAAATCTAAGGGATCAAATTGTAGCACCAACAATGATCTGGTATTTCTAAGAGGAAGGATTGAGTAGATTGCACTGGGGAACTAGGAAGGTCTAAGCCAGAAGGCGGACCTGCGGAGGAGCACAAACCCTCGTATCCTCATTACCGTACCATAGTCACTTGGCCAACTTTTTAAAATATGGAACTGCAACAGGTGTATATTGAAAATTTTATTATTAACTATAACGTTAACTGTTTAAACATTTCAGTAATTATACGTCGTCCGACACTAATAAGACTACAATATTACTTAATTTTAAAGGCTTTTCTAATGTTTGTAGTGTTTATTAAAAAAAGGGGAAATCCGTATCAGTGCAAGGGATAAAATGAACTATAGCAAAATTGAGGTTTGAAACGTGACAAGAGGTTAAGCTTATTAAGTTGTAAATAGCAAATAAACCTTGTTTTTTCTGGATCTTAAATTGAAAATAACAGTCTAATATGTTTGTGTTTTAATTCTAGACGTAATGGCAACGAAGTTATCGAACTATTTGGATTGTAAAAAAAAAAATAATAATAATAATAATGTTAAGAGGGGGGGGGGTTGTAAATGTGTTGCTGCAAATGTGTTTTGAAATGTTCGTTTGTAAAATTTACAGGAAACGCTTTCGTGGTAGGGACGGGGAATTGAATAAATAAATTAAAAAATGTGTTGTCATTCTCATTAATGCGATTTAAAAGTCCACGATAGGGCCGATTGTAAAAGAGGACGGCCGACGAAACGGGCTGGCCAGAAATGTGCCACGGCCCGGAGGAAACAAAAGTACAAATTGAAAGGGGAAAAAAAGGTGAAAAATTGGATATAAATTTACAAAATGAAGGCTATCGTGAAGAAAAAGGTTAATTTTAAAGGGGGTTACCTGATTCGTCCATTGCGTTAATGCTTTACTGCGATCAGAGCGAAAAAGTGAAGGGCATTATAACACAAAAAAAAAATAATAATAAAGAAAGAGAGATGTTCTCGTCAAGAATCCGCCTTCTGTCTTGTTATCTCCACTTTTACGTTGTTTTTTCTTTTCGTTGAACGTTTGTCGAACGCGACGTGCAAAACAGGCGCGATCCGAGCTTTAAGGCTATCACCGCGTCGACGGGGTTTTTGAAACGTCTGCACCTCGTTGAGTTCCGCTCCCGACTTCCCTCTCCGTTCCGACGTAATTTTAACGTTGACGCGAATTGGCGGTGGCCATTTTGCGATCCCCAGTGGTGGGGAAGGGAACAACACTGCTGAGTGCTGACTGCGCCCCTTTTTCTTTTTCGCTCGCTCTCTCTTTCTTGCATTTCTAGAAAACGGGACGGGCCGCGAGTTTTCCCCTCAGGAGATACCATTCCCCGTTTCCTGCCTCCTCCCGATCATCCGTAGATTCCCCGCTATAAATACATTTACCGATTTTCACCATATTCCTGGGTTTTGGCCAAAAATAGCAATGGAATCCCTCCTTCAAAGTTATATTTAAATTCCGGGATCCCTAGGGTTTTCAAGGTCGCCTCGTTCATTCAACCCAACGAGCTTCACTGTTTTTTTTTTTTTGTCTTCCTTTTTTAGATGAGCAAACTTTATTACAGAAAACACCTGCAAGAAAATCCATTTGAAACAGTTCATAAATTAAGCAAATTTGGGTTTTGATCAAATGTACGGAGAGGGTTACCTACCCATTAACATTGAACATGACACGGGAAAGTGTAACTAAGCAGTATTCACGAGGACATCAGGTACAATGATATGGTATACAGATAACTCCAAGGCAAATAAACGAACTGGATAAAGCTTTTATTGTACAAGTTCGGACAGACATCAGCGTGTAAAATGATCCCGTCGTAATTATTCAGGAAATGCATCTAAAGTCTCCAAAATCTTGAGAAATATACCTGATGATAAAGTGGCCCAAGAAGGGACTGCAAGACTGTACATGGGCCCTGAATCTAGTACATCCTTCTCAACAGACTGGAAAGGCAGAGATGAATTCAGGAGGACACGAGATACAATGTTGTATACAGATGACTCAAAAACGAATAAACAACAAACAATGAGGCGTTTTTTGTACTAGCTCACAATATTAACCATCAAACTCATTAAGGAAATACACCTCCGTCTTTCAAGCTGAATTTTTAAAGAGGTTATATTGACAAAACGAAATCCTCCTTAGGTCAGGTTAGATTAGCATGTAAAATGGTCACATCACAATTATTCAGGAACCGTGTCTAAAATCGTCAAAAGCTTGGGAAATGTACCTGACAGTAAAATGGTCCGAGAAGGATCTGCAAAACTGTGTGTAGGCCCTGAGCCTGAATGACAAAACTGGACACAAAATCCTACATCTCAGAATGAACCAAAACGAAACAAAAGGAGAAGAGTAAAAATTCTAGAGGTGCTATACACAGATCAGAGAAACGCTTTTCTCAACACCCTATAAGGTCTTAACTGACAGGGAAGAATTCACACGGACATCAGGTACGGTATGGAGATACAGAAAATCTTAAAAGAGGTTATACTGACAAAACAATATCCTATGGTCAGACAGTAACTAACATTTAAAATAGTCACATCACAATTATTCAGTAAATACATCTAAAATTTCCAAAACCTTCGGAAAATATATTCGCCCTAAAGGATCTGCAAAACTGTGTATAGGCCCAGAACCTATTGACAAAACCGGATACAAAATCCTTCATCTTAGAATGGAGCCAAAAGAAACAATTATATAATTTTAGGCAGGGTAAAACTCAGGAGAGTGATATTCACTGGGATAGCAGAAAATACGTATAAAACATAGGTATATTCTGCGATGAGAAGGAAGAAATAGCCACCTGTATAATCTTTGAATGTGAAGCATCTGCTCAACAAAGACATAGTCTGGGGTACCAAAGAGACTGGAGGAAAAGAATCGCAGCAATGACAGTCAATGGCCTGCTACAACTTGTAAAAAGGATTGTGCTTAACTGACTAAAAAGCTAGGAAAAGTAGAAGTAGTGAGAAGGCTGTAGTGCTTGAGGACTATGAAACTCACATTCCTCGTCTTCTATCTTCATCACCATATTAGAGGCGTAATTTAAAATAACTTCTTGCACTCCTTTGTGGTATTGAAGTTGGCAAGGTCAACATAAGATATCCTTGCAAATACTGTTTTAGTATTACTTGATTTTTAAAATGCATTTTGATCAATAAACTATAGTATCTCTTAATAACCAAGCTTCGCCAAAAATTTACTTTCAACTCTGCCACTTGTGCAATTTTTAAACATATTTCTTATATGAGTAGTCACTCACAAGTTGTAAATTTGCTTTATTAATTTTGGAGTTCCACAAGGGTCCATCTTGGGTCCTCTTTTATTTTCAATGTACATCGATGATATTTATTCTTCTTTTACTTCCCTTTTC
>CM077100.1:25883661-25930894 GCA_039619505.1 Cimex hemipterus | reverse complement strand
TTAATTTTGGAGTTCCACCAGGGTCCATCTTGGGTCCTCTTTTATTTTCACTATACATCGATGATATTTATTCTTCTTTTACTTCCCTTTTTCACCTATGTGAAGATGACTATCAGTTATATCGGCTTTGAAGTTCACCTTGCTCCACAATTGTTTAATATCTTCCATAATGATTCCTGTTGATGATTGCAAACTTCTTCAAGAAAACTTGCAGGGTTTAAATGATTGATCTCTACTTAGTCATTTAAATTTAAATCTTGAAAAATGCTCCTCAATATCCTTCTTTCATATTATGTAACCCAATATATGATTTAATTTATAGCCACAGATTTTCTAAAATATCTCCATAAACCCAAAAGGAATCTTGAACAATTTTTTTAGGGGTTAAAATTTATTGTAAATATTAAGATGGGAAGAAATAATATTTTGGCTGATTGTTGGGAAAGCGTATTGTGTAAGATTGGGCCATCGGAAGTGTCCTCTAATCCTGGGAGCTGACCTAATCTTTCACGAAGACCTCAGACACGGCTAAACAAAGCTGGTTTGTCGTGTTTATGATTGGGAAATGTGGGTTTGCCAATTGCCACAGAAATATTTACTGTTATGCTGACAAGTGCCTTATTGCTCAACTCCTAGGATTAGCTAATACCCAGATTCACCCGGAAAGCTGGGGTAGAAAAGTGAGCATCATCAGCAATCATAACAGTGTTTCCTAAGGTTGAAGGGTATCCCACCTACACCCTGACTTATTAGCTTAACTACTATCCCAAAAGAGCTATGAGACAGTCAAGAAGAAGCCGGCATAGAGAAGACGCGGTCATGGTCGGGGCAGCTGTCACAGGAACTAGTACAGCCAAGAGTCAGCAGGACCAATGCTAACATCTCAGTTCTGTAAGTACAGATTTGTCAATCAACGCAGGCAGCTGATTATTTAGTTAAATTAAATTAAAGGAATAAAATAAATTAGTTTTCTATGACATAAAAGCACGTCTTTGACGTCAGAAATCAGAATAGGTGAGACATGGAGGGGCTCGAAGAATCATCGGTTTACATCAGACTTCCAGGGATGAAGATTTGGCTCAATAGAAGCGAGTCAAAGAGCGGTTCGATCCCGAGCCCGGGCGAGCGAAGAACGATTCTTCATTCGAAGTCCGTCAGAATCGAATCTCGATCATCGCCAACCGTGTGTCAGGCTCAGGGCTCGAAAATGTACCGTTGACGACCTACAAAGTAAAAGTTGACGTCCTTTCCAACGTCGCCAGTTCCCTAGCGTAAAGCTCAGGATCCAATGTCGAAAAAGCCTACAAAGGGCAAAGCTATGCCAGTGAAAGCCCCGCCGGCAGTGAACTTTTGACCAATTCAACAAACGGTTTACATTCAAGCTAAATTATGCCTTCCACTAAAGTGACAACAACCGGCAGCGGGTGAGATGACAACCTTTCATTAAATAATACATAAAATGTGTATTGCTAAAAAAGATTGATAAAAAAATATACAAATTTATTACTAACTTGTCATGCCAAATAAACTGCTCAAAAATGAATCGGGATATTGGGAATGCTGAAGTATTTACTTTCCCTAGCATTATTCCATTTTTATTATAAATTGCAATAAAATTTATTACAAATTATTATGTTTTTACTAAAGAAAAATTTAAATAATGGATTTTGAAAAAATAAAATGAAAGGTTTAAATTCGATAATTTTGTTTGTTGGGCACAATAATTGTATTAAACACTTAATACCGCGTGTAATGCCTTCTGTTATCTAAAACCTGCGTGCGCCCTGTTAGGCATACTGTTAATAAGGTTGTCACTAATTTCATAAGGAATTTTATTCCAAAGATGTTGCAGTGTTGCACTAAGTTAATGCAACTGGCTGCGGATGGAGAGCGAAAAGCCTTCACTGCAACCCATCCCACATGTGCTCAATGGGATTGAGGTCTGGTGACAATGGGGAAAGGTGCTGATGGGAAATTCCCAGGTTTTCTCAGCAGTGGTGAATAACTCTGCCTCCATTGCCATCCAGAATCGAAAAGCCATGTCGTTGTGATCCCTGGTTTGAGGGGTGTACTCCTTGATAATTTCTTGTACATAACGGACTGCGGTGAAGTTGGCTTCAACGGTATGGAGACCAGTTCATCCTCCAGTGTAAATCCCAGCCCAGACCATAAGCCACCTTCTCCAACTGTACTGAAGGGATCACAAACTGGTTTTTGAAACATTGGCAGCAAAGCAGGGTTTCCGATCGGCATACACAGATTTTCCTGCTATTCTTCTGCACGCTGTCAATTGTGTCGCCTTCATGATGGTGGAGCCGATATGTTCCTTAAATGCCTGTGCTTTTAGTGCCCAGATATTTGTCCTTTTTTTAATTTCTATCACAGTATTATTGAGTGTTGTTTGCCTCAAGTGGTCCAATCTCTTTTTCTGTGTAAAAGTGGCTAATGGTTGTTTTATTATGGATTCCTAAGCCAGCAGTTTTACACTATTATATCTAATTTTTAGCCCTTCTTGATTATGTCACAGAGTGTCCTCGAATTTTTCCCTGGTGGACAGAGCTATATCATCCCGTATAGCCCTGTCACTTTACCTCTTTACAGCCCAGAGCTTCTTGCAGTTCAAATTTCTAATTTTAACAAGGTTGAAACTGGAGGCAATTAAACATGCAACATTATCCTGGGATAATGCAGAGGTAATAAGGGATTTGACCAACCAAAATGATTTCTATTTGCCGAGAAAGTGATTTGTGTGAAAGGCTCATTAAATAAAGGGAAATACTCATCTTTACTTTTACTTATGCATTGTAAGCAAACTACTAAATTTGAAAGCTTTTTCCCACATCCATTGTTCGAAAGAAATAGCACACAATTCTTCTTTCACAATGCATGTTTTAATTATAGCCGATACTTCTATTTACAATTTATTTTTGAAAATAATATTTTAAATATGAGGCAATTTGGCTTCCAAAATCAACAAGTACATATGATGTGCTTGTAAATTTTTTTGACCATGGTCTGTAATGATGATACAAAGGTTGCTGGACTGTTTCTAGATGTTACGAAAGCTTTTGACATCCTAGATCATGAAATTTTAGTTCAAAAGTTTGGATAAAATAGTAAGACGGTCTCATTGAAACGGATCCAGTTGTATCTTTCAGTATGCAATCACTATCCATATTGGAATAGCCCTGTACATAAAAACAAAACGTAAATAAAAAAAAAAACAAGGTTCCACAAGGCTCCGTGTTACACCCCCTTCTATTTTAAGGGCGTGTTAATGACATTTTATGCCCTGATCTATTAGGATCATTAACTGCCTACGCAGATGATATTTGTGCCCATTGCTTAGGCAAATCTCGGTAGGATGTAGAAAGGCAGATGCAATCCGACTTAAGATTTCTTATTAAATGGTTTGCTTATAATTGGCTGTCACTTAGCAATAAATCCAAGTGTGCTTTATCTCCTGAATTTGTTTCACACTGGTGTAAACGTTAACTTGTGTCCCATGATAAACTCCCATATGATAGATGTTTTAAGGAGGATTAAGCCAAAGAAATTAAATATCTGTGCCTTTTTTATTAAATTATAGATACCAGTTTAAAATGGTATTCTCATATTGATTTAATTAAAACATCTTAATCTTGGTTTAAGAAATACCTGTTTTCTATGTAACAAAGGTAACATAATTCCTTCTTCTTAAAATTTATCACGCCCTCATAGAATCAAAAATCCAATATTCCTTGTTATAATGAAAACTAATAATATCATACAGAAAAAAAAAAGTATTTTTGCAGTGTTTTTTTAAATACAAATTATATGAGATCATCCATAAGCAGCAATAATATTTATGTTGAATTGTTTTCTGTATGCAGACCAGACCCTAAGTGGTTCCATTTGGTCCCTAATGAGATAATATGTGAGGTAAATCCCTAAATATTTGTGAGATTTTTTTTCCAGTGGTCTGATGATGTTTGATAATTACCTATCACCCTGGTCAGCTTATCCTCGTTGTTTTTTGTTGGTTCAGATGCATTTTGGCATTTCGTCGCCTTCAGTGTTTGGGTGATAGTTTGAAAATATGTACTAAAAAATTCAAGTGATGCCTCTGTGTTATATGGCTAAGAACAGTAAAAAAATTAGTACCTACTATTTAAAACTAAAAATTCTGTGTAATTATTATTATTATTAATTCCTCACGTGACCAAAAACCTTACTTAAAAAAGAATAGTTAATTGAAATCATAAATGGATTATTATTATTCATATTTTTTGCTCCATGTTCCTGATTCACTAGTTTCCCCACAACCATTTTTTTTTGTACTTGTATTGCTGACAGCCCTTAAACAGGATGTTCTTTATGTACTTTAGGATCTCAATGTCTCAATATATTCTCTTATTAAAATCAGTTAGTCTCCAAAAAGGATTTTGTACCACCATAAATTGATTGATTCATCTTTTTTCTGCCAGGGTCCTTGTGAATCTGAACCTCTGGGGTACTGCAACGTCCCCATCTAAGCCCTCTCCTAGAGGGGGCCGTGGTAGCCGAGTGGTTAAGGTGTTAGACTCTTGGCTAGTAGGCCCTGCGGTCGTGGGTTCGATCCCCACCGTCGCCTCTGGAATTTTTCTGACGCGTAAGGGGACCGGTGGCCGCAATTAAAAGAAATTGACACGGCACTCATCAATGGAAGGGGCGGGACCGGATCTCAGTGACCCTGAACCTGGTCCCAACCCCCTTCGAAAATGAGTTTCTTCGATGGAAGAACACCGGTACAACGGGGGCTCAAGTTCACTTTGTGTTGTGAGCCCTCCCCCAAAAATGGAGCCAGGGTATAGTACAATAAGCTGTACAGCTGCAGTGCTCAGGAGGGAACCCCTCCAGTCCCTGGTATCCATCCATCCACATCCATGATCCTATATTTTGCAAGGTTTCCATATCCTGATGTTTGCTGAAAATATGAAACCAATTTAGTTTCCACAGTGAGAGGTGATATATTTGTACATCATATATTATATTTCATAATCATTGTTTATTTGCAATGAATTTTTGGACAAGCCCTTTACCTATGTTGAGCTAATAGAGCATAAAATAATGATAAACACAACAAGGCATCAGGAAAAGATCAGATCCCTCATGAATTTTAGAACAACATTTTTACAAAATTTTTCTGAACTTTCAGAACGGCATCTTTCAAAAGGGTTGTGCAACAAATGCTTTTAAAAAATTCATTATTTACCCTCTCCATAACAGTGGAGATATAAATACAGTGGTCAATTATAGAGGACCAGCTTTTGGGAATACAGTTGGAGAAAAAAAAAACTTTCCCAGGCCTACTTCTACAGAGATTAATATTTTGAGTTCAGGATAATGATAGTGGGCAAGGACGTGTAACATTTCTTCACTTTATGTCCTATATTTCTAGAACATGATTATTGCATTTTAATAAGGTAATGACATGTTAACAAACATTTCAGGCTTGATTTAGGCAAGGCTAATCAACTATTGATAATCATTTTACCTTGTAATTATTGAACTTGTATGGCATAGATTTTTTTCCTAATAGCGCCTTCAAACCTCTGTCTGGCTTTCACTTGAGCATCTTTGTTTTAACAAAGATGATCAGAAATGACCAAACTACACGTACGGCATCACTCAAACTTCAAGAATAAATCTTACAACACCTTTATAGATTTAACAATTCGTACTGTGTGTTGTGAATATGTTTGACTCGTCTTGTGAAATGATTCAAGCTAATCTTATTCTCTCAATGATTTTCCAGGGTAAACAAACATTGGTGGCTGGCGTTTGGAGTTGTTGTTACGCTTTCTTTTGCGACAAGATTTTGTAAAGTCACTGAACCGGATCATGTCTGGTAAGCGAGATTATTATTTAAAACACATAATTTTCTTAAATGCGAAACATTGCTTGAATAAACAAAATCCTATTGTTTTAGTTGGGATGAGACACATTTTGGAAAAATGGGAAGCTGGTATATCAATAGGACTTTTTTCTTTGATGTTCACCCACCTCTTGGAAAGGTCCATATTTGCTGAAATAATAATAATAATAATAATACTATTGTTTTTGTTTTTTCATTTTTACTTTTTTATAGATGTTAATTGCGGCATCTGGCTACCTTACTGGCTATGATGGCAGTTTTCCATTTGACAAGCCTGGTGACAAATATGAAAATGTAAAATATGAAGGAATGCGAATGGTTTGTGAATATAATTTATGAAAAATATTGTGTAGTATACAAAGTGAAGTAATTCTTGTCATACGTGAGGACTTAAAGTCTGACTACTCATCGTATAGTACAGTCATACCTAGCTTAACATATTATTTACATTCCTCGGTGATTCTCGTAAAATTGAAATCGCACTAAACAGGGTTTCCTTTTATACTTTTTTCCTCAACAACCATCATGAAATGTTGCACAACTTCTTTCTATGAAAAATCAATATTTTCAATGGCTTTTCATGTGGCGGTGGCTTGGTTACACGATTTTTCACTCTTCTTTCATTGACTGCTTGTATGAATTTCTTTCAAGAATCAATTGGCTGAATGTGCCTTAGTTGCTAAATGCAAAATACTTTTTAACACTTACTATGTATATATATGTATGTATACATAATGAGCTGTACAAGCATATTTAAAAAAAAAAAAAAGTGTTGAAGCAAATTCGTGTTATTTGGGGACATGCTAAATGGGGTGTGATTGTACTTTAAATTTTATGTTTATTTTATGTAAAATCTATGTGCTATGCTGGAATTCAATTCTAGAACAGCTGGCTTTACAAATAAAAGTCAGATGCTTTAATTTAGCCACTACACTTCCGTTACTGTATTTTTATTTATTTTTTTTTCCAGTTTTGTACATTCCTTGGAGCTTGTATTGCACCGTTTTCTTTCTTGATTATTTGGGAACTCTCGTTGTCCCTCAATTCAGCTATTTTGGGTTCCAGTTTAATCATCAGTGGTAAGAAATTCGATGACAGCACAAAATCTGCATATAGAACTGTATTTTGATGGCAAAAAATTGAAATTGATAATTTAAGTATGTAATAAAGCTGTAATTTTGTTTCAGATGTGGGAGTATTGACTCTTACACAATATATATTGCTCGATCCAATTTTACTTTTTTTCATTATGGGTGCAACATATGGAATGATTAAATTTTACAATGCTCATTTATGGTAATGAACACAATTATAATAAAATACGCATGTTATATGAAAAGATTTACCATTTATTATTTTAAAAAAGTATTTTCACTGATATTTTTTTAAAAGAGAATATGAGGTTTTATTGATAGATTGCAGATTACATGTCATTATGGAATAATTTGCTTTTTAAATTTTACAATCTGGGCTGTTTTGTAAGGCAATGGTTGTTGACACAATGATCTGTTAAAATAGAACGTAGTTGTCTTAGCAAAATAAAATTTTACGCTTGATTTATATAAACTGCAATACTCATCTGAATTTTTTTTTTTGTGTGTGTTTTTCAGGTCTTTTACTTTAAACTGGTGGTTTTGGCTTTGTTTTACTGGCTTTATGCTGGCCTCTGCTGTTAGCACAAAATTTGTCGGGGTGTTTGTTGTCATACTTTGTGGCTTACTAACCATTTCCCAGCTTTGGGAAATCTTCGGAAATCAAAAACATTCGATGGTAAGGACAACTTAAAGACTAACATTTTAGTTGTGATATGGCATTGTTGGCATTTATGTTGCGAATTGTTTTTTTGTTTTCGTTGTTAATAATAAAACGCTTGTCTTATTACCATGTGCGGCACGCAAATATTAATTTGAAGGCTTTATTTTAAGTATGTTATCGTCGTTAGTTTGAAAGCTTGTTTTCATTCGCTTTCATATATGTTTAATTTGATAATATGTATGGAAATTCACAACTGTTATATGTATTTTGCTTTTATTTTATTTTATTATTATTATTTTTTTTTTTTTTAAATAGTTTATATAAATATTTTGACTTGATGATTCTCTTAACACATTCATTACGACACTGATTTGTACAGACTGTCCTGTGATACAGAAAAAAAATTATTTTTCCAAAAATTCATACAAAATAACTTGACAAACGGCCTTCACAGTAAGGTTGACAAAACGATACTAATGATACTAAAAGTTTATGACAACGATTCAATTCCAATGATACTCTTGGGAGCGTTGGTGGCTACAGCAGTGTAGACATTGAAATGGCGCACACAAACGGTACACTTTAAAGCAAAGGTGCCGGGTTCGAAACCGGTGGTCTTGCATTTGAACCCTGCTATATTGACAAATGGGCGTTTTATTAAAACCACCGGCACCCTGAAGGTTCATACAATCTTGTAGTTTAAATAAATAAATAAATAAAAATACCCTTAACACCCTATAACAAGTTTCAAAAGAGGGGGGGGTTCAAGTAGAAGTGGTCATTCTGGAACAGCATCCGTATATGGGGAAGGATTTAGTACATCGTTCCCGAAGATGGCCGTAAAAAATTTATTGTTTACATTTTATTTAAGTTAAGTACATTTTTCAATAAAATGGTTTGTAAATATATCTCGTGATATTTTTTTCTAGACTTATATACTGAAACATTTCGCTGCTAGAGTTGTCGGGCTGATTCTATTACCGGCATTAGTGTACATTTGTTTTTTCTATATTCATCTACAAATTTTAAGTAGAAGGTAAATCATGTCATGAAATAAATCCTATAATGATTTTTTAAAATTATTTTTAATCATGCTTTGCTTCGTAGTGGCAATGGTGATGGATTTTTTAGCTCTGCATTTCAAGCTCAGTTGGAAGGAAATTCTTTGCATAATGCTAGTATGCCAAGAGGTATTAAAAATTACCGTTGGAAGAATAAAAAAAATTACTATTTAATTGTGAATATAATTAATATTGTAATATCAATAATTCCAAGGAAGTGTGTTACTAAGGATTTATTTATATTTTAGAAGTGGCTTATGGAGCCATTGTTACACTGAAAAATAAAAGGACTGGTGGGGGTTATTTGCACTCCCATTGGCACTTGTATCCTGAAGGAGTTGGAGCAAGACAACAACAGGTATAGCATTTTTTATTATTTAGGAAGCTTTTAATAAGTAGTTTAAATAACCTGCCAATAAATGTTCAAGTTTAAAAGCAGTGTGTACAATTCATGGCTGAATCTTGTCTATTAATAATAAATTGCAAATAGGTCACCACGTATACACACAAAGATGAAAATAATAAATGGCTAATCAAACCGTTTGAACGTGAGCCGAACACAAGCAAAATTGAATTTGTTCGTCATGGAGATCTAATAAGATTGGAACATGTGCCAACAAAGAGAAATCTACATTCACATAAAGAGCACGCTCCGATCATGAAAAAACATTATCAAGTCACCGGTTATGGTGAAGTAAGACTATGGTATTTATAGAAATTCGGTTTTTATTATTTACCACTAATTCAATTTTTTTTTTCTTTAAAGAATGGCATAGGTGATCCTAATGATGTGTGGAAAGTTCAAATTGTAAGTGGAGGAGTTTCTGGTGTGTTGACTACTGTAACGACAAAAATTAAACTGATCCATTATTTAAATTTGTGTGTACTGACAACAACTGGTAAACAACTGCCGACATGGTAATTTCATTTTATAGCCATGCTTATTTGTTTTATTTTAATTTTTTTTTAAACATGGATATGTTTTGGGCTGGAAACACAATTTTTTTATGCGTCATCAATTTAAGATAACAGAGGGTGCGCAATGTAATAAGTTTGGCTGGGGAGGTTATATTAGAGGTCTTAGTCCAAAGTAGGCTTAGGATTAGGGACAAATTAGATTAAGTGGAGTTAAGGACCAGATATTACGAGTTAATTCTAACTATTTTAATTCCTGGACCATTTTGATTGATTTCTCTGAAAAATGAAACAAGTGAAGCCTTTTCATTGCATACTATTTTCTCAACTTTACTACTATGATAAAAATGCACAAGGTATTGTTGGGATATACCACATGTTGCATTAACAAGTGCAAATGATTTTTGGAAACTTCATGAATTTGATAATATTTTAATCTAAAATCTGCAACAGTTAATTTCCTTGTGTAGCTGTGTGATGATTGTTTCAGCTTAAGAATTTGGAAACCATGTAAAATCAGTTGTTTCAAATATAAATAAGTATATAGAAGATTTAATATGGAGCTAGAAATGTCTCCTCTGTGGTAATTTCTCTTGTATTTTCTCCACATATTACTATTTTTATAACAGGTGTTTTGCCTTCAAAATAAAATAAATCTGGTAGTTTGCAAATTGTGCAAGAAATTCCGAAGTGGGCTCTTAAAATGGAGCCTTGCAAATATTTAAAGACTAGAGTTTCAGATTAAGCTAGGTAGGCTTAGTGTTAGGATCTGGTGAGGTTAGTTTAGGTAGGGTTAGTCTTAGAGAATGGTTAGTTTATGTGACTTAATTTTTTGTTGTGCCTGATGTCAATCTTGAAGTCTATGCTATATTTATTATTAACTTTATTGAAAGATTCTTAGTATCACTAGAATCAGTAACACTTCAGGGAAATGCTGGCTTGAAACCGAAAGTAGGAGAAGTCACTTCAAGACCCTGGTAATGACCAATCAACTATAGGGTAAAATGCTTAAATAAAATTAATCTAGTTTATTCAGTCAGTTTTGTAAAGAAATGATTATAAACTAATAATAGTGCTGATATTGATTATACTGTACAATATTTTCTTATTAGTTAAGAATAGTTTAGTGTCCTAAACTACAACCCCTTGTTAGATAGGTTAGGGTTGGGTTAGATAGGGTTAGTGTTAGGGACAAGGAGATAGGGTTAGGGATGGTTGGTTTACATTAGGTAGGGTTAAGGTGAGGGACTGTTTAGGTTAGGTAGGGGTCAGAGATAGGTTATTGTTAGGGACGAGTTAGGGGGTGGATTAGGTAGGGTTGGC
The DNA here is from genome assembly GCA_039619505.1 of Cimex hemipterus. Classification (NCBI taxonomy): domain Eukaryota; kingdom Metazoa; phylum Arthropoda; class Insecta; order Hemiptera; family Cimicidae; genus Cimex; species Cimex hemipterus. The sequence goes on along the minus strand of CM077100.1, from coordinate 25,919,944 downwards.
ATTGGAGACGTGTTATGGTTAAGGAGAGGTTAGGTTAAGTAGGGTTAATGCTGGATACAGGCAGGATACTCAATTTTTTTCATGACCATTTACTGGGGATTGTACACGGGTTCAGTTAGAAATTGTTAGGTTAAATAAGGTAGAATTAGGGACAGAATTAGGTTAGATAGGGTTAGGTTACATATCTATGATTCGTTACATAACCATGTTTTTCCATGAAGTAAAGAAAATATTTCTTATTCTTAATCTTCTACTTTTACAATTTGTAATTGTAATGAATGCTTTTGCATATAGGGCTTATGAACAGCAGGAAGTAACTTGTAATCCCAATTTAAGGGATCCTTATGCAATTTGGAACATTGAGGAAAATACGTTTGCCTTATGTAAGTTTTTCTACATCTATGTGTCTTCACGCCACAGTAAAACCTTTGTTTAATTTTTTTGTAGTGCCTAATGTCAATTTTGAAGTCTATGCATCCGGCTTTATTGAAAGATTTTTAGAATCTCATGCAGTAATGCTTCAGGGAAATGCTGGCTTGAAACCGAAAGAGGGAGAAGTCACTTCAAGACCCTGGCAATGGCCAATTAATTATAGGGTAAAATGTTTAAAGAAAATTGATCTACTTTACTCAATCAGCTTGTTAAAGAAATTATTTTAAACTAATAATAGTGCTGATATTGATTATTTTCTTATTAATGTTTTATTTGTTTTTAGGGTCAATTCTTTTCTGGTAACGGTTATAGAATATACCTGCTCGGCAATCCTATTATTTGGTGGAGCAATATTGTTTTCCTTGTCACCTTTGTCGGTTTATTTTCTTTGAACGCAATACTTAAACAGCGTGGTTATGGTTGGGTTTTGCTAAATCCAGGTATAATAGAAATTTGATAAGATAAAGAAAATTTTGGACTTTGCATCATTTATTTAATTTTCAGAATCTGACGCTATTGTCCTTAGAAGTTGTTTATGGCTTTTTGTCGGTTGGGCTCTACATTACATACCATTTTGGGCAATGGGTAGAGTTTTGTATTTCCATCATTATTTTCCCGCACTTCTCTACAGTACAATGTTGTCAGGTAAGTTTCTAATTAATTAACACTTTTTGATTTTAACCCTTAGTGTCATAGTTGTGTCTCTCAAACGCATACTTTCTTAAATGCTTAAATTATTGTTTTTACTCATTTTTTAACATTCAAAAATGTACATGTGTTTAAATAAAGTTAATGGGCGATGTTGACTTACATAATTATTTAACTTCCAATAAGGGACTCTTCTGTTTAAAGGATGCAATTGTTTTTTAATTTTTTACGGGTTGAGGCAGTTAATATAGAATTTTGAAAGTCCTTTCCTCCACTGCGCCCTAAGCAGGTCTATTGTGGAACCCCTATCATATGCTGATAGCCAGAATCAGCATGTTTCTGTCTCTGCCTCATTTTCCCTTCCTTTCCTCAATTTCCTCAAATCCTGCCTGCTGAGAGAGAATAGTTCTTAAAACTTCCTTTTTGAGAGAATTCTAAATCTGTTAGCTTGCCTTATACCTGGTGCATTTGTCCAGGCCATTGAATTTATTTGTTTATTTTCGTAGACAAAAAGGACGGATATGGTGGTTTTGCCATATTAAATGAACAAAATATAGAGTACTCAAAATATACATTATAGGAGGTTTTCCCATACTGGATATAAAAGTAAACTCCCTTCCTAAGGAATTGTCCCAATTGTCTAGATATATATAAGCCCGAAAACTAAAGACAAAGGCCTTAATTGGTATGAAATTCAGGGACAGCTTTCAAACCCTAGGCTGATAGGAGGGGATTTTAATGCTGAACACCAATGCTGGGTATATTTATTTAAAAATAATACCAGGACAGCATTAAAACAGTATCTTGACTCATGTCATCGTTCACTTGTTCTGGGTAAAGGGTCACAGTGGTAAGTGAAACAATCAGGTCAATTTACTGGCAAAATGGGCAGCAGTTTTGGGAAGTCATTTTGTAGAAATTTCAATGTTGGATATCACTTCTCATAGCAAACCTTTACTGGGAAAAGGGATTCCTGGGAAAAAATGGCAAAAGGAATATAAGGAAACAAATAAATCTAAGGGCCTATGGTATTCTAAAGTACAGCCAACGATTCAGTACTCTGTTTGGTTTTCTAGCATGAGATGACAGGTTGTTTTTTCATTTTTATATTTAGGCTTAGATTTGACCACCACCGACTTTTAGCCTGCCCACTAAAACTGCATGGAAGAGAAGAGATTTTCAAAACACTTGTGAATAATTTTAAGCCATTAACAACATTGAAAACCTGGATTCCATTTTCACTTTTATTTAAAAAAAAAAAAAAAAATTAGACTAATTTTAATAAAGAACAAATATAGCTTTATTTGAAAAAGGAAAATAGTTATATTTGATCATGTGGACAATCGACAACTTTTGGTCTATTGGGTGAGTGTTGCTCTGGATTGTGATAGATGCACGGGAGAGGGTGTCCTGCCCAGTCGGCACTCCCAGCCTTCTACTCTTCTTTATCAAAAGAAAAAAAAATCCGTATTAAATGTTTTTCTGGTGTTTTGGATAATTTTTTTTCAAACCATTATAATTAAATATATTACAATTAATTAAGGTTTTTAGCTGAGATAAAAAAGTCAGTGGCATGAGCAGGATTCGAACCCACGATCTTCAGCTAGATTCGCTGCTTCTATCTCAACTAAAAACCTTAATTAATTGTAACATATTAATTGGTCAAGTGGACCGCAAAAATTAGTGAATTTAATGAATTAAAATAAAGTATACTTCACTAAAGCTCTTCGTGGCCATTTCATTTGTCGTCGAGAATCCAATCCGATGACACAACGTTTGAAAAATTGCAAAAAGGAGGGACAACTCAAAAAGTGGGGTTGAGATAGGAAGTTAGTGTGCGAGTGGATCGAGGTCACGATAGCTCAGGTGGTAGAGCAGCGGCGTATCCAGCCGAAGATAGTGGGTTCGAATCCCTCTCGTGCTATTAACTTTTTTATCTTAACTAAAAACCTTAATTAATTGTAATATATTTAATTAATTGGTCAAGTGGATTGCAAAATTAGTGAATATAATTAAATATTTTTATTAAAATTCCTGAATTTCTGATCTCATTTAATTTGCTTTTTATTAAAGTGAAGATGTTGGTATTAACATAATGATAAAATATATGTAGATTTATCCTCTTTTTTTCAAAGTTGATTTTGAAATCTATGGTCAGGTTTTTTAAAAACATGGAACGAAACAACCAGTTTTTCAAATCTTTCCAAGCTCGGGAAAGTTGTCACGAATGAGGGGATGTAGAAATCTCGAAATATATACGAATTATACAAAAAAACTGATTGTTTTGTTTGGTTAAAAAAATGACCACAAAATACATATAGTATGAAATAAACAACAAAATCCGAATGCCTAGATTTTTTGTTTTTGTTTTAACTTCGAGTGTATTATGAAAAAAAAAAAGTTATCTTTAGCTATCATGGGTAAATAAAGTTTGTGGAAAATGTAAATATGCAGACTTTAATTTCACCATAAGTGCTCTTTCTTATTGATTTTTCCTTTTCTTTTCCAGGAGTTATAATTACTTATATCATTGAAGTAATAGGACAAACATTTCTATCTAAATGTCCCAAATTATCCTATTCTCTTTTTGGGTTGTGCTTAGCTACATCGTATTATAGGTATGGATTATAAATTATATTAAAGATTCAATAAAATATGTTTGAACTTTACAAACAGAGACAGTTTTACTTATTGTTTCTAACTTGAAAATATTAAAACGTCTTAATGATTATAACGATTTTTCCAGTTTTTATCAATTCTCACCTCTGGCTTACGGAATGTCCGGTCCTTATTCTCACGAACAAAACAGTACCATGTACGGACTGAAGTGGATGGACTCTTGGGAGTTTTAACTGTAATGTACTTAATTATGTGATTTGTAATTTAAGCTCACAGGAAAGTTCTACTGAATTTCATGTCGTATAAAATGTTTTATAGGTTTTAAGTTCAAGTAACTTTTATTGAAGTTGTTTATATTGTTAGTGTTATTCAGTATAAAGCTATAAGACAACGTACATAATTTTAAAAAACGTGAATAACAGTATTTACGTATTTTTTACTCGTACTGTTTAACATTTAAAGGTATGTATTGTATATGCAAACTGATAAAAACAAATTAGTTAAAATGAACAAAATAATTGCTTTTACTGATAATTTTGAAAGGATTTGGGATGAGTGTGGAAGACTGCCGTATAAAAACTGTTCTTTTTAATCTCAAAATTTTTGTGTACCTTTATTATAAATGTAATGTAAATTCATTTAAAATTGTGTTGAATATACCATTTATTTATGTGATAAGACATGAAATATGGAAAAACATTCATGTAACCCTAATAATTAATTATAAGTCTGGGCTTGGATTGGCCTCGATTTCGCACTTGCACAAAAAGGTTGTAAATGTCCAATTAAATTGTAAGCAATTAATTTTATTGATTTTTATATTGGGAAGAAAAAAGTTGTTAACTACTTTTAATTGAAAACGATGATTGAAGACTGTTGTCTGGACCAATTTTTTATATTTTTTATTCAAATTAAGAGCTATAAATCAATGCGATATGGTATTTCTTATGCCAATATTTACATTATGGGAAGGCCGGAATGTGGAATATAATTGATATTTTTCTTCTGAAAACCGTTGATAAAACATGTACTTAGATTTTTAATTTGTTGACGAATATTTATTTTTTATATTATATAGATATATTTATTTATATTTGTATTAGCTGTAAGATATTTTGTAGTTTTATAAGAAATTTTGGATTGTTAACAAACCATAAGTCTATATAAAAATAAATTTTTGTTGACATTTAACAAAACATGTTTGCCTGTTTTTATCAATAAATCAAACCCATTTTCAGGTTTCAAATAGTTGCCCTGTTACACAGGAGGGCTCAGCGTCCGACTATCGGTTGGGTGTCGAGGATGAGGGGGTGAAACCACTTAGACAATACATTTTTCCTACTATTCTCAGTCAAAAAAGCGTGGGCTTTGGTAGGATTCGAAGCCTGAACTGGTATAGTGGCGAATACGAATTGTACACCCTACCCACTTGGCCATTGCAGTCCCATGTGCAATTCTGTAGCTACTTATTTTTCTTGAAAAGTACAGTTATCAATAAATCTGCAGTTTCTCTTTATCGCTCTTTTGATTTTTGTCAATCGTAGGTTTGGCATTGATATGATGATCGCACTGCAAAGAATACAAGTATTTTTTGCAGTGTTGTTCCACTTAGTCGTGGTTCCACTCAAGTGGCTTCCAAATGTACAAACATTTTAAAATTGAAATCTTCTTCAGAAGTAATAACTTTAATGACATGCAACCATTTTGATGTCATATGGAATTTCTACTATCTTTTTTCAATTGTTTATGGTTTTTTAGCACCAACAGAAAATAATTTATTTCTTTAGAATCCGTTTTGGTTGTTTTAGTCAATGCAAAAAGCAAAATAAACTCTTCTATTGTCTAGAATTAAAAAGTCTTTTTAATCAATTGGGAAACTTCAACAATTAGATTTGGGTCATAAAATCGTGATGAAAATCGATCTCTCTTACTGTTTAATTGTGTATAGTATATAAACTTCGGCATTAATTTCTTTGTACCGTATACATATTACACATATGATCATAAACTTATGTTGCATGATCACAGCACTAATGCATATGATGCACTTGGAAGAAACATGCCATGAGAAGCCCGCCAATGCTGGCATTGAACATGTCCAATGCACAAAATTTCTGAAAATCCCTTACTCAGCTTCAAGTGTAACTAAACTGTAAAATACTGCTGGATGGAATCTAAAAGTGCTGTTTTACTTACAATGTATTTTTAATGCCATGGACATCCAAGGTTACTTCCCTTGTTTTTAGAAAGACTTATTATGCAATTTTCATTTGCAAAAATATACAGGAACGGGCATTGTTGAATCTGGAGAAGACTTTGACACCATGGTTTGATTTTCTGGATTATGAGTACAAATTTAGCTAAGTGATTGGTCTTTCAGGCTAGAATGAGGTTATCTCTTTGCAACCTGTATAAAGTAGCAGCAAGGGTTCTACAAGGGTACATTCTGTGGCCCGTTTTATTTTTTATTTACTTTAATATTTTCTCTCGAATAAACAGAAGTTCCTTGGCACTTTATGCTGATGACATGGCGTTGTTATCAACAAACTGGAGGCTGGAAGCACTTGCTAAAAGTTGAAATAAGGGAAACAAACAATTACTAGATTTTATAAAAAAAAAAAAAAAAAAAAATGGATGCATTAAAAAATTGTTGAAAACAAAACTGAATCTATATTTTTCATCAACAAAGACCAATAAATTGTGGGGGGAACTCGAAGAGTAAGGTAGGCAAACACGTATCCCTTGACTCTAGTTAACCTTCAGCCCAATATAAACAATTTAAAAACAAAGAAAAATTTACGATTAAGTCCGTATTCCCCATTCTTTGCCACGACTCCATCATATGTATAAATAATAGCACAACTGTATACTAAGTATTAGTGAAACTTATGCTTCTATATTCCAGTAGTCATCCTCATAATAATTTGACATGGTCTACTTACCTGTCTTCAATTAACTACACTTAAACAATTGCAATAATTGATAGTTTAATAATTAAATTATTATTAGAAAACAAAAACAAAGAAGTAAGCAGTCTTGAACATACTCTGCTCGTCTAATTTCTGTTGTTTCGGGAACATGATGTTGCCTTTATCACTTACTTTCTTCTTTGGGCATGACTGCTTCTAACCTCTGAAGAAGTCAATTTATTTAAACTGATCATCATATGACTCCAAAAGCGCCAAACAACAGGGAATGCAATGCCAAATATAACACTTTTTTTAATGATCTCTTTTTCTTCCATAACTGATACCTTTAATAATAATAATAATAATAGAATCCAACCATTGGTGTTCCCATCTAATTTACCAAACAGTTGTATGAGTAGGTGGTCATTCCTATGCCTATCAAAACTTTAAAGATGAACAGGTTTTTTTTTTTTTAACAACTAAGCTTTAAATGACATAAAAAGATAGTTAAACATACAGTAATACAATTTTAAATAATTTAATAAAAAATAATATTAGATTTGTTTTTATAAATAAGGAGCCCAGCCGCAATACATTTGACAAAGGTTTGTGTGACTTGTCGCTTCGTTCACTAAATATCTTATTTGACCTTCAACAGAAAGTGGATTACTTTGCTTCACGGGAACGTTTGCCGCTGCTTTGGTCCGTACAGTACCAGCCAGTCTTTTTTGTACATTTATTATATTTTGCTTGGCCTGCAAAAAAAGAATGTTATATTAACACAAAGAAATTAGAAAATCAAATGTTTCTTAAAAGAATCTTATCGTATAAATTGCAGAGAGCTTATTTAATTTTGATGATTCTCCCTACTTTCTAGTAAAAAACTCTTATAGGTAGAACAAGAAGAAATCTTGAATTTAAGGATTACTACCAAATCTGGCCACGTGGTTATAAAACGGATTTACTGTGTGAAAATTGAATACTTGCATTGAGTAGAAATGTTTTATCTTACGTAATACCATGGACATGGTGCTGGATACACAATTTTTTTTTTTTGCAAGGCCATTTACCGGGGATTTGGGTTAGGTTAGGTTGGGTTAGGAATTGTCAGGTTAGATTAGGTAGGATTGAGGTTAGGGAGGGTCTAAAGCAGAGTGAGGGTTAGGTTGAGTAAGGTTCTTATCCAAGGTAAGGCTAGGTTGGATTAGGTAGGAATAAGTTAGGAGCGGGTTAATAATATTAACGAATTGGGGAATTAATAAAAATTGGCTATTGTTTCTTCTCAGTAAAGCTTGAAAATCTTTGTTACTAAAACTAGGCAGGGTTAGGTTAGATTAGGGGATTAGGTTAAATTAGATAGAATTATGGTTAGTAGGGTGCCATGGCCAAGGAAGAAGGGTTAGGTTAGATTAACTAGAATTAAGGTTAGGGATGGGTTACATATCTGTGATTCAATGTTTTTATTTTGAGTGGAGAAAATATGCGAGTATTAATGTAAAAAAAGCTTTTTTGTTCTTTTGTTATAATTGTGAATAAAATTAACAAAATTTGGTTGCTGTTCCTTCTCAATCAAGTTTGAAATTTTTGTGATATACAGTATGCTACTTCCAGGTCCTATAAAAAATACTGCTTATGTAGAAACTATCACCCTTGCCTCAAAATACTTTCAACTGATTGCTAAAGCTACATATGGGGTTAGGGTAAGTTAGGCAGGTTAAATTTAAATTGGATTAAGGTTAGAGATGATTGAGATTACACATCCTTATCCCTACTCAGTAATGTTATTTAAAAATCTTTGCAATGAACAGTTCTTTTTTCATTTCTAGCTGTGGCTCCTAAACTATTCAGCTAAAGTCTATGGTGTATGAATTGTTGGCAAGTGGAAAGGAAATAATTGTGCTGCTGCCTGAAATGCTTCACATGCAGAAGAAATCCACTCAGATGGTTGTTAAAACCAGGGAGGGAAATTCAATAGGGAACGGAAAGCCACAAAAGGATTGCGATCTGTGTGAAATGAAGATTACAACAATAATAAATATTATTATCGTTGGAAAATCAGAGGAAGACTGGTATATTGCTCCTTAAGCAATCTTGTTTTTATTCCTTCACCAAGCAGTCTTCCATAAATACACAAGGGCAGAGTTTTGCAGATGGGCACTCGAGATGCAAAGACAACTAGATTACGTCAGAAAAATTTTATTCCCCGTTGAAGCTAGTTTTAATAGTGAAAAATCAAAATCACTACAATAGCCGTTTCTTATCAACCTTTAACCTAAACTGGTGCCATCATCAACCTCAATAGTCGGCAAATTTATTGTGTAGAATTTTAAACGATCAAATACCAATTCCGAACTTTTCGAATATACCATGAATGGACGAGTTTATGCAGAACCTTTAAGAGATTAACTTATCCTTCAATTTTAGCCAGAGAGAAATCATAGAACGCGACGAATTATTCTTGGAGGAAGGATAGTATGAGGAGGTTGAGCCTAACATGCTGATGTTATTTAAAAATTTGTCCCTAACTTTTATACAATTACAAATCTTGGCTCATTTACAATTTATGGTAATCTGTAAAAAAAAATTTTTTTTTTAAATATTAGTTTGAACCTCTTCATTGATGAAATCTATTCCCTCTGATCCAATGGACTTGGGAGCCATATCGATGTCATACATAAAAGGCTTTATAACAGATATCAGTTGATCAGTATTGCTCCTAAGGACTTTGTTAGTTATTTCACAGGATTTTAAGAAGACACCCTCCATTCCGGTTGGGCCCATTGCTTTCACCATGTTATGCGTAAGCCTAAATGGAACTGTTTCAGGATAAAGGAACTGCTCTCCCTGAATAAAAACAAATTATACAGAATTAGTAGAGACAAAATTGCATAAATACATTTGAGTCCTTACTTTATTGAAAAGACAGTTGAAATCCACGTGAACCACTTCACCTGTTGTTGTATCCAAAAGGATATTTTCTCCATGTCTATCACCTAGTCCTACAATGTATCCGACGATTGACATTACTGCAAGTGTTCTAACATAGCTTTTTCTCGCTAAGTACCTAGAAATGCAAAGCTAATGATGTGTTTTCTCACAAGCAAAATCAAACACAACTTAAGTGTCTAATTATTTTAAAAATTTAATTAAAAAACAAGTCTATATTTAAACATACAGGAAAGTATGAATATTACCATGCATCTGGCCGTGGAAAAGCTTGAAAAAACCATTTGTGCAGAATAGGAGGATGCTTAGCAAGAAGGCTTTGTTCAAATATTTTTAATTTATTTTCTATCGGCGCTGTTGGTGCTAAAAGACCCATTAACAAATTAAGAAGCACTGTAGAAATAAAATACGACAACAAAATAAGATACCTGTCATTAAACTTTTTACTTCTGAAGAAGTCATTATTTCAATTTTAAATTGTTTGTACATCTGGATTACAATTCGTTTAAAAGGAGTAACATCCGGTAGCCACTCAATTAAACCACACTCACGACTAAGTGGAACAACACTCTAAAAACAAAGTAAATAACATTGTGAAAAGTTATCTGAGAGCTGCCTGCTGTTTGATCATCCTATTAGCTCATTCATTATTATTACGGAAATTAGAATGATCATGATACTGCAGGTTGTACTGCTCAGATTTGTTGTCAACCATACTTTAAAGTAAGTGGTTATAGAAATGTTAAAGTCTACATTTATTGTGTTAACATTAGATAACAGATGTTTTTTAAGGATTTATTGGAGGGAGGGGGATGCAGATTACAATTCTTCCCTCCACTGCGACCTAAACAGATTTAGCCATACCTTTTGCTATTCTTTCTAAAACTGAGAACTTTCCTTGGTGCCTTTTTGTGGATTTCCTTGGGTGTGAGAAATGTCCTACCGAAGTGGCTGCACCATAAATGGACTAATGCTTTACATTCACATAGAATATGTGCCAATGTGAAGGTTTCCTCCTGGCAGAGATGGCATGTTTCCATTTTAAATGACGAGGGCAATTGGCTATAATTTTTCTTAAATCCTGCTTGCTGAGAGAGGAGTTTTTCGCCTTCTGTTTTGAGATATTTATAAATCTCTTCACTTGCCTCATACCTCTGGAGTATTTTGAGTTTTTCTTTCTCAATCTATTCCAACTTTAGCACACGCTCTGGAGTACTTAATTGCGGTTCTGCTCCCATGCGTGAGAAGGTTGTCCCTTTTTCGGCTAGTTGGTCAGCCTGTTCATTTCCTCCTATACCTCATGCCCCAGAACCCACTTTAAGGTAATAGTTTTTTTGTTTTTTTTTTTAATTTTGACGACTTAATTTAGTTGTCCAACATTATTGATTTACAATCTTGTTGTGTTTTCCTAGAGCCATTAGACAATTTAGGCCCTCCCAGACAAGTTTGGAGTTAAAAGCATACACATTCAATGCTTTTATGGCAGCCTGGCTGTCTCAGAGTATCTGTGCACTTTTCATTTTTTCCTGGATTACCTAACGTGGCCGTCAGTCCGAGGTGCTTCAGGGGTTTAGTTTCAATTTAGTGCTTTTACCCCAACATCTACTCCCTGTTCCATCTTTGATCCATCTGTATACCATATTAGGGCCCTTTCTTGAAACTTGGAGCTTACAGAAGATTATTTGGAGATAAAAAGAAAAATTCTTTGAAATACTTACATAAGTTCTAATAAGTAAGCCTCGATCGTGCGCTGCTGAATCTCTGCGCAAATATAAATTGATAATGGAATTAAATTCCATTATTCTTGAATCCAACCGCAAATCATCCTAAAAAAATATGTATATCTATAATGTAAAATTTATAAATTTATAAATAATAATAAAAGATAAGCAGCCCCTAAATATATATGGATAAATATAATATAAGGGTGAATAAAAAAAAGACCGTTCCCATCAGTTGTCATTCCTTGGCTCCATATAGAGAGCGTATAGGAATGCCTCTCAATAAGAGAATTTTGCTTTGAACACAGCTGAACACGGCTGGTGACATGTCACCTCGTCTGATTCTTGGAGGAAACAGGGTGGTTTTATTGTATGTAGTAATGACAGTTTTGTATTTCTAGCGTGTGTTGAGAGTGAATGTATTTATTGGTGTGAATATGTATAATGAGAGGGCCGATGACGCTCCAAATCATCCCTCAATTAGGTTAGTTATATAATAGGTGTAAAGCACCCTTTAAGGAATAACAAGTACTCCATCATTCTCTAATTGAGTGAATGGTATGTAGATAGGAAAGAATCCATATAAGAGTTAGGGAGAGTGGGATTGGGTTTGATTTAAGGAACTGATTACATTGGGCTAAAATGAACTAGTTGTTGATATGATGAATGAATTTCAGTTTGGACAGATAAGACCAAGGTCTGACTTTGGACTGGCAAACCCAGGATACTGATTCTTCAAGTTCGCCAGCAATAGATTGTAATATAAAAGCTGGAACAGTCATTTGTCAGTGCACTGCGAGAAGTGGTAGGGTCAACTCTGTACTTGACTGTGCAGACTTGAGGTTAAAAAATCAGTAATCACTTAAGCGGTGATACAAATACACCGACACTCAACAGTATAGTTGTTTATATAAACAGAAAAAATGAGAATGCGAAGGGCAAAAGAAAAGTGAATAGCAGACAGACGTTAAAACTGGTAATTTGATCCTTACTGATCATATTCATCATTACACAAAATGATTGATAAAGTTCAAATTACAACTTCATCGCTCTGCAGACCGCAGGACGAAAATTTCACAATTAAAAATTGTATTGGGTTGTCCGGAAAATAATGCAGGATTTTAAGTTTTCATTAAAAAAAATCTATATAAAATATTCTGTTTACGTTTACAGGATTACTCATTTGTATGAATGTCAACACTTATTAATCCTCTTCCAAATGATATTGTTTGTTTACCTCTGTAGCATTCCGCTACTTGGAAATAATTCAGTCATCCTTATAATGTCAAAGCGAGAATTTCGTACGATTTTCTTTTACGAGTTTAAACTCGGCCGAAGCGGAGCCCAAACGGCTAGAAACATTAACCAAGTCTGGGGCGAGGGTTGTGTTAATGAGTGCACTGTGCAAAGGTGGTTTAAAAAATTTCGGGAGGGAGATTTCAGCCTTGAAGATGAAGAAGGTCGTGGAAGGCCTTCCTCTCTTAATGATGATGTTCTGCGATCAGTGGTGGAAGAAAACCCCAAAACAACTGTTCGAGAACTTGCAGAGCAACTCAAAGTCAGTAAAACGACCGTCGCTGACCACCTCAAGGCGATTGGAAAAGTGAAAAAACTCGAAAATTGCGCTTTGATGTTTGTGCATCACTTCTTTGTCGAAACAAAAATGACCCATTTCTGGCCAGAATTGTTACATGTGACGAAAAGTGGATTCTCTACGATAACACTAGACGTTCTGGACAGTGGCTCGACAAAGGAGAAGCTCCAATACATTTTCCAAAGCCCCCAACTCATCAAAAAAAGGTAATGGTTACGATATGGTGGGCTTCATTTGGTTTAATACACTACAGCTTCTTAAATCCTGGCGAAACCATCAATGCTGAATCATACTGTAACCAAATTAATACCATGCATCAGAAATTGGCAGTAATGAAGCCCTCTTTGGTCAATCGGAAAGGGCCCATTTTGTTGCATGACAACGCTCGACCACATGTGTCACGTGTAACGTCACAAAAATTATTGGAGCTTGGCTATGAAACTTTGCCTCACCCACCCTACTCTCCGGACCTCTCGCCTACTGACTACCATTTTTTTAGACACCTGGACCACTACTTACAACACATAATATTCAAAAATCAAACGGAACTGGAAAATGCATTTATTGACTCTATCAATTCTAAAAATTCTGAATTCTACTCAGACGGAATTAATAAGTTACCAACACGTTGGGAGAAATGTATTGAGAGTATGGGAAATTATTTTGATTAAAGAACATTGCTTTAAAGTAACTAGTTTCTTTTTTTTTTTGTTTAATACCAAAATCCTGCATTATTTTCCGGACAACCCAATAGTTGAACCAACATCAGTAACTCCTGGCATGATGTTAATCAAAAAAACAACAACAGTTGAAACATGTAGATATTTAATTAGGAGATCATTATTTATAACAGAGCAATCTAAATACGAATTTTATATCTCCCCAGGATTGAGCATTCTATAAAAAATCAGTCTAAATGGAGCTGAAATTACAGATGGAGCAAAGCCTCCACAACATGAAGCTGAGCTCAAATGTTTACATATTAAGCAGCCAACATAAGTCTTAAGTGATAGCTCTTAATTAAAATCGATTAATGCAGAGGAATGATGTTCTTTACAGAAAGTTTGGTGAACGGAGGAATGAATACGAAGAAAGTAGTTTGTGATACATTTAAAAAAAAATCAAATATCCCAAGAAATGGAAACCCTAGGGATAAAACCTAGGGCATAGCTCCAAAAAATATTCCATCATGAAGAAAACCAAGACAATTTATTGTCAATAAATGACTGTTTCCCTGCTGTGCAACATTAGAATGAAGATATTTTAAAACGTAAGAAAAGTGAAAATAGGCAAACAGCATCAAATAGTATTTCACTTTTATTCGTACAAAATTATTTATTTTTATTTAAAAGTTTATTTGCCATATTTGCTGCGAAGGCTTTCAGAGTGAGATGTGAGATCAAAACCACTCTCTTTTAAATTATGTTAAAAACTAATTAAATTTAATCTGAACTGATGAAACGGTACTTTTTCTTACTTCACCTTTAAATAATGGAAATATAATTAAAAAAGAATAATTACCATATGCTTGCATAGAATAGGATAAGTGTTTCCGTCAGAACCAATGAATGTCAGTTTCTTTGGCATTTGAACAGAGAATAAAACATTAACAATTTCTTTCACATCTTGGAAATATATCAGTGATCTTGAAGAGAAAAAAATAATCAGAAGATGGTCATGGGAAAAATATAATAATCATTAAAACTTTAAAATAAATAATACAATCCAGTGTAATAAATACATATATTGAACAATTTTCAATCCATTATTCATAAACAATGCAATTTAAAATCCATTATTGTGTTTTAACTAAAGATTGGATTTTCATGCAGTAAATGTGCAATAAAACATGCAAATACATGTAACAAAAACTTTAAAAAAGAGGAATAAAGGAAAAAAACTCCACATTTAACATTGCTTCTCACTAATACATCTCAATCGATTATATTCATTTTTTGAAACTCATTCAGTACAAATATGCAATTGAATTTTATAAACTACGCACCAAAGAATAAGAATGGAAAAAAAACAACTTAATATTCTTTGAATGGAAAAATCAACATTAAATAGAAAAAATTAATCTCTTATATGTAGAAATAGAATATTTAAAAAAAGTTATAAAATTTTGGCTACACGTACAAGAAATACCTGTATTTATGAAAGAGCATTGATAAATTAAGATTAATCCGCCAAAGACTACGCAACATAAATAATGTAGCCTTCTATATAAAGAATTAAAAAAAAAAAAAAAATACGTCACCAAACTTTGTAACAAAATTATAATGCAGTAGAAAACCTAGGAATTTAAAAATAAAATATAAATGCTAGGGAAAGTAAATACTACAAAATTGGCAATATCCCTGTTCATTTTTGAGCAATTTATATACAATAATTTTTAAAAAGTAGTAAAAAATTAATAACAATAAAATAGAGGGGGCCTCGATGACTGACAGTACTTACCACTGTAAAGGTACTTGGTTTTAATTCAGCGGTACATACTTACAAATGGGCTTTTTTTTCTTTCAAAAATACCTGCACCACAAGGGTTGATACTTCTACTGTTGCGAACCCTCGTTGAAAAAAGAAAAATACGGCAATTAATTTTTTCAATGTAATTCAACCCGCATCAATTTTTATTTCTCTATGGTTAAGTAACCCTGTAGCCACCATTTATGAACGTGGCACACTATGAACTCAGGCATTATTATTATTATTATTTTTTTTTTTTAATGGGGTTTTGCTTTGCCCCAAGCCAACGAAAGATAGAAATAAAAAGTTAGAAATACGCAAATGACGAAACATAGTGGATCAGCGGATGCCGCGCATAAAACAATTTCTTGTAAAGTCTTAGGCATCAGAAACCGAAAACTTTGATGAAGCCATTATAAAGAGATATTTTACTCTTTTACTACCTATTCAATACTAGTAACCCACAAAAGTTATGAATTATGAGTTTTCGTTCATAAAAAATAATAACCATAAAATAAAATAAAAAATTTAAGAAAAATGTGATTTCATGCAATAATGCCAAAACGTGCAATCTCATTCAAAATAAGGTCAGCGTCAAAAGAACATATTTTCCAGGATTAAAAAGGTTAAGGTGCGGATCACAGGGAATCTGGTCTTGTAGTTATAACATAAACAAATTTAGTGCTATTAATAGACATACACTAGTATTAATGTTTAATAGTAGTTTCAGAAATGAAGAAAAAACTGAATGAACTTTAATGAATATTAATAAGCTTGCATTGTTGTAATTGTGTATAACTTAATAAGCAATCCAAGGGTGTTTAGAATCTGTTGAAATTAAAAATTGAGATTTTAACCACCCTTATAATTTAATTTGCATTAGAAAGATACATACTGCGGGAAAGGGTCGTGCTGCATCCTGCCGATGATTGACTTACAATACTTGTAATTTGGAATGTCAATGTTTCTTAGATGTTGAGAAGGAACCATTATTTGCAAACGTCTTTCTTTCAAGAACTTGCGCAAATCGGGCGAAAGGGCCTGCAGCTTCATCGCCGGCGTCTACAGACACAAAAATAAGTACGGACATTAATATTGCCAGGTAAGCAAACAGGCTTGTGTTTGGTTTTTAATTTGCTACCATCCTACAACACCATTAATCGGCATTTCTATACTCATAGGAGTACGTCCTTACATCATGATTCTACACCAAGAGGATAACGTATCAGCTCATAGATAAAAAGTGTCTTGAACATTTCAACGTAAATTAGAAAATATTTCCTTTCCCATGGCTTCAAAACCAGTAATTTGTGAGCTGCCTTGGTCGCCATAGTACCCACCAATCCAGCTTAAATTCACACAATAAGCACGTACAAACGTTTCTGTTTACCTGCTATTTGTGAAACATTGCGGTGATGCAGAGAAGATGACACAATTACTCTACATGCTTCACGCACTAATACTTATTAATAATTGCACACAAAAAAATGTATCAAGTATACAACTGCAATCAACTGAACCAATATTTGAAGCAATTATTTGAAGATTTTTACATAAAAAACTGCTTATAAAAAGTTGCAGAAAGCGTTAACATTAATGTATACTAAATAATTCTTCACTGTAATCCTAAGTGAAAATGAAAAAAATTGACATTTATTTAGTCAAAGCAATTTAGTACTCTGATTTTTAAAATTTTTACAGATTGCTTTGTTTCATTGGCTCCCTGCCTTTTAAGTAATTAAAATACACACTTATATCTTGTAGTTATGTCTTATTTAATCAATATTTCAAATATTTCAATTCAAGAAGATGTCAAGAATCTGTGATATGGATGTAAAATTAATTAAAACTTTTCTCTGTAGACAACGAAGACAAAATATATCGTCAAAAGATCGGTGTTGGTGCAATAGCACTATTTGTTTTTCTGACCACAACCCATGCAATTATTGAACAAAGACTGCTCGATCACATAAAAGATACAATACTCACATAGTTCGAACTCCTTTTGTTTGACAGATCGATTAAGTAGTTGACAAATTCCACGAAGCCTTGAATGAATTTGGCCAGCGTTTTATTATTTTTTAATTTTGAAAGTATTTCGGTCACGCGTCTTTTTTGATGTTCATGAGTAGTCTGTAAAAGTGACAAAAGTATCGTTAAAACAATTGTTGGTTCAGATTGAAATAAATGACTGATGAACCTTAATCGTCGCCACAAAGGACCATATTGCTTGTTGAGGGTATTCTTTAAGAATGTTGAGTATTATTTGTTTCAAAATGGAAAAACACGGCACTGACGGATGATTAATTCGTGACAATATCTGTGAGAACGCTGTCATAAACATATATGTAGGTAAACACACTATACTATTTGCTGAAAATAAGTAGATAAAAACGTAACCACAGTTCAAATCAAGTTGAGACTAATTTATTATAAATCAATACAAGAATAAAAGCCAATTAAATTACCACGTAACCAAAAAAGTCTGCACATCATTTGTTATTGTTTTAATACAGTTAATCAACATTCTACTTACTTAGGACATAATACCAAGAGGATAATGTATCAGTTCATAAGAAAAAAATATCTTGAATAGTTCACTGTAAATTACAAAATATTTTCTTTCTTATAGCTTCAAAACTCATAATTTGTGCATCCTTGTTGTACGAATTTAAGCTCGGTACTACGACCGAAGCATCTTAGCAATGGACAATCATGCGAAATCAGGAGTTCGATAATCACAAACAGATGGAAAATAAGAATTTATTTTTTAAATCCCAGGATCCAAACTTTTATAACTAATTAACTAACTAAACTAATTTTAATTGTGACAATTATTAAGACCGCATGAACTTTTCTGGTTATCTGGTAAAATTATATAAAATAATGCTGTTTGCATACTCATAAGCAATCTAAAACGGTCCAGCATGTCTACAATGTTTTTTTTATGTGCTACATGCTCATCAGTTAGAATCGAGATGGTTTTGGTACTCCTAGATGAAAAATCTAGCCACAGGGTTAAAAGACAAGGCATAGATTGATAAATAAATTTGCATCCAAATAACAACGACTTGCTAAAGTTTAATGCTGCTTTATACTGCATCTCCCTGAAAATCAAAGGTAACTTTTACATTGGAATTTTCACAAAGTGAATTATAAAAGAAAAGAAAAACAATTCCTTGTTTTTTCAGTTTTTATAAATATGAAAAGTCTTGTGTTCTTTTTTAGTATAGCAAAACATTGGTCCATTATTCAGTAACAAGGCTTTAACTAATGACTGCAGGTTCATTTAATTTTAAAATAATGCTGCTGTCATACTGAGACCAACTAAATCAGATTCTGGAATGTCCGTAAAAACCCAATTTTACATAAACAATCTCACTCTAAAGAGCCCTCTCACACTGTAACCAACGTCCATGTTGTTTTGATTTGTAACTCGATCCCAACAAGCTGGGCTCGACCTTAAGGCACTTCTAAGAAGAAAAGAATTTTTACTGCATTGAAGCTTACATTATCGTTCTAGAAAATTTATAAAACTCAATGTAAACTAACTTATATTTTTATATATCTATTCTTAAAAATGGGCAAATTGAAAATTTTCCTGTTAGTCCCATAAATATATCCTCTCCTGGATGGGCTTTTCTTTACAGTCCATGCTTCCATTGCGTGCTAGAAGGATTTTTTCACACCAGTTCACATTAAAAAGTCAAGTTCAAAAAGTTCATTTCTTGCAACTATATATAATATTTTTAATGAAGAAGATGGCACAATAGACGAGAGCATGGACTTGTGTTTAGATCATCCGTCCATTTTTGTGCGAATTCTCACATTTCACATATTTTTGGTCCCATAGGGTGCGAGGCATTACTTCACTTTTGATGTTAAGTTGTTAGGATTTTTCATTAAGAGCCAAGGACACAAAAAAAAGTAATTTTTTAAGTCAAGAAATTGCCTTTAAAATATCTAAATAAGCCTAAAAATTGGGAAAAAATCAAATGCAAACTAACCGATGCGGAATAATTACTATTGATGGAGAAAAGGTTCTGACAATGTGAGTGCTCACATAGGATGAGTAAGTTGTATCATCACAGTTGAGTGTAGTCAGTTCCAATGTGAGACCAGCCTTAAATTAATTGATATTATGTGTGGTGTTTAGTGACTGTAACAACGTTTATTTGGAGGTCGTGACCAGACCACATCTCATAATCTCCAAATAAGGATATTATAATTTTTATTTTGATTAAAACAATGCCTTTTATTCTAGTATTTATGTCTCTGAATATTTGAAATATTTTTCCTTAAAGAAATGGACCATTAGTTTTAAGAAATGTTAGTTTGAAAAAGTTAGGTTAAGTCTGTAGAGAGAGTGGTTGATATCTGACGGATTTCTTCGTTTAACTAGTAATTGTAACTTGTATACAAATAAATACCTTGTTTCTTGACTTTTATCAGGACAACGTTCACAGAGGTGTTGCTTGTATAAGTATTGGGCCAAATAAACAAAATTTTCTTCAAGATTGCATAGAGTTACAGCTTCATATATGCTTTGGTAGCCTTTATTAAAATCAACATTCATATTTTCAACATCGTACTTAGCTATCAGCATTTTCGCCTACAACAATAAATTCACGTATTTGTAGTATATAGTGTAATTTTTATTCCGAAATGTTGTACATGTTAGTACAAAACTGTTCATTCAATTCAAAACAATCCTGCATATTTCAATGGCCATTCCTCCCATGGCAATACAAAGGTTGTCTAATTTGGCCAAATATAAAATCAAATTCACTAATTCGTGGTATGCTTGGCCAGAGGAGGGAAAATTCAAAAGGTGTGGTTTAGATTGGAAGTTGGTGTCCGAGTAGATCAATTATACATGAGCCTCCTGGTTATTAAAAAAAATACTGTGAAGGTTTGATTTTTTTTTTTTTTTGTATATTTCAACTTAAAGGAATTTCTTTGATCTGAAAAGGATAATAATGGACTGGCTGGGTCTGGGAAACTCAGAACTGGGGCACTATTATTTGGCTATGCATCTCCTGGAAAAGACCAATGGGTGTCCCACAAAGATTGAATCCTAAATAAAGGTGAACCATCAATCCAGAGAAGTCTATGCCAGCAGCTCACACCCAAGGGAATTCTCCACGCAGGAAATAGAAGCAGGTGGTGCCTGCTAGCTTTTGCACAAAGGGATGAGTGAGCAGTGCGCAACAAGACCTCGCAAGTTTAAACTTGGATACTGATGAAATTATGAAACCAATGATATAATAAACAACATGGATTGACCCATAAATTGTAATGTAAAAATAGCTAAATGAAAAGAAAGAACATTTCAGTTGAAATCGACTAAAAATTGAATACTGTTTAATTAACTCACCCTAGCACTGAGTATTAGATTATTTTTGTCTGTTAAGCACTGCCGAATGCCCTGTTTTAAAATAAAAACAGCTGAATCCGTTTCATTGTTCGCTCTATAATATTTGGCCTTCTGAATGAAAAGATCCGGAGGCGAGTACATTTCAGCAATTCCTATGTTTGAATAAGCATTTGTCAGGCTTCCATTTCTGAAAACAATAATACAAATTTGTATTAAAATTTCAAAAGAAAGCACAAAGTAGGAAAAATATCAAGTACGAAAGGTTTACTGATATTTTATCAATTGAAAATATATTGTACGAAAACATCGAAAAGTGTGAATTTTATCAATTTAGAAAGTTGCTGTTAAATTAAAAATTGTTTAGGTCGACTGGCAATACAAAGCATCGCTTTTTGTTTTATTTTAAAGTTGAGTACAAATAATTTATGCCATATTTTACGTCCAAAAACCTGTCATGTTTTATGGACAAGGGGTCAAAAACACTTAACAGTACTTTCTCAAACAATAATTTGGACACATTACATAACGTATGCAAATTATGAAAGAAGGATCAGGTGTGTTAATGATCGTGACCACAGTTAATAAGTTTTATAGTGAAGCATGAAATTATAACCGATACAAGAAACACTATTTAACTATTTAGTTTGAAAATTCTTACTTTCTTTCTATTTTCACTGCTCGAATCCACATTTTTCCCAATTCTTTTAGAAAAAGTTCTCCATTTAATACTAAGTGTTGTTTGCTGAGATTCAGTGCGACCATCATACATTGTTGTCTAACTTTCAGTACATCTTGTATGAACAGTCCATGAGATGGCAATAAGTTGAACCGAGAATCCAACTGGCTAAAATACTGGCTATAGTTTACGACAGAGAAGTCGTCATTGCACGATATGTTTAATAAATGTGCAAAGTTGGTCACCTCGTTAAGGATATGAAGCCTATTGGGAAAATAAATTTTAAAAATACACATAAAAATATACCTCAAAATGTAACGACTTACTTTACAATATACCAATAGCCTTGCCTATACTTAAAAATATTCTTGTTACTTATTTTCGCAAGGCAATCGATTAAATGACACTGCATAGAATTAACTTTTGAGGTCATCTTTTCTACAGAAAGTTGTCTTAAATGTTGAAATGCGCCTATCAAATCGATTCCCCAGCACCAGCTATTTGTAATTCCAGGACCAAGTTGATTTAATTCTTGGTTTAATTGGTCATAAGATGAAGTACTCCACAACACCTCAATGTGATCGTTGTATAAACTTGGTTCCATGTAAAAACTAAAAAAAAAAATAATAATAATAAAATGAAATACAACCAATTTAATAGATAATAAATTCATGTCTTTCAGAGGGCACCAGTGACCAATGGTGGGATTAATTTAGGCATTGCCCTGGTAATTCATCACTGCAAGCAGCCCAGATTCAAATCTCATCTGCCCTTCCTTAGAACGACAAATATGTTATTAGAATAATGTAAACCCACGACCACACCTATGCAAAATCAAAAGCCCAATTGGCCTCTGTGGTCCTCTCCTAGTCTAATTCAGTCTAAACAAGTAAATTAATCAATGTCAGTCATAGAGAAGAGATGTCCTATTAATTGGATATAGTGAACAAGGGGATCACACCACTTCACCATCTTTTTTTGTTTATGTGGTATTTCAGTATTTCTCCGTGAGATCTGCAGTGACGAACCTGCAGTTTGGCAATACCAAACCAGTGAGGATAGGCAGATCAAAATGATTGGTAATAATCTAAATTATAAATAAATTTATTTTCTACTTATTATTTGGAAATTATGAAATGCTGTCTGGTGTGATGTAGGTTTTAGAAATGCATTGTCTTTATCGTGCCAACGTCTCGCTCTTTATTGAGATCATCTTCAAGGCTCAAAATGTTTATTTTCCATGTAGACGTTTCATTCTTGTGTTTCGTGTTGAGTGTGCCAGTGCAGCCAATAAAGATTGAACTGTTGGCATGATAAAGAAAATGTTTTTCTAAAATTCACCGATTTCATGGTCCGCTTGACCAATTAATATGTAACAATTAATGAAGGTCTTTAGTTGAGATAAAAAAGTCAATGGCACGAGCGAGATTCGAACCCACGATCTTCGGCTTGGTACGCCGCAGCTCTACCGCTTGAGCTAATGTGACCTCGATCCACTCGGACTTCCTATCTCAACCCCACCTTTAGAAAAAAAAAAAAAAAAATTGGTTGAGATAGGAAGTTGGTATTCGAGTAGATCGAGGTCACGATAGCTCAAGTGGTAAAGCAAAAATATTCAACATATATGATTATGATTAATTACAATAGATTCAAGATTAGTTTCTGAAAAACAACAGCGATTGTCACTCATCAAATATGTATACCTAGAAACAGGTTTTTTCAACAGCAACATACTAATAGGAACTTAAAATAATTGGAGGCTCAATTTCTCGTACGATAACTTTACTGTTTTCATTTAAAATTTCATACATTTCCCCCAATTTAGTCAACCTGGTATTTTTGTCAAGGTTATTTTTTCAATTTTTGTTGTAATAAAATTCCAGCATTGCCCGATATTTTATTAATTTCTGTTATACATAGTACAATTCCCACATTGCCCGATATTTTATTCATTTCTGTTTTGTGTCGAAAAGAAAAAATCCAACATGCTATTATAGAAAAAGTCCAACATTATTGACTATTTTTGTGTTTTAAATTAGGTCTTTATTTCCATATTTGACTGCATATTACTACCGTACGGTATTTTTCTTATCGGAAGAACCTAAAATATGTGCACATAAGTTCATACATAACATTGACAATAGGTACACGGTATACAGAAAGTGTATAATTGGTATGTAAATAGAAGAAAATGGTTTAGAGCATGGAATCGTGGTGTTTCCAATTATCTGCTGTTCTCACTATTCACAGTGATGATTTGTAATAATACACTAATCTCTGTGGGTAATGAGAGTCTACAGGAAATTATTATAATATCTCACCTTTCATTTATTAGAGTTTTGGATAGTCTTAGTGCTATAAATGGTTGATTGATGCACAAATAACATTGAATCAACACACGATACGAATGAGTGCTATTATATTTCATTCCCAAATGTTCATAACCGCCAACAGCATCCTTAAAAAGCAAAGCATTAAAAAAAATTACAAGCTTGTACCTAATATAAAAAAAAGAGTAATATAATATAATTTTTTTTTATTGGTCTCATGAACATTGCATATCTAGCCAGACTTTCTGTAATTATTTATTATTGCGTGTTTGTTTTTTGGGGGGAGGGGTATCGTGAAAAAAGGGCCAGAGGCGACAGCAGGAATCGAACCCGCGACCGCAGGGTCTACTGCCGAGAGTCTCTCATGCTAACCACTCAGCTACCGTGGCCCCCGTAATATAATATAAATATAAAAATAATAGTAAAACTAAAGTTATATCTGCAAGAGTCAAATTTATAACTTATATATATTTATAACAAATAAGGAACTTGGTTTATTGAAAAATTATATATTCTTCATTATCTGACTGAATTTCTTACCTGAACTGTTCCTGATACTACATGTTTCAACATCCTTTCTTCAATCGTTGGAATTTTTTTACCACACCTCATGACGCCAAGCAAGCCATCTAAATCGTTAAGCTTTGCATATGTATTCTGTTTAAAAAATAAAAAAAAATCAAATTATGTCATTTTTCTTCTACACATATTTCATAGTTATGCACAACAATAAGCTATTTTATAAATCTAGGGATTATCCAATTTTACTTACTCTCAGTGGAAATAAGTTCATACTAGAATAGTCAGAATCTTCAAAACTTTTTTCAATGTGATAAAGGGAATGGCAAAAATCATTTTGTACGTAAGACTTCAAAGACAATCCTGTAGCTGAGAACTTTTTCAGTAGGACTGAAACAGAATTTTATTTTAATCAATCAATATAATTTATTTATATTTTACAACTAATTTCATACATTTTAAATGACAGATTTTAAGAACTTCTTTGTTGACTCCTAGATTTGCATCATGAACTTCAATATCAATATATGCTTTGTATAGAAAATCTATTAAATCCAATATAATGGCTTGATACTTGTTATGCTTTTCATCTGAATACATGGAATTGACGTCATCAGATTTTTTTTCCTTGACCAACGATAATTTTTTAGGTATTTGCGTTCTCTCGCGGTCGGTGTCCCAATGTAATATACACTTCATTTCCTTCTCCACCAAAAAAACATTTGTAATGGTGGAAAATAAAATCACATGCACTGCAGAGAGTAGAAATAAGCATGTATAAATTAGAACACGGAAAAATTAGCACGAAATACTTACAAACGATGTAAGGTAATACTGTTTCAACAATTTCCAAATCTACACAGAAACACGGAAGGCACTTGAGAAAGACTTCTTTTGCAAATGAATTTGGAACAAATGTCAGTAATTCCGAGCACCATTTAAATGCCCAAACAGTAGGCGATAAGCCAACATGTGACCTAAAATGATGCATTGAGAACAATTTCATTTTATAGAAATAGATAAGTAATTACCCGAATACTATATCGTGGCACGGTCGCAACTTTAACTGAGGAGGTTTAAATATATATCTTGTTTTGAGCAATGGCTCTAAGACGTCTTGTTCATTAACTGAAAAGTTCGTGAAAATGCCTTTTTCCCCCTGTTTATAATACATTTTTAAAAGTTCCTGAAAATAAAAACTTTTGATATTGAAATAGATTCAATAATTCAAAAAACGTAACTATCAAGAAAAGTACTAATTTATAAAAAGTAAAATGTAATAATTCCTTACATCCAACTACCCATGGATGAAGGGACAGAACCTCTTTACTATACATTCTTCCAAATTAATCTCAAATAAAACGCCATGCTAAACTGGTATTTAAACTAAGAACTGTTAGTGTGGCATATACGGTGGTTCCCTGCTTCTTTTCACTTACATATCTCCTTACCTCTTTTTTTCTACTTGTAATGTTTCAACAATTACTAAATAAAATTTTTAAAAATTGTCTACAATTTTCAGCAATGGTAATCATGCATATAAAGTTAATACATTGAAAAATATTCTATCGCCCAAATATGTAAATAAGTTGAATATTTTTTATTATTTCTATTATTTTGTATACTTTCAAAAACTACCACTGACTGATGTATTACCTGTATACTGCTAACAATAACATTGACATCATCAATTTTATCCATTTTATTCAATTCTCTG
This sequence comes from Cimex hemipterus, assembly GCA_039619505.1. Classification (NCBI taxonomy): domain Eukaryota; kingdom Metazoa; phylum Arthropoda; class Insecta; order Hemiptera; family Cimicidae; genus Cimex; species Cimex hemipterus. Next base: position 25,893,987 of record CM077100.1, on the reverse strand, counting down.
ACCATCACGCCAATACAGAGCGAAGCAAACTGCTTACTCCTTATGTCGTATATGTCGTTTCTTTCCTTTGCTAGAATAAAATGTCAAAAAGGAAAAATAAAACAAAAAATTATTTGTGGATAAAGAAGCCAGACCTTTTTCAAATTTGAACGTGAATCTTGCTGGATCTAAAGCTCCCAGTTCTCCTAAACACATAGCACAAGCAATCTTTATTTCAGTATTTCTATAATCAACATTTGATAACACACAAGAGACGATCTGAAATGCAAATACTTTATTATACAGAAAAGTTTTTAAATAAACAAATACAGTATGAATTTGTCAATTTATATATCACAGACGAATAGAAGGTAAAAAGAAAATAAATTATTTAAATATAAATATATTTAAAATTAATTAACACCTATTAAACCAAATTGAATAAGCTATGAATTTCTGGTGTGATATGACAGACAATATTGCAAAGTCTAAAAATCTACAGTACCTCTTCAAAAATTGGATCCAATGTTTCACTCTTTAACGCTGTATCGTACAGCATTGGTGCATAATTTTGCAAAAGTAGATGAAGGTGTCGTAAGCCAACTGCTCTAGCTTCTACATTGTCGTAATTCATATGTTGTATTGTTCTGCGAATGTGTTCTTGGTAATCCGTGTCTCTAGAGGGAAAGATGATTATTTATCTTATCCATCTCACTCATAAAGTGTACCTTATGTTTAATAAAGATTTACTTTGAAAACACTGATTTAATTGCTTTCCAAACAGCGTGCATAATAACATCATCCGGTACATCAGGAACGAAATACAAATCTGGAATATATTCGGCACAAGCTTGGCTGTTTTCAACCACCAAATAGTAGAATAAATTTCTAATATCTGTTGGGAAATGGGAATACAATGGCAACAATTGTAAAAATATAGTTGAAAGGTAAGGAGCCGCTTTATGCAAATCCACACTGAAACATATATTTAAAACAGTGAATTTATACTGTGTATGAGCAAAATTACTGGAAAGTATATAAGGATGATTAATTACAAAAACACAAATAAACAGTCACAAAGTCTACAATTGTTACATAACAATATTTTATCACAGATGTTAAAAGGTTGGATACACAACATTGCTTAGGTTGGGTTAGGTTAGGCAGGTTCAAGTTAGAGTTAAGGATTAAGTTAGGTTAGGAAGTGTTAGGGACTAGTTAGGTTATGTTAAGTTAGGTAGGGGCCACTGTTTATGTAGGGTGAGGGGCAAGTTAGGTTAAACAAGGTTAGGGATGAATTACATTTGGTAGGGTCTACTGTAGGGTGAGGGGTAAGCTAGGTTAAGTTTGGGTTAGGTTACATTTTCACGATTCAATTTTTTTTCTGTGTGGGAAAATATTTACCATTAGAACCGTAAAACTACTTTGTTAATAGATACTAAGTAAAAAGTAATTATACTAGTACCTGTAACAGAAATAAAGCCAGATTTTGAGACACTGTTTTGGAAATGTATTTACATGAAGGTTCACTCCCGTTCTCAGTGTGTTTAAAAGTTTAATACGAATACTAGTCACTGCTTCTGACCCTAAAATCTTGATAAAAGCCCCTATTGTTTTCAAGCATCGTTTTACGACTACTTTTGAAGACTTGGAAGACGTTAGTTTTGAATCTATAGCTGTTAGTAAACCAACTATGTTTTGTTTCAAGAAATTATTCTGAAAATGTAATGTACTTATTTTAGGATTTGATTCTCAAATTAAGTTAGTCATTGCAATTGTGACATAGAAATGTTATACTTATTTAAATCCATAAACATTACTATTTAAAAATGGAAGTTTTGTTTTGTTAAATGATAAATAGGACAAATGTATCATTGATTCTTAATTGTCTTTTAAACTTAATAATTTACCTTGGCCTTTGTGTGTTGATCACTATCAGATATTTTAAATAAGAACCTGATAATAGATATTGGTTTCTGGCAGTTCAAAATTACTTTGCAAATAAATTTCTAAAATAAAACACAAGATTAATAATAAGTTCTTGTGTTGTTTTATTTATTGTACATTTTTATGAGAAAAATAAATAAAATACTAATGATGGAATACTTACATTATATCTAAAATATATTAGTGTCTTTAAGTCGTTATCAGCTAACTTCAGCAGCAAATTTAACATATTTTTTTTCTTTTCCACATATTTATTTTCAAGAAAATATATACAGCAAAATATATCCTATTTAGAACAAAGAAATATTGAGTTAAATTTTAATAATCTGTGTAAACCTATATTTTACTGACTTCAAAATAGTTGGTTAACAGTTGTTGCATTGTAAACCCTAAAAATTCTGCAATCTCACTGTATATGTATTTAACCTGATTAGGTTCAAAGCAAGATATTACATGCGTTAAAATATATCTTGTTATATATGAAAATAACGCTTTTTCAGGCAACAGGCCGAACATACGGGAAAATTGGTAAATAGTTTTCCATATACAATATTTGCCCTTGTGCAAATTGTATATAATAAGTTCCGCAATAAACTAGAAAACACAAGTTGATTTCTATTATATTACAAAAAAAAAAAAAAATAATTCCAAGTTCAATATAGAAAAACAATAATAATTTACCAAGCCAATTTGTTCTTCGTGCTCGATTAACAATTTCTCCATGTCTATTTTGTGTGTTTTTAATACTGGATTTAATAATTTTTTCAATGTACCTTCATCAAACTCCATACCTACACAGTATGCTAAAATAATCTTAATAGTTGGTATTAAAAGTTCTTTAAGTGGTAGGCTGAAAAATTAACAATCAATAAACATGAAAAAAGAATAAAGAAATAAGCGTTTGTAAACAAACCTTGCCATCTGTAAATGAAATTTTAAAATGACACTAATTGCAATTTCCCTTTGATCAGTTGTCAAAGAATCAAGCTGAACCGCTCTGTTGGAAATTGATTTGTACATGACTTTCACGACATCAATGTTAACCGAGTGGTCATCGTTGTAAATTAAAGTCCATAAGTATTGCATAAGGCCGATTCTATCTTTCAATTCTGGATCCAGTATAGCATTTATTATTTTTTCCACGATTTCAGGTGATTTTAAAACAGGCGTATGTTTGGAATAACGGCAAATAAAAGAGCACATTTTTGTACGAAAGCCTTCTTTAACTCCAAAAATTCTATCACAAAATTCCATACTAGCATAGTGGACATAATGGACAAGCTTAGTGTTGTAAGTAAATGTCTGTTTGGATTGCAAATCACAATCTAAGCAGCATAAATTGTGTGAGAAGCCATGTCTAAAACAAAACATAGTTCAATTATTTATTTAAATAGTATTATATGAAACCCAATGTCTCAAAGAGTCGACTTACCTTTGCACTACGCATCTATTTGCCAATATGCACAGTAAATATTTCCCTATGACATCATTATGAAATAATACATTGATGTTAGACAATAGAAGGTGATGTAATGATCTGGCAATGGCATTTTTTAAGAAATTATCTTCAAAACTCAGAAAAAAAATAACTAAAGCACTGATTGATTTTTCAACCAGTGTTGGGTATGCAGCTTCCTTCACAATGCCGCAAAGAAATTTCACAACAATGTGAGTATAGTTTGAGTAAATGTTTTCCTTCAAGACTAAAGTTAAATAGCAAAGCCCTTCTACGCAAGCTTCATCTACCTCCAAACCTGAAAAGATTTCAAAAGGAAATTTAAAAACTCACAACAATGTAAAGTAGATGATAAAAGAAAACATTTACCAAACATCGGGCTATGCCAAGCTGTGAGAAAAAGCATGTACACATCTCTTAATTGGCAAATGTCCTCACCAACTATCTTTAGAACTGCACTGAGTAATTTGACGAGAACCTGGAATGTTTCAACACTCGGCGATGCCCTCAATGCCTGTTTGATAATGACTGGAGTTTTTTTAATATTTTCTAAAACGTCTTCACTAAAAAATTCCATCTTCACAGTTTTGTATTTCAATTCTAATAAACATTTGAGGTGATATCCTGTTCTTATTGCGTTCAAAGCAAACTTAAAATGATAGTCTTGTTTCATTGAAGAATCACTTTCATCAATAATATTTTCCAAATTTTCTAATATAATTTCCCACATTGGGTTAATTTTATTAACGCAAATTGTTTTAAACGCTGTATTATCAGACCTAAAAATTAATTTGATTTAATAAAAGTTCCTAAAAATTATGTTAAATAAGATTTACAAAAATTATAACAAAAAAATACTGACTTTGATATTCCTGCTGGTATAGACAAGGAATCAGAATGAATATTTTGTTGAGTAATAAACTTTTCGATGTTTTGTAACATGCATTCTTCAAGGACTGGGTAAAACATCTGCAATTAACTTTATTTATTAATAAAAATAAATTGTTCTTAACAGTAGAATAAATCTATAATTAAGATTATTCGAAGATCGTGAGATGTGGTCTGGTGTGACATAGGTTTAGAAAAACATTTTCTTTATCATGCCAACGTTTCGATCTTTATTGAGATCATCTTCAGGGCCTTATTTTAGGGATTTAGGATTTATAAATATTGTTTAAATTATACAAATACAAGTAGGATGTGGGAAAAATGAATTTATACAATACCTAACCTACATCACACCAGACAGCATCTCTCGATCTCCAAATAATCATCAACTAACTGTCACTAAATACCACACATTTCTATAATTAAATACTAATGGGGCAGTTATTATATATTATTCATATTTAAAAATATAATTTATGGCCTTTAATTAAACAAAAATTATTTAACATGAGACATTGAAAACTATACTTATCGTAGTGGGTGGGATTCATGCTCAATCTCTATAGAGAGCAAAAGTATAACCCTCTTCCATTGTATCCAGCAGTTGCAATTAATTTGCATTAACATAGCTATGTTTTTGGGCTGGATGCATAATTTTTTTACATGAAAATTTTCATGTCACCAATTTTGTGTTACTGGGAAGAGTGCAGGAGTTGAGTTAGATTAGGGTTAAGAACAAGTTAGGTTAGATTAAGAATGAATTTGGTTAGGTATGGTTAGGATTAGGAAAGATTAGGTGAAGTTATGATTTATTTAGGATGAGAGTAATTGTTGTTAACAGAAGAATAGTCATACACTCGGACGGCGGTACTTAGGGAAATCACCACATTGGTAGTAAAGTCCAGTCATTTAGGATTGCATTAGGGCCCTGTCAGACATTGGGGTAAACAAAATTATTCTTGTCTGGGTACAAGAGCACAGGGGCAACAAAGGTGCTGATAAATTAGCACAAGGAAAGTTTGATGACACCTGCTGGCCCTGAACTCTTTTGTGGTGATCCATCATGTAATGGATTAAAAGTCCTCCATTCAAATAGAATGAAGCCCAACTTCATCAAAGGTCCATAACAGAAACTAACGGCAGAACTATTAAATTTAGAACATGTTAAGACGAGAATAACAGTTAAGACTTCTAACTGGCTGTAGACTCTGGAGGCATATATATATATATATATATATATATATATTTGGAATGGTGCAGAAATGAGCCAGAAGCAGAGAAAGCGGAACAGGTAGGCTTAAGATTCCTACTCCTGGGAGAGCAAAAGCCCAGTCCTGAAGGATATGCACAGAATTCTTGAAAATGTCTTGGGATCTGATTAAAAGTCTTAAGCAAGATGAGGAACTCTAGACATAAACAGAGATACACAATAGAACAAAATTGGTTACGATGTGCAGATTGTAAAGGGGCCGACTTTTCTGATTTAATCTAGGATTAAGGACAAGTTAGGCTGATCAGATAGATTTTGAATTTGGATTAGAGTTAGGGGCCAATAGATGGGTTGGGGGGTTAGGGCTAAGTCAGATTAAGTTAGTTAGGGACAGATTGGTTTACATTTTCATGATTCAATGTTTTCACAATTGTCCATTACACTCATTAAAATTATCATCTAATAAAGTAACCATAAACCCAATTACTTTGTATGGGTTTGTTGTACCTCATATTTTTGAGCTATATGTATCATCGCACTGATGTCATTAATATCTGTTGTCTCTACTGATGTAAATTGTAACAATGAGAGTAATCGATTTGTCCATTCTTGTTTAACTAAAAACAAACAAAAAGTTGCGATTTGAATCCTTTATGTAATTTTTATTTAATGTTAGGTAATACCTTGTTCTTCTATATTTTCACATTTGTAAACCAGTGCAATGAGGTTTAATAAAGACGAAAACATTTCCTTGTTTATGGCATTCACTCCCGAACATCCTACTAGAATCGCGTGATCCACAGCTTCGGCCATTAGGCAAAGTGTATTTTTATTTAATTCGTGTTGATTTAGAACCATGGTGCTGAATTCCAAAAAGCAATAGTTGATATTATGCCAGACCTTAAAAAAAGAAAGACAACATTAAGTTTATTACGCGCTAAGACACCTCACACAATATTAAAATCGATTAATTGTTAACAATATTTTAGTAAGAAAACCATACCTCATAAATGATTGGCTTGTTTAATTTAATAAATAATTTACAAGTTAACTGTTTGGCTTTTTCATTAACAACACCTCTCGATAGCTGCATTATATCTATTGATAGTTGGAGGAGATACACTATATACGAATGGGAATGAATAAATTTATTGAAATTATGATCTATCAACTGTAATAAAAAAATTAAAAAAACAAAGTAGTTGTTATCGTTTATCTATAAAAAATAAAACTGCATCACTTGCCATAAGGAAACAGTAGAAAACAGCCGAGAAATCAATTTGTTGATTTATTTGAATGGTAACTTGACGCTTGGTAACATAGCTAGGAATATACTGATCACTTTTTATATGAAAAGTAATGAATTCATCATCGATGACAGTAGAACATTTTCCAAGTTTACCTACAGAATGTCATAGATTAAAAAAAATAGAGCTTACATTACAAATACAAATTTCAATTACCTTTTATAATTTTTGCAAAACATTGTACTACTTCCTGTAAGTCTAAATGTGGTAATGAATTCAAGCGATTAAATATTGTCAACACACAGCAGATTATATTTTTATACAAAAATGATATATTCTTTACACATAACAACTCAATGGCATTTTGAGTAAGCCATTTTAAAAAACCTAAAACAAATATATAATATAATAAATCAAATGAAAAAATTAATAATAAATATCTTATTCAAATTTGAGAATGGGTCAAAAACACTGACGGACAAAATAAACGGACCAACCTTAAATTTTAATGTATTTAGATTTATTCATACTTTGCATAACAAAAATAGTATAGTAGTAAAAATAAGAAATAAGACATTTAAAAAGAAATTGTTTAAAGACTGCCTGTGCATTTCTTGGAAAAGATTTCTGGTAAAATCCTGGGGGAATTCTTTCCCATTCATCATGAACAGCCATTTGCAACTCCTTTAGGTTATTAGGACTTGGGTTTCCCTATTTTACTTGTCGCTTATTGGTCCCAAATGTTTTTAATTGGTTTCAACAAAAAGCAATTCAATTCAACATCATTCAAGTAGTCATCCAAAATACATGCTCTATGGGGTAAGGCGCCCTACATTGGCACTGCATATTCTTTGATTTCGGTGAAGTTATAGATCTTCCTCACAACTCTGTGTGGGCGTCCAAGGAAATGCCACCCCAAAACACCAATGACCCATGGAATGCCACCTGAGGAATCATAAATCATGGGGCGTAACTATCTCCTGAGCATCTCCATATGAAATTATGCCCATCTGAAGATTCAGGCCAACTCTCATCTAACTTCATCTATAAAGAGAAATTGTCGCCAATCTTCCAAAGTCCGATTCATACGTTCCCATGCGAATTGAAGCCTGGTAATTTTCTGAGCTGTGGTAAGATTAGGTCCAGAAGGGTGACAGGCCCTGAGGTTATTTTCATTGATCCTTCTTCTTACAGTCCTGGAGGAAATCTAAACATTTTCGACTTGTATTATTAGATTTCTTATCTCATTTTGTGTAATGCTATGTTTTTGTAGAGATTGATGTTGGATGAATCTATCAACTCTCTTTCTGTAGACCTGTAGGTTCTGGTGTGTTCTCTGGTTCCGTGGAAGTGCCGTAAATCTCTTCCTATTGTAGAACTCAGCCTCCACTCTGCTGGCTGTATCCTTCCTCAATAATGAACCTGTCACCATCATATGCAAATGCCTGACTGAAGCTACTGAACAAGATTTAAGAACAAGTTTAAGATTAAATGAAATTAACAATGTAACAAGATTAACTAAACAAACTTAGAGGTAGCAGAATGGAAGTGCTTAATGCTACCTTTTTCAAATGGGATTAATCAGTAAGTGAAGGAACACAGCAAACGAAGTATTATTTACTGTTTATTTTAACTGCTACAGCTTCTAATTGCCTGTACCTAATATAGAAAGATAATGTATTCAATTTTAAACTAAATAAATTAAGTGGTGCATTAAATTTGCCCATCAGTGTATTATAACCAATAAATTAAATCATAATTTTTTTAACAAGAATTATTTCAACTAATATCTAAAAAAAAAAGTATGTTGGGTTTAAATTCAGGGCCGTTGGACCATTACCTTACAGTGAACACCAGGAATGAGGCAGGAAAAACTGGACAAGGACCAACATTCATATTCCTTGGAAATGTTGGAATTGAGTTTTCAAAGAAATTTGAAACATATATGGAAAGTTAATTATGTCAATGTGTAGATGTAATTAAGATTGTATTGCCCTAATGATAATCTCAAAATAGGTTTAAAGCTTGGTAATTAAATGAAATTGCTTCGTCATCAAGATAAAACCTAAGACCTAGTACACATGAAGCATTTTCTAATGCGCATTAGTTCAAAGTAGGGCGTAGACATGATAATGTGTGATTAAGCCCAATACACAATTGGAGATTCCTGTCACTACGCCTGTTTCACAGCCTGAGTCAAGATACAAAGTAATTAATGGGTATGTTCAGATTAACGTGCATTTTATCATCTCCTGATTGATGTAATTGAAAAAAAGACCTTCATTGTGGAACATTGATTATAACGATTGTTACATTTATTACAGCTCCCTCATATCTGTTAACTATATCTCATCAACCACCATGTTCTTCACATTCCTGTCATTTAAAGGTGGTTTTGCTGACGAGCAGTTCAGCATTGCGGTATGATATGAAAATTCTTACATAGCTTTTTCAAACTTGCTAATGTCTGGAGCTTTCAGCTTGTTCTCTCGCGCATTTTTAAAAGTTAGTGTGTTCTTGTTCTGGAATGTCATTATTATCAATGTTTTATGCTGGGTTTTTCTTCTGGCGGGATGGATTTTCTCACACTATGAGGTCTTGATGAAATATCACCATTAATCAAGTGCATAAAAAGGTCAGGAGTTAAATGATGTTCTGAAATAATTGAAAAATTATGGATCGTAATAACGTAATTTTGGGTAGAGAGTAACAAGCGTACTATATGTGAATCTATCTCTTAAAATAAAATAGACCCAATACTTCTTTTGTCATGATCTACTGCAATAGAGATACTGTAGACAAACAACTTCTTTGACTTCCGTCGTAAGTGTTCTTGTCCAAGCGCTCCATGGGCCACAAGTGACTGTTTGCAGGAGATTGATCGCTCGATTCAATGCCTAATGTGTACTAAGCCTTAGATACCCTTCCTGCAAGCAACAACAACAGAAACCCTATCAGGAAAAACTGATATGTCAGCGAGTGACTAACTTTGAATTAGAACGATGGTATTGTTGTCTGTTGTGTCGATATTCCTCAACGAATCACACACAGTACTCAGTAAATTGTCGGCCAGAAAGCATTTCCTTTCCCTCGGGGCTTCCTCGTCTCGTAAAATAAGAAATACGTCGTCCAAAAACGACCAGCAGTTCTTCCTTCCGGGCTGTTCGCTACAATTTCACAAAGAAAAATTAACAAACAGCCCCTACTTTTTGAAAGAAATTAATTCAAAAATAAAGGACAAACATACTCGATGTAGGATGATTCCATGACTGAGTTAGAATTTCTTTTAATTAACTAAAAAGCCCCATTTCCGAATAAAACAACTTTCAACTCAAAACGCCGAAGTAAGCATGTTTTGATAACTGTTATCACTAACCGTCCCGCGTTATGAATGAACTTTAGTTCAAGTGAACGATTCAAAAGAAGAACCATGAACGATCGTTCTTTTCAATCTGCATCTCTTCCTCCTGCAACTGTTCTTTAATAGTGATTTATTTATTTACTTACATTTATTTTTTTTATTATTTATTTATTTTATTTTTTTATTTATTTTATTTTAGTTTTTTTTTACGAGGGTTCACAACAGCAGAGGTCATATA
>CM077100.1:25780362-25878661 GCA_039619505.1 Cimex hemipterus | reverse complement strand
CACAAATAATAACCGACAACGGAAATAACCCCCACCAAGACCGACCAACGGACACGGAGACCACGCCCACTATCGCAACGCCCCCAGCGACATGCAACGGACACAACACTATATAAATCCCGTGCAGACTAAATGACAGACAGTTTATCACTGAAGATGGCGTAATGCCGAAACACGTTTGATTGACTCAAACAATAAATCCGCGAGTCATGAGTTCGCCAACTCGCAGACCAAACCCCATCATCTACTACAACTAAAGATGTGACTCCAAACCAGCATGAAATCCTTCAGTAAATAAAAAAAAACACTGATTTAACTCGAAATAGGCCACTTTTCCTGATAAATACCCGCGCCGGTGCTTTAAAGCTTGACAGAATAAAGATACGCCACTTTTTGTGAATGGTGACAGTATGCTCCTACCAATTCAAAAGTGACATGTAGTGCTGCCTGGGAGGGAGTCGACCAACAGTCATTTTTCCTGTAGCATCACACACCCGAATACTTGAAAAAAATACATAATCCAGTTTTTATAATTTGTCGTCTTGAGTCATTTTTCTTGTGGGTGAGCAATATTACTGAATGCATGTGATGCAGTTAAGATTGCCATAATTTCTTAAAAGTTATTAGTTAATAAACATTAAATAAGTGCATATTTAATAATTGAAACAAAATAGATGTACACTTTAATTTTAACTAATTGTAGTCTTCTGTTGATGGTTAAGATAACCAAAGAGCCTGTCTTTTATTTTAAAACAGTATTTGTGTATATTGTAAACTACAAATTAAATAACGATTAATATAAATCATAATAAAATGTTTTAATAGGTTATAATTTTAATATATCCTGATCAAATCCTTATTTCTTAAATTTTTTTAAATTGAATTAATTGACTTTATGGCAGGTAATCTTTTTTTCATACCCGTGAATAACCTTTGCTTGTTGTTCCAAGCAAAAAAAATGTTTATAGGATGAAGCTATTCTATGCTACGTATAAATTTAAAACAATAGAAAATTAAAATGTTTTTTACAATACTGTACCACTGAAAATATTGATTTCGGTCTTAGATTTTTCAAAGAAAGGATCAATCATACAACAAAAAAATATGAGAAAGGCTCAGAAAAGCACAATGGTCAATAAATAAAGTAGAACATGACAAACTTACATTAACATTGTTAGTGTTTATTTTGTACAAGTTTGAACTGAGCGTAAATTTCACAAACGAATACCAAACATTTCTCATGTTTCAAAATGAGTTTTAAACATTTCAAAATAAACTGATTGTAATAAAGCGTAATTAGTTATTGGGATTGTACCTCTCTAGATGCCAAAATAACTGTAGACAACTGTGAACGATCACCCCACTCTGCAAGAAAAGTAAGAGTAAAAGCTTGTAATATGACTTGAGGTACCAGGAAAATAGTTTTATGTTTAGGCTTTTTTTCAACCGGCTCCATTGCCTCTTCGTCTACAGTGTTGATATCGGTCGACACCTGTAAAATCATTATACACTTTAAACTAAAATTAATTGAAAATTTAAATAAAAATATATTTCATTGCTTGTGTATGAATAAGAGGTTTAGTATATGTATTTTTGAACTGACACAAACCATTAATATTGTTAATTGTATGATACCGAATACCTCTGATCTAGATCTGACACCTTTAGTTTTCAAGTTTTGCATATGGTGAAAAAATAAGAATAGAAAGACTCGACCAAAATTCAGAAAGTTAATAATTATAAATGCCTGTAGGTATAAATACGACTTCAGGTTATCATTAAAATTTGTACTTTCTCTCAGTGGACAAAATGAAGGCCTTGAATAATATATAATTGCGTTTCTGAAATCATAAAAATTGGTATACAAAAATTTAAAAGTTTCAGTTTTCAAATATTTTAAAAACAAACAGTTGCACATGTATTTTTTGTTAGCACTGCAGTAATGGAAAACATTAAATTACATTATCTAAAAAATATTTACTAAAACACAATTAATGAAATGTTTTTACATTCAAGAATATTGAATAAATTCATTTTTACACCAGGCATATACTTTTTATTTTATACTGTAATACCAAGGCAAATTTAGTAAAAATCTACAAATAATGTATTTATATTATAAACATTTGTACAGCTATTACCATCACCATTACACGACCATTTGTTAACATGTTTGCCCGTTAATGTACATAACACAATCAATTATGAATTTTGATATTGTAAATTTTATATTTTATTGAATGGGAATATACAACTATTTTGTTTATTAAACAGAAACTTGTTTATTTCAATAGCCTTGAGGGTGAAAAATGTTTAAACGTCGAAACAAGTTGATTGAGGATGAACTTCGATGAATTAAAAAAAAAAAATCTTTTAATGAATTTTTAGTGATCTTGTAAAAAACACCATATCAAAATTATAATAAAGCATTTATTTCATGCAAATGCATGAACACTATGACCTTTTTAGTACAGACAGATAATTAATGTTAATTATTAAACTGAATTCAACTGATTGGGATAAGTCTAAAGAAGGTAGAAGCGAACCAAGCAGTGTGGTTAAGCAATGAGACCCATTATAATATGTTGTCAAAATAAATTTAAAAATTAAATGGATACATTTTTTAAAATATTTTATCACTAATAATCGTTATAATGTTAAAAAGTTGAAAACTTTCAAATGAAAATTCCTTTTTAAAGTATTGGTAAACAACAAAGACAGGAAAATAAATCTTAAGCTTTATTAAAATTAATTTTTGATATTATAAGAACAAAATGAAAATTAGTAGGCTGTTGATTTTCCCAAAATAGTAAATAGAAAATTTTGTATTAGCAATGATTTAACTGCATTAGTGCAATGAAATATATAAAATAAAACCAAGTGTGTTTATTAGTCACAGTAACACCCAAGATCCATATATCAAATAAATCAAAATTAATATTTATTTTTAGTACAAGTTATTTTAGAGTTCACTCTAATGAAATTCGTAGATAAATATTTAATTAAACGACTGTCAGCAACTGGGTATTTGTAAGCGATCAGAAATTGGGGTTATGGTATCCTAATATTGAAGGTTAGCTTATTAAAGCGAGGAATAAGAACATAATAGGTAACATACCTCTACAATTACTACTGAGGGTCCTTTTGTAAACAATAAATTTTCATGGAATAGATTTTCAAGCTGTTTTTTTTTTTTTTTGTTATATTTCATCTATACATTACAACTAGCTGGGTATACCATGATTCCAAATAATATATCTGTATTTATTTTTTAGAAAGTTTCCTGCCTAAAATGTATTAAGATGGATTTTAATTATTTGAAATGAAATAGAAGAAAAAAGAGAAGGCAAAGAAAGTTTACTATTTTGAGGGTTTTTGATAATCCAGCGATAGTTTCTCCGACCTCAGGTAATATGCACAACATACACAATAGATCTCAATATGCCTGAAGCATTTGTTAAATAATGAAAGCAGGATCCCCCCCTCCAAAAAAAAAAAAAAAAAAAATTACAATCATGGATGTCACATGCTAACTGCAGAAATATAATGTACAAAATAATAATTTGTAAAAACCTTAATATTCTCTTCATCTGGCACCGAACTATCTGATTTTTTCAATCCTTTCCCTAACATAAGGACAGATGACAGTTCCACCTCTCTTTTTTTGTCTGTTCCCTCCAGCTAAGACAGGGTATGAACCAAGTTGTAAAATTTCATAATTGGTAACAATACTTATTTGAATTTGATGTGAGCATGTTGATTTGATTCTACCTTACCTGTACAAAAAAAAAAAAAAAAAAAGAAAAGAAAAAATCAAATAAACATTATACCGTAAATTACTATTTTATTATACTTAACATACAAATAATGAAGAAAACTATTATAATTTTTAATGAACGTTTCAGTTCTTTCTCATGATGGTGATTGTTACCATCACACTAATTTCATTTATATAATACATGGAAAAAACACATCCATTTTATTTTTTAAGCTAGCCATGTTTTTTCTTGTTTAATTATTTCATTTTCATGCAGTACAAACGTCATTTATATCTTTCTACTTTTTAAAAATTTCCATGTAATTAAAAAATACCTATAATAATCTTTTATTAAAAAAAAAAAAAAAATCTAGTTTATAATCGCCATTACAAAATATACTTAAACTCTACCAATTGTTACTCTTCATTTAGAAAATTTTAACATCTATTTAATTAGATTGTTGTACTATTATTTTGTTGTATTATAATTACAATTGACAAACATAAACAAGAATTTTTTTTTACCTTTTCTTGTTTTTTCTGCAACATTGTTTGTATTGCTTCTAAATCTTCTTTTGCTCTATTCGGTGACATTTTCCATCCATCTCTTATCATTTTTAAACCAAAAATTGCAAACAAAGCAGCAGATATGTAGTGAGTGTATATACGGGGGACTATTGCTGCTACCCATCCGAATGCAACTGTTAATTTTTTTTATATTTCTTTTAATAACTGTCGTACAATTTTGTTTAAGCTACATTAACAAAGAACGTTATTCATATTAGTTTCATTTTCTACTATTTTCACTTCCTCTTTTGGTTGTTTTTAAACAGAAGAATCCTAATCCTAATGTTTTAATTAGGAAAATCGATTGTCTTCAAAAGTTAAATGTGGATTATTGAACAACATTGAAATAATTTGTTTTGAAGTATTAAATTTGTCATATCTATTTTTGGAAAGCATTTGCTTTTTATTCTCAGTAATTATGTGTACATCAACGTTAAATGTTCATTATTGTACCAGAATGCTCACAGCTTTTACCAAGCAGAAAACAAGCAATAAGCTCATGGTAATTAGACTTTATTAAGTGATCTAGATTAACTGAGAATAATTTTCAAACTTTTCCCATTTTTCTCTCATTGTTGTTCAATATTTCATCGGTATATCATCATCAGTATATAGGGATGTAATTAGTGTACTAATATGGCATATGCATTTATTCTCTTTGTAGTGCTTCGGGTGACGGGTTACAAATTCCGTATTCAGTCTCAAGTCTATAACTGTTCCCCCCACATGGATTTGAAGAAGAAGCCAGTCAGAAAGATGCCATAGAAGCACTACAAAGAGAATAAGTTTAAATGTTAAGTTCACTAATTACTACCAACTCTCAAAAGTCAACCTACGTATACATGTATACGGCTAGTAATGTTACAAAATTTGCCAGTAGATTCTACACCCAAAATGGAACCAAAAAGTCCTAATTAACTACGGTCTGAATCTCAACGGTTTTGGAGTTATTCCACTTTTTCTGATTTTTTTTTTTTTTTTTTTAATTTCACGACAGTTTCAAACATTTCGAATGAATTTATCAAACATTTTTTTTTTTTTTTTAATTTGAAACCGAAATAATGCAAGTGTTTACTTATTTACCAACACGACTACAACTTTGATTATAGGATTATTATTATTCCCCGAAATAAAAGTGGTTTAAGATTAAAAACGTTTTTTGTTTATTCATTCAAAATTTCCTTATGTTTTTTATTTTTTACCATTATTATTTCCACCTTACTAATCCATCAACCGCATTTTTTTCTTTTCCTTCATCAATTTGTTCATCGTTAAAAAGTAATTAAAAAAGAAATTACACAAATAAAAAGGATGGCAAATGGAGTACATCTTCCGGAATTTGCTGTTCTCTAGGTTTGGAAATATAGTTTGGAAGCATTATTTCGCCAATGTTTACAACCTTAGTATCGTATCAATCACATCCTATTGGAAATTTAATGCAGATTTCATGGATTTGTAAAAAAAAAAAAAAAAAGTTTAGGAGTTATTATTGTTTATTTGAAGAAGGTTGTGAAATTTTAAAAAGCCAGAAAAAAAAGACGAATAACTCCAAAAATGTTGAGATTCATACCATAGTTAATTAGAATTTTTTGGTTCCATCTCGAATGTAGAATTTTTCTGGCAAAGTTTTTTAACACGAGTAGCTGACAACCTGCATATTGAAATTCCCTTTTTGTACCTATTCACTTTAAGAAATGAACAAAGTATAAAGCATAGCCAATTTCAAAAAGTAACTATATTTAAATGTTGTTTTGAGAGGATTTAGACTTTACAATAAATTAAGACATTTTCGTGTATCATTTAAATATTATTGTTTCCAAAGGACATGATCTATATTTAATTTGTAGCTTGATTATCCCTGATCGTAGGAAAGCCGATCAAAAACGATCAAGCTACAGGTTTATCATTTTACAGAACTCAACTAATGTTTCACACTACGTCTAATTAGACAGTAATGTTTATATGATAGTAGCAACTGGTAACCTTGACTTGTTTTCTTTCAAATATGCACACTGTTCTGATTTCTGCATTATTCATGCGTAATTAATAAGCTCTCACATTTTAATTTTGTTTCATAGTGTAAATTTATAAATACCTGACAGTATCGTCATCAAAGCCAACGCTGATATTGCTCCTATAAAGATAATCAGTCTTGCATATTTCATAGCCAGTACCGCAGCTATGAAAAAAGTTTTATCTCCAATTTCAGATAGAATTATCATAGAAAATGCAGTCGTAAAACCTTGAAGGAAAATCCATTGGCCCTCCAACTTCCTGACTTCCTCCACCGAATCCTTAAATTAATAATAAAAAAAAAATTGTAATAATAAGCATATTTTTTAAAAATTTATTTACTAACTACAGTATAAAGTAATTTATAACTTGGATTACTACATTTTGTCAATCAAAATAAAATAAGAAATCATTGTTAAGAACGCGTGAGAATATGTAAAAATAATGGAATACGACCTATCTCACATTTAGGTTACGGAGAAAACACTCACAAAAAAGGAAAAACTTAATTAATAAAACATTGCAAATCTTATGCTTCAATAATTAACGAGAGATTTGGTCGTTATTGATCATTTTAGTCTGCATATCCTTGCAATGTTGGTCTGTCAGACATGTTTCAAATTTTCGCCATCTTTAATAGAAAGATAGATAGACCAAAATGGACAGTAATGACCAAATTACAGGTTCGTCACTCAACAGAACACACAGTGGTAGTTATTTTTAATTTATTAAATCCAAGGTCTAATTGAACATATAATAATATCAGGGGATTAGCAAAAATAATCCAAATAAAACTTGAAGCTTATTGTCAATGCAACAGTAGACAATAAAATGTACTCCCTATAATTTTTTTTTTTTTTTTACTACTTGGTAGTTGGTTGTTTCATTCTTCCATGTTGCACGGTGCCTGTTGAAGAATGTGGTCTTAAGATGGAAGGAAGGGTAAAAACAACTTTTTTTTCCTTTTTTCCCCCATTTGGAGTAGGTCACAACCGGTCAAAAGCTTCACTGTCCCCATGTTGTGAACATTGGATTTAAAGAAATACTCACCTTACATTCATGCTAACGTTTTTTATCATAATGTTGTCCTCGCGGAAAAAACGAGTATCCAGAAGAAATTGAAAAACTGTGAAAATCGTATTCACCCCGAAAGATCGAAATGGGAAACGTACTACTGGGAAGTACACCTGGAATCTAAAGGGGAAAAAATAATAAAAGAGATGTTTCATAATTACAACATTGAAAACGGGAGAAACACGATTTACTGGATTGAGTGAACTTGAGAACCGGTGGAGTCCGGACGGCCTTTAGATTTTCTATTTTGGATGATATGTTTATTAACAACAACAACAAATATTTCTTCGTGTTTTTTTTACTAATAATTACAATTGTTACATCTTAGTTGTATGTATTTTTCTTTTTACTGAGTAATCATGGAATGTTTTGGCTAATAAATAATAATAATTATTGGTTGCTGATTGATTATTCAACCTTGTTCCGTTGTTGAATAACAAACATCTTAAGAGTTTTCATTTGCCTGAATAAATGAAGAAATTAATAATAAATTGGCAATAAAATAATGTCACAGTGCGTGTGAGAGAAAAATTGTTCGATTCCTTGGCTTCATATAGCGAGCGAGTAGGAACGCCACTCGATATGAGATATGCTTGAGCGTGAGCATTTCAATCCCCTGTTCAGATTTTAGGAAGAAACAAGTATTTTATTGGACTTTGTTTTTCACCGTGCAAGGTTCTCACTCCTCCTCGGTGTGCTGACCCTAGTGTCTCAGCGGAGATCACCTACCCCGTTTTGTGGATGGGTCGTTGTTATGCCCCTTGAGGCAGATGCTCAGGAGATCGCCGCTTCCCAACTGAGTTAGGCTCCAGGGGCTTTCAGCAGCTAGTTAATTTCATTTCCTCAAGCATGCAATCTAAACTTTTTTTGTCAGCGGACCCCTCCTCACGGAACAAAATTCAGGGCGGACCACTCTCATTCAAGTATTTAAAATAAGATACTTATAGTATGTAATAAATTAAAGTTTCTAAAAATTAGCCAGTTCATTTCTAATTGATGAAGGTTATTATGTACAATATCCGGAACACAAAAATCAAATTGGACAGAATGGAATCAATACGTAGGTAAATCTCGATCCGACTTCACAAGTAATAATTTGAACATTAATGATTAATGGGAAGAGTGAGGTTGTTTCAGACTGGAAATTTGGGATATGTTGGGTTTAATTTGCTATAATTGGAGATGGATGTCGGGTTCAGCATATAGACAGCTTCGTTATTTGGTTTGGGTGGTTGTATAGATAGAAAATCCGGTCTCGCTTAAGTTGTAGCAAATGGAAGGACACAATAAGCGGTTGAAATGTGTTGGTTTTCTTCACGGAGCCAAAAATGAAGGTAAGAATCAGACTAGAAAGTAGGTTCAAAGTGAATTCTGAAGTAATAACTATCAAACATTGGCATTCACTTAAGATAGACTGGTTGGCTTTGTCGAAATTTAAAACGGTTTGACCCATTCATGGTCTTACAGAATTGTCTCTCTAGCTGTTTGTAAGTAGTGCTCAAAGCCCATTCTTTTTCATGAAACTATCTGATAAACACGACAATACACAGTGGCTTTCTCATCATTGAAAAGGTTGGTCGGTTTGACATTGTGGTTCATCGCCATGAGGTGCTTTATCTTAAGGCTGTTCTCATTTGGCTTGTAGTTAATAATTTCATCACAGGAGGTTGTACTTCCGCGCTCATCAATTCCAATTCTGCGCTTACCTGGCTGGTAGTTAATGGAGAAACTGCATACTTCCTCAGAGAACCTGATTTCAGCCACCGATCCGTATTTGAGTAATAATTGATCAATGAGAATGCTGTGAATAGGTAGTGCACAAACGTCACATTTTTGATAAACTACATTGGGAAAATTAACGGTTTTCCAGAAGCAGCAGTTCCCAGTAATAAGGGAAACATTTACTCCTCACCTACACTAATGAATACACGCACACTCTCAAACTTAGAATCACAAAACACATAAACAAATCTAAATACAATAAAAAAAATCTCACGTCTTTAAACTCTTTTATTGCACGTAGTACTTGGTATGTTGAACCAGAACTGGGTCCATCTACACACCAATCAAACGCGTTTCGGCCTTGCGCCTTCTTCAGTGAGGAACCGTCTGTTTTGTTATCCGTGTAGTCAACATGTTTGATGTATGTGGTTCGGCTTGATGTCGGTTAGGTATGTATATTTTCACCTTTGTATGTTAGTTTCTTGGCTGTTTTATTGTGTTTGTTTGAATGGTGTATTCTTTAAAACGTTTGCGCGCCTGCGCGGGCGTGTAGCTGTGTATGTGAGTAGTGTGTGAATTTACAAATTTTACATCGTTGAGTGTTATTTGTTCGGATATTTCAAAGTTCTCCAGTTTGTTAGGTTTTCGTCCTTTCTGTTCATTGTGTATTAATGGCATGTTTCTATTGGCGTAATTTGTATTTCCCGTTGTTGTCTCTGGATGATGTGGGATGTTCTCTAAATCGATTTTCTTACAGTCTGCCTAATGTATTCACCATTATCGTCACGTTATTAATAACGTTATTACCTAAGGGGAGTTGTGTCCATGTGTCTTTTTAATAGTTTTCTTGTGATATTATTGGTAGTGATGTATTTATTATTTATTAGTTTGAACGTATCTATTCCTGGGTACATGAATATTAAACATTTGTTGTTCTGTGTTTCGAGTCTTTTCCCTTTTTTTAATAATTCTTGGATGTTGCTTTGTTTTGTATCCTTACGGTTGTTTGTTTTAAGTCTGGGGTCGTTGTTACTGCCGCAATTTTGTTTTGGAGTGGGTGGTTTGGTTGTACATTATAATGCTATTTTCAATATCTCTCACTTCGTAATAGGAGATAATAAACTCAATAAATTAATCATACCTTTTTTGTCTAAGCCTGCTATCATAAAACTACCTGCTTTGCACTTTCACCAAGATCTCTGGGCACATTCTTCACAAGCTTTTGACTTGAGTGAAAGTTGGATTTTGAACTTTTAAAAAACAAATAGACCGATCGGCTGAATTTAAAATTTCTTTAAACATATAATGTTTTTTCAATATAATTTATATATGTGTGGTGTTTAGTGAGACCGTCAGATTATGATTAACTAATGGTTTTTTGTTTGTTTTTTTACGTTTTTCTTTATCATGCCAACGTTTCTATCTTTATTGAGATCATCTTCCGAGCCTGGGATTTATAAATATTGTTTGAATTTTACAAATACATGTAGGATGTGGAAAAAAATTATGAATTTATACAATGCTAGAAAATTCATATTTTTTTTCCACCTCCTACATGTATTTGTAAAATTCAAACAATGTTTATAAATCCCAGGCTTTGAAGATGATTTCAAAAAAGATGGAAACGTCGGTGCGATAAAGAATATATTTTATTAAAATCTTCGTCACGCCAGACCGCATCTCACTGTCTCCGAATAATCACAATTTATGTAAGTGATTGGATGTTCGTTATAAATAATTATTTTAATCAATATTATATGGTTTAATGGTCATGACTGACCAGATTAATTATTTCAATTAATTATTCTTTTATGTAAGGTCTTGGTTGAGATGAAAAAGTTAATGTCACGAGCAGGATTCGAACCCACGACTTTCGGGCTCAAGCTGTTCTAACCAATTGAGCTATCAGGTATATACAGTCTGGCGGAAGTTCATGCTGCATCATTATACCAACAAAAAAATATAAGAATGAAATACATAATTGAAAACTAAACGGTAGAAAACGTTTAAGAATACACGATTAAAAAAAGACAATTATTATTTATTATAAATAATTGTCAAAGCTTTTTATATAAAATCATTAGTTCGTATTTAGGCTTATACAAATGTCTGAAAACGTATTAATTCTAACAGGAACAAAACTGCTTTCAATTTAATTTCTATCTATCGTATCACTCGGGACCGGATAAAACTTTTATCAGTGGAATCCAAAGGCAGGGAGAACGTGATACCTAAAAGAAGTTGAATTTTTTCATTCCTACAAATGAATAGCCTTTACAAAAAATGGCATTGCTCTTTTAATTAGTAAAGTGGCGTAAAGAAGTCTTTGAGGGAGTGTAATCAAGATATCAGTCAATTTGCCGTGAATAGGCACAAGATAAATTATCATGCGACGACAACGTCTCAGATTACTCACACTCCTACCGACTTTTATCAAAAGTTGTGTGTTTAGAGTGTTTGTATAACTGAAGAACCAATATTAGCTCCCTAGAACGATTTTAGGCGTTATCTAAATTTCACAAACCTTTTTTTTAAACTATTTTTTATCTACCGCATATTTATGGTAATTTAATTGTTTGTAACAGAATACAATTGATTTCCGGATGAATTTTCTTCAACAGGAACTTTTATGATTGATGGATGAAAGTTGGAGAGTATCAATCAAGTTTAGCATAAGTGGGAACACTGTTTTTACATGGATCAATTACGTTAAAAGCTTATTGATCCAAATATTTTTATTTCTCTGAAAATAAATTCACATTTTTTCTTGACAAAGTTTACCAAGGATCAGGATATGATGAACAACGAAGGCAGACTAGGAATCGGGAAGTAATGAGGCTTAGATCAAACAGTTCAAGTACTAAGACGAAGTCCAAGTTTTGGAATTCTGCCAGTAATAAAGTTTTTGAAATTAAGGTCGAAGTAGTACACACACACACACACACACACACACAAGACTAGAAGATCTTTAGCGTGTGCACCTGGCCTATTCGGCCTTATAGGACGTTTTGGTTCTAAAGATGAGAGCTGACGCACCTCCGCATTAGACGGAGCAGTGATACCGCCGCAGCAATGGTGTAGAGGCGCCACAGCCGCTAAGGACACTTTCGCTCTCCGCTTGTCCACTCCGAATGGTCGGGCCCGCATTGTGCACCGGTCGTATGCGGCACGCAAACGGCTAACAGGCCGAAATACATCAGCCTGTTCTCCCGCGTACTCCCTAGATAGAGAAGGAGACACTATCTCCCTGAGTGTAGGGGCTTCCCTAGGGTAGAAACACCGGATCCGCCCCGGCAGCTCTTATTTTTTTGGTGGAATTGCTAACCACCCCGTAGGTGAGCACTGTCTACGGTCAAAGGTCTCTTATCGAGCTCAGCTTACACCTGCCGTGCGCATTCAAGGGGCGCCATAGGCCTAGCCAAGGTGGTCTGATCCTTCGCTTCCCCAAGGGTAACACGCCGGTCATACGCCCAACAATGCAAAGCATATTCGAGTCAGAGCAGCCGATTTACTACCCGCTCCCATTCGCTTACTCACGCATTCGAGGGATTATTCAACATAATCATCGCGTCCTCAACGCCCACACGCTGTCGTCCGGTCGCACCGTTTCCCGTGAGGCCGGTGACGGTGGCCGTACGCAAGCTTCACGAAGGTCACAAATAGTAGACAGCCTCTGTCTAAGTTCCCGCCGGGGGCATCTCCACGCACCATCACGAAACCATTCCCAGTGTGACGGGCTGATTTTGGAACTGTTAAGTCACCCCGTGCTACAGATGGCCATACACCCTCCCCCGTCTATTCAGACAGGATCTAGTGCACTGGCCCTCGTGTGGCTCTGCTAAAACACCCTCTGTCCATGCTTACCCTAGGCCGCCACGAGTGCAGGTTGTGCTTTAGAGAGTGTGCCACGCCCTCTAGGCTATACCTTTATTTTGTGCCCAACCAAGTGTTGGGAGGGGTCACAGGACAGAAACACACACACTCACACAAAACTGTTAGATGGAATTTCTATTGCCATTGAAATCGGATGGAACCAGCGTCGTTTCATGGACTTATTTTATTTTGGCCAGATGGTAATATTTTGACGAAAAAACATAACCTTATAATGGTCGACTTTATTTTATTTCACTGTATTTGAGAGGTATGTAGTGACCATCTAAGCATCTATCTGACTCATTGATGTTAGATGGAGAGTTCAGACGGTCTGTAATCGCTGCTGTTAGGGTCTGGTTCAAGGCCCTTTTCGCCCATAACATGCACTAAAAATGTCAAAAAAAATTCAGCTTCAAGCCTGCTATCTTTCTGCAGTTTAATTACTTGGTTACTTGTTTTGTCAAATTTTTTAATTCCGCTTCCGTCGAGGCATACACACTGGCAGGCAAAAAATTCCGATTTTTTTTTCATTTCCTCTATAAAAGAAAATTTTGCCCCTAATTAGTCTTATTGTTTTTACCAATTAATATTTGTCTCCACTATGTTATAAATTGGAAATATCGATTAGAGGTAAACACGTTTACACCTCAATCTAAAACAAGGAAAAAGGAGTTCGTGTATGAAAGTACGGATCATTATAACACGCGCGCGCGCGCACACACACACACACACACACACACACACACACACAAATATCTATGTGTAAATACAAATAGTCTACGTCGTTTGTGTTCTGAGATGTCAAAATTACATTTTTATTGCACGATTTGACATCAACTATTTTAAAATACGAAGGGAATATGATTTGTCGTGGTAAATAAACCAGAAACTGCACCGCAAGTTCCCCTTTTGTATAATTTTTAAAAAATGTTTATTTACTACCATCTGAAAAAATATACATTATGGAATAAGAGACGATATTATTTATCATTTGTGTATCTTGAGGGGAGTCAACAACCATTGTTGTTCTCCCAGCTTTCTGAATAGTGCGTACATAACTAAATTGAATATTACAAAAAACATATTCATTAGTTAATTATTCGTTTGAGTTTCATACGCGTGTGTTCATTTTTCATTTTATGAGTCCATTTATTCGGTTTTATAATTGTTTCTCTCGCTCTCTCTCTCGTCCTGGGTCTTTCTCTCACTTTCCGTCTATATCTTTAGCACTATTTTTTCTATCTCTTCTATCGCCTTATCTGTCAAGGCTATCTGTATCTATCTTTCTCTTCTTTTTCTATTTGTTTGTATATGTCGCTCTTCTCTTCTCTCCCTGTTCACATTCAAAATATCTTTATTTCACTCTATCTCTCTATGTCTACCTATCTATGTATTTATCTATCTGTTCATCTCTTGTCAGTCCACTTCACATTCATAATGTCTCACTTTCTTTCTTTGTTTCTCTCTCTCTCTCTCTCTCTCTCTCTCTCTCTCTCTCTGTCTCTCTCTCCCTCCCTCCCTCCCTCCTTTTGGGTCAAGAATTGTCCACCTTCCCACCAACGAAGAATTGTACCCTTTGGACGCTGAAGAACTGAACCTTGATTGTCGAAAACGATTACGGATCAGAGTCATCAAAGGACCGTTCTCACTTCCGATGAAATGTATCCCTGAGTCGTTTTTTGTACATGATAGTCCTACTCACAGATTTATTGTTTACAACGATTCGGATTTCAAGAATTAAACACTCATACACAGGTTGCAGGAGTTACAAACACGTCTGATGTCGAGCGTTTAATGCTTGATTTCCGGATCGTGTAAACAACAAATCTGTGATTGGAACCATTAAAAAAAAAGCGAATCTACATACCACGTCATCATCCTTTTTATTCCTGAGTCGTACCCACAGATCCAACCTTGTGAGAATGTCCATCGCCCCCTCCAATTATTGAGCCGGCAGAACGCCAAGTTTCTCGGTTTGTCAAGCAAAGAGGACATTCGATTGATGTCCCAGGTGATTTATGGCTTCTCCAGGCCGTTCCAGTACGATCCGACATTGGAAAGAGTTCCCATTGAGATCCTATTATAGACACCGTAGGGTACTTAACGCCATGATAAGAAATATACTTAAGTAATTTGTTGTCTAACTCGAGTTAACGCTTCATTTATAGTCAACGTTTATTTAATAAGCTAGCAGAAACTTTTGTTTTACTTTCTTAAATTTATCGTTTTTAAAGTTGCTTGTCACCATGACCTGATTTTGACAATAGATTTATCTTTCTCATTCTGCAAAAAGTGTAAATAATAGTAGAATAGCCGATTACCGTCTTGTTTGATGTGCAAGAATTTGGCAAAACTCACGAAAAAATAGCGTTCAACGTCTAATCTTGAAAGCAAAAGGTATTCTTTAAGTAATAGGAACTGTCTTAAGTGGTGATAAGAAGTCTTCAAATAGCAACGGGTTAATTTTACATGCCACATAATTGTTAGAAAGTTGTATAATTAATTACTATTCCACTTTGTCGCATAGTTTTTTGGTAGAAAATATTTGTGGCAAATGTGCTCCACGCGAAAATTTATTTCCACTCAAATGGAGATTTTTTTTACAGACATTTTACGGCACACTCGTTCTGTGTGCGGAAAATAATTATTTTCCGTACTGTGTACAACCATTTTTCGCAAACGCCAATATGGGCTATTTAAATATATAATTGACATTTTCGACCAATTTCACATATAGTACGGTTGAAAACCTACCTAACAACAATTAATTACGGGTTTTAGTTGAGATGAAAAAAAGGTTAATGGCACGAGAGGGATTCGAACCCACGACCTTCGGCTAGATACGCCGCTGCTCTACCACCTGAGCTATCGTGACCTCGATCCTCTCGGACATCAACTCCCCATCTCAACCTCCCTCTCGTGCCATTAACTTTTTTTCATCTCAACTAAAAACCGTAATTAATTCTATTTCTAAAGCTTGACCTGATTTTAACTTACATGGTTCTGCATATTTTGAAAATGGATCTGTAATAGTTAAAAATTTAATATTTTCTAAAATGATGGTGTCGACGTGAATTATTTCAAAAGGTTTTGTGGGTGTTGGTGTTACGTTGAATTTTAATTAGGGTGTCTATCGTATTTATTAACCAAACAATAATCACGTTCATCGATAAAGGTTGATTTCCTTTGATTTGGCCAGTAGTAAAAAGTTTTAATTTTATTGTGTACCTCATTTACACGTCTGTGATTAGTTTTACCGAAATGGCAGTTTGCAATTATTCTTCAGTTTCCACGTCTATTAATTTTTCCCATGTATCTACTAAAATCTAGTTCCGAATGTTTGAAATATTTGGACAGTTCACTGTTTTCGTGGTCCGTTCGACCAATTAATATATCACAAGTAATTATGGTTTTTAGTTGAGATGAAAAAAAAGCTAATGGCACGAAAGGGATTCGAACCCACGACGTTCGGCTAGATACGCCGCTTCTCTACCACCTGAGCCATTCGTGACCTCGATCCTCTCGGGCATCAACTCTCCATCTCAACCTCACCTTACGAGTTTTGCCTCCTTTTGCCATATTTCAATTGTCGTGTAATCTTTGAAATACGGCAAAAGGAGGCAAAACTCGTAAGGTGTGGTTGAGATGGAGAGGTGATGTCCGAGAGGAACGAGGTCACGATAGCTCAGGTGGTAGGGCAGCGGAGTATCAAGCCGAAGATCGTGGGTTCGAATCCAGCTCGTGCCATTGACTTTTTTTATCTCAACTGAAAACCTTAATTAATTGGTTGATTAAAATGTTTAAAGTGATGATCCGAGTTTGGTTTCTGTTGCGTGAAGTGCGTTCCATATGTGTTGGACGTGTGTTGTGCCCATTGAGGTCTTGTTGTTTGGAGGCAAAAGTGTTTTGTTGATCGCGGGCTTGTTGGAGGCTTATAGGCCTTCTTGGAAAACTATATTTTTGGATATGAGGCGGATGTGTGTAGTTTAGCATTTCATGATTTATTGGTGTTTTATTCATTATTTGTGGTTTTGGTGCATTCGCCGTGGTGAAATTTTGTTTTAAGTATTGATAATCATTACGAAGGAGATTTCCGATTTCAGGTCAAGTTTTTGGGTTTCTGCTTGTCAGGCGGCTTCGAAAAGGTTCATTTAATTTTTCTTTAAAGTTATGAGATACCCATTTTTCAATAATTTCGCTTATTGCGTCTTGTTGTAGGTAATTGTTGTAAGGATTCTTAATTTGGAGATACGCTACGTGACATCCGAAATTTAGTTCCTGAATCCTGTTTGCAGACATCTTACTGGTAAAGTATTAATTTTTTTTTGTGCACTTCAAAGTGTTAAGGTAATTTTTTTAATTGTTACAATATTGAAGTTTTTATATGTAACAATCCTACCAGGACACTTGTTTATGCCTAAAGTATTTGTTAATGTAATTTGCTAAATTGTTAAAATAGTAAGAATATAAATTTATTTTCCGACTTACATTGAAGCAAGGTATACCATGTCCTTTCCTTTTCCTTCCTTGAACGTTCCAGTATTTGACGGTGGTATTCAATGTTCTCTTGAAGAACGTGCTGCCCTTCCGACTGCACCAATTAAGTCAACCTCGCTGGTTGATTCTTTTTTAAAACTTATATTTGCGAAATACAATTGACAAAGATGAATTTAAATTTACCAATTACAATGATGTGCCTTCACTAGTTTCGAGGCAAGGAATGTTCTTACATTTTAAATTATCAACAATTACATTTCCCTGGTGGAGGAGAGTGCAGATTGAATTCTGAGAATGCCATCTGTATCTTAGCATTGTAATCTGATAATATCCGATTTGATTGATTATTGATAATAATTTTTTTACTACTTTCACGAGATATAAGGGGAAAAGGGGAGAGTAAATCAGAATTTTTTTACTGCTTTCCCATCGAATTCCGTTGAAAACGGACGTAAAACGTAAGAAGTCAAAAAATCGACCGAGACGTCGACGAGTATAAGACGAAGGGATGTGGCGAGGATGACCCTCGTTTTAGGAGTCAGGTCCTGCGAGGACCTCCTTTTCGAGATATGATACAAGATAGCTTCTCTGCTGCTATTTTCTTTTAATCGTGGTTTTTAATGCATTTTTGCTGTAGAGGGTGGTTCCGGAGGTTGGGACGTCCCGGCCTTTTCGTTACTCTCTAACCTGTGTCCTGGTACCCAGACAACAACCGTAGTTTTGCCGAGTCTAGTTCATGATTTCTTTCCCACAAGACACAAACAAGAGGGCCGACGCAGGACCTGTCACGAGTTATAAGTTCAGAACATTCAAGAACTTAAAAAACATTTACTTTGTAATGAGCACGATGAGATTGCAAAGTCTGAAAATGTTGAGACTCGCTGGACGAATGAAGAACGTCCGAAGCCGAAGACTGAAAAGAGCGAGGTGGACGAAAAACGCGGTTTATATAGAGTGCATCAGCTGGAAGCAGTTTCTTTTATTCTTAACCATGGACAGCAGTAACCGCGGTAAGGGAGTTGGTGCAGACCAGTTAAGCAGAGCCACCATCGACTCAAATCACCTTAAGTGCATCTCATGAAATGAATGATACGATTTGTCATTCGCTATACCTCATTTGTTTTTTCATTCAAACAACGATCTGCTTGTCATTACAAACGAACGCACGTGGTGCACACACTAGCTGTAAATTTTAATTCACACCTTCAATGCATTCATAATTGTAAAAATCGTATTGCGGAGTAAGGAAACAAAAAGGCTGTAGTTATGAATAGGTAAAAGTACATAAAATATTTACAACTAGTTGGACAATTTCCTTAAAAATCAATTGATGGAGGAAATAAGAAAACTCGTCAATAATGATTTGGCTCACGAGATTAAAACGACTCTGTACTTTATCATTTGGACAAATATAAGAGAAAGCCCATTAGTACAACAAATAAGCAAAATAGAGGATAGGGATAAAAGAGGCGGCCACAAGCCTTCTGCACCTCGACCTGAGTAGATCTATTGTGCTTCTCGATTTTTTGAAACTCACTGGCCAGCTTCAGGTTGTTAATCAACCTCCAAGCCTTGCCAGTGACTCCTTAGTGTTGGACCTTGCTTTTTCTCTACTATTAACAAGACCTTCATAATAACATAAAACATGTTCCGCGACTCCAAAAAAAAAAAAAAAAAAAAAAAAATCCAGAATTTTCTTAAACCAGGAGTAAGAACGTCAGCCAGTAGCGGTACAGAGGATGGTCCACGTTTTCTTCTTCTTGGCAATAACTCCACAGGCTTCTTTCTGCTGCTCCAATTATATATATATTCCTTTGGAGAATGCCGTGTCCAGTCGCTATATCATCCTACTTCTAGCACGGTTTAATAGTTCTGTGGTTACTTCCTGCAATGGTCCTTTAATGAACCTTTTCTTTTGATTATGTCCTGGAATATTTGATTCCCATTAAATCGGGTTATTTTTAACCCATTATCCCACTAGTGTCTTGTTCCCACTAACTGCCGACCATTGCGTAAACAACGCTTCCGATTTCCAAGTAGCAGGCAATGAAAATGTAGATGCACGGGCAGTATGGTTGAGCGTCCGCTAGTATTTGTCACGCTTAAGGTGCACAGTACAGCCCATAGATTTTTTACTGAGAATAGTATGACAAAAGTATTGTACAGTGGTTCGACCCCTCGACCGCCTAAGTTGACTTAAAAGTATTTTTTTAATCGGTTTTCGTAGGTTCTTTAGGCTAATCCTGGTTTCCCGCAAGGGAACACTTTTGGTGCAATCTTATATACTTTTTATACAGCAAATCTGCCGATGCATCCCAACACAAGCTTCACCGACAGTACCGCAATTTTATCTTCTAACTCCAATCCTACTTCCACTCCAATATTCAGGAGCATCTTGAGCTCATGGAAGAATAGGTCAAAATGTTGAAAATGAAACTAAGCGAGGTCAGATGCAGGAAAATTAAGTTAAATAAACATCCCACGTCAAATAACCACCGACATCTACACAGGTTAAATAATTAAGACAGCTTACTGATTAAGAATCCCCATCACTCAACGATAAGAACTAAACAGACGACTTGGAAAAGTACGAAGACTTATAGGACAGAAATCAGACATGACTGAAAAGAACAAACTGTAAAAAACAATACATTTTGGCATAAGAACTGGATGTAAAGTAATGTAAAAGTATCCAGAAAAAATATCCGAGATCCACACTAGATATGCCTCCAACCACTTTTTTTCACAATGACTTTAATATCCCCTTCTTTAAAGCAATGATCCGTTCCCACTTCCTTGAGTTTCACTCCAATATTTCAACTAGCTGTACTATTCTAGACAGACACCCTCTTCTCGAACTCCTGTCCTGGGTGCAGTGCTGACTATTGTTATTTCAGTGTCCATGGTATATTATAACAAAAATAATGTAAATTGTATATTCAAGTACATGATACAAATAATATTTATTTTAAAAACTGTATCTAGCAAAATTAGGCATCAGTCAAAATCGCTTTGAATAATCTAACACAATCTAAAGTTTTTACCCTAAGAGAGAGGGATGGCTAGGGCGGAGGGCCATCCAATATCCACACATCCAATCTTTCCCATCGAAAGTCCTCAGACAAATCGTCAAGCTTCCTTCCTAAGTGATTGAAAGAATGTGGATGACGGAAAATTCATTTTAAGGAAACAGACAATCTTATGGTATGTTGGTGGTGTAATATCAAATATGTCTTCAACAACAATGAGCCCAAAACTTTCAAATGAAAGTGAGTTAAATTTAAACAGAGGATATAACAGCTTATAGCATGTCAGATAGCCAACATGCATAGAGGCACTGACGGAAGAGGTCTTAATACATCAGATGAAGCAGGAGAGAACCTAGAACCGCAGGGTTTCTTGATAGAACACGACAAAACAACAGCCAACAAGATTCAAATCAAGTGACACCCATGCCCATGCTCTATAAGATATCGCCCTTCACTCTGTAGCCAATAAGAGGAGCGCCATTTCGTGTATAAGCAGAGCACTGCTGCATTGGCTGGAGCTCTTGTCAACGACGTCAGTCGCGTCCACTCGACGAATTCTCGCCAATCACTAATGAAGCACCGACAACGAAAACGAGAGCACTTGCCTTCTGAACACAACCAGTTTGGCTATTGGCCAACTGCTGCACACAGCTACCTGCTGCACAGAGTCCCTTCAACCGCTACAGATTCAACCGACTCACGGCCTAGGACCTCAGCCAACGGTTCTCTGAGTTACGGACTACAACCAAAGTTCCGACCTCGATTCATCGCCTCAACTCCACAAAATACCGGCCCTTTTCAGAGTCATCAGGAAAAAAAACAGTAATTAAAGTAGTATTTGATTTAAATAAAACCGAGGTCGACCCGCAAAAGTACCTACGCTAATGTGCGCCTCTACTCTGGTTTTCGATAGAGGTGCCTTCTCTATTGAACAGGAGTAGGCTGCGACCTGGTCGGGCGATATGCTAACGCAGCATTGCAGAAGGGCCATGCGGGAAGAACTTTTTAAAGGCTCTACGAGAAAACCTACGTTATTGCACAACACATGCAGGCGAAAGCTAGTCGTCTCCCTTCTTGTAAAACGATCCCGTGCTTACTCGGATGACCGACATGACCTTCAGGCTAGGTATGGTATACCAGAATCTTAGTTCTGCTCCGGTAATTCCTTTGTAAGTTTTGCTGATGGCCCATTTTACAAACCTCTCCCCTCAAGCCTGGAGTATTGTTCCACTACGTTTTGAACACATTAAGGATCCATTTTATGATGTATACTTTCCTGAGACAAGATTCTAGGCCAGATAAGGGTTCGGCTTAGACAATTCATATCGGCATCTTTTTTGGCCAACATACCCGCCCTCTCATTGCTTCTATGTCCCGAATACCCTGGTATCTCGATAATAGGGAATCTTTGTTGGTTCAATGTTAATTGAAGAAAGTTGGAGTGGAATGTCGAGCCTGCAACTCGGCATTGGCATTCTTTTTCAAGGGGGAAAATGGTCGGCTGTAATTTATGGCAATTTTGGCTTTCAACCGTCTCGAGATCCAGTCTATTTGTTGTTCATTGCTGCTTATCTGGTACTAGTCCTTTAGTCGGCACGACCCACTGAGCCGCGAATCCATTTCAACGGCCGTTTTTCTGTGCTGAACTGAACATTTGACATGAGACGTACAATTTCTAATATTTACACAGCTGTTTTAATTTAGGATTTAGGACAATTAAAACACTTTCTATCCCGTTTCGTGATGGTTTTGTTAAAAACCCGACGTTTCTTTTTCACTCGGCTCGGCTGCTGAACGAATATAATGATGATTAATTATCAATAATACATCAGGCATCGGTAAAAACCGTTGCACTCGTGACCTTATCTTTACAAGTGGTACGAAAATAATCAATTTCGAAGAGAAAAAAATTGCCCTTTGATTATAAAGCATTTCGCCATCGTGAGAAATAAAATTCAAATAATCTCATTATTTCAATGATCATTATCATTAAACGTGGCAACATTCGTACGCTTTAATATACAGCAGGATACTTAAAAGTTTTTGATTTATTTTCTTCCCCAAAACTGAAACTACAAGGTAGATTTATAAAATTTATAGTTATAAATAGCTTGAATCTAAAAGTCAAATATACTGAAATTAAAAAGTTTTACTGTCGATTTGCAAGTTTTAACGTGCCAAATTTGATTTTTTCTTTCATATAGGGGCTTTTTTTTTAAATTTTTTTAATGTAAAAACGCGTTGAATTTCGGAAAGTAAAACAGGGTTAAAAATGAGAGCTGAAATTAAACAAATATGTTAATTGCAATTGATTAAAATAATTTTTCATAAAACTGAAATACGTGTCAGAAACTCAAATTTTAATGATGATTGAAAAAATCAATGAGCCACTTTTTGAAAATGGATTTCTCTTCTCACAAAATAGTCCGGATATCTAGCATTTAATGAGAATCGATGAATTGCAAACAGGCTTCTCCTGCAATTTGACAGACGTGTTTGTAATACTTAGACCTGATGATTTGTATTTTTATGCTCGAAAACCGGTTGCTAACAACAAATTTGTGATTAGAACTATTCTTTACAAAAAGTGAATAGACGTAGACCACATCAATTATTTATACCATTTGAGCCATGTCAACAAACCGGTAATTAACGCGAGTTTCAAGGTGGGAATGAGCGAAACTATCCGGACCAAAAAAGAGAAGACGATAAATGTCCGAAATTTAGAACAATTCTTCCGTTTACCTTAACATGGGTCGTGGCGTCTAGGGCGGGACCGGCGTCCGGATCGAAACTTTCACGGAAGACTGGCTCGGTCTCGGTCAGTACGAGGGAGAAGAGAAGTGGCGCGACAAGCAGATAAATGAAGAAAGCCATCACACCTTCACGGCTCAGCCTCGGCCTACTCACTGAACACCACGCCAGCCTTCTGGTTGTCATTCTCGTTTTAAAAAGTATTTACGTCAGAATTAAAAGGAGAGGGAAGGAGGACGATAGAAGGAGAAACGATAAACTCACAAATGCACAGCCGGCCCGACGCCGATAACGCAGGTAAACTTCTCGACCGATTCCCACCAGGGACAACGACTTAATTTCGACAGAATTTTATTTACGACTCATTATATACGACGAGTTAACGGAAAATCGTGATAGGCATGAAGGCCGTTGACCCGTTAAGATAACATTTCCAATTTGATTAAGTCTGACGTGTTAAACCTGAGCACCTCCTGGCATTGTTTAAAAAACCATCTTATAGTCCTAAATCTAAAGAAGTTAATAATAACAATACAAAATATTATTAGTTATACAGTGACAGGCAAAACGTCCACCCAATCGATTTTTTTGTCGATAAAAGAAACTTCTGCCCTTAATTTGACCCATAGTTTTTATCAATAAACATTAGATTATGCAACGTTTTAAATTGGTTATAACAATTAGAGGTGAACACACTTAATCCTTAATGTAAAAAAAGAATAAAGGATTTTTCAATATTTACTTTTTACGGAATTTAATATGCTTATTAAGTCTCGTTTTAGTTCTGAAGCAATAAACTGTTTATTTTTCATCTTTTTTTTCCCTAATTTCGATTGTTAAACTTAAAATCCTTCTTAGTCGTGAGGGTGTTGCGCGTGGTGTGGCACTTACTGATGACGGACGTTCCATCAGGTTTGCGGCTATTACCATCGCAGTTCCCTACAAAACATGGCGAGACGCAGTTAGACGTTTTCGGGAAACAGGGTCCTACAACCGAAGGCCCAGTTCTGCATGCCCTAGAGAACAAGAGCCAGAAGATTACCTTTTTTTTGGCTGTGAGAAGTTTGCAAAACCGGCACCTTTCAGTTATTCAAAGGATTCGTCAGCCAAAGGAAGTTCGAGGGGTCCAAATTGCTGAACGCTCTTCTCGAAGAAAATTAAATCAGTACTTGGCTTTTCGTTTTCGCCCCGTAAGAGGACCAGAATTGACCAGAACACGCTGATGTGCACCGCTCGCGAACACAGCCATTGGTCTGCTGTACTTTTTACAGATGAGTGTAGATTTGCTCTTCACCAGATGGGCGTGAAAGAGTGTAGAGAAGGCGAAATGAAAGGTACGAAACCTGTAATTTTTCCCAAAACCAACTTTTTCAACGTAGGTCAATCATGGTCTGGGAGGGAGTTTCAATGGAGAGTCGCACAGAGTTGGTTGTTGTTTGTGGAGGATCTTTGACGGCCAGTCGCTATGTGGACGAAATTTTGGAACATCCTGCGTTGCCTATCCTCGATGAAATCAGCATAAATCCTATTTATGGGCATGATAACACCCTTCCACATACCGCTCGCTTCGTACAAACGTACGTTCAACAGCATAACATCAGTGTCTTAGCCAGCCGGCTCTCCAGACTTGACTCCATTCCCAGACTACTGGACAGTATGCCGAGGCGTCTTCGATATATGATTAAGGCAAGAAGAGGAAATACGTGAAAAGGAAATGTTAAAATCTAAAACAAAATTAAAACTAATTTTATTTGTCCGTCTTTATTTTTTTTCCTTAGCCATTTACCTTTTTTTTACTGTTTTAGGCAAAGACGCAGTTATTAAACATTAAAAAACGTGAAACTTTGATTAATATATAAAAATTATATCAAGAGGGTGGGATTTTTTGCTTGTCAGTGTACATCGAAGAAATAAGACAAAAAAAAACAAAATGACTTGTTGACGATGAGTACTCGGGAAAAGACTGTCTGAGTTACGGCACAAAGGGCAAAGGGACAACGGAGAGGCAGATAAATTGGCCGCGGAAATTTCAATGATGACACCTATTGGACCTGAAGTGTGGCTTACCAATCTCCCAAAAACCCAGATCTATTAGCGAATAAATTAAAAATAAGTCCTCCGCTCAAAGGGAAACCCGGGACAGAGGCACGCGGAAGGGTTTATCAAAGGATCATCGAAGAAACTAACGGTGCTAGGATTAGAATATTAGTTGGACTACTAGCTGGACACTACAGACTCCGAAGGCATACGTATAGACTCGGGGTGGCAGAAACAAGCCTTTGCAGATATTGCCGAGAAGAAAAAAAAACTGCGGAACACGTCCTATGTTGGTGCGAGTGCATATATAGGCTGATTCCTAATCCTAGGAGTGGAAAAGCGAGCGACTGAAGGATACACACGGGAACCCTTATTTGAGATCTGGCAAAAGCCTTAATCTCAACGAGATGTAGATTAAAAAATGGTGATGCACAATAGACAAATACGGTAGTGGTGTACAGGTCGTAAAGAGGCCGGCTCCTATACAATCTAATTGTTATAAAATATAACCAATTAAATAAATGATTTTAAACATTTTTTATAAAATAAAATACCCTCCATCACTCTCTATACACTACCAACGTGATGGCAACCTCTCCCTACCCGCAGAAAAAAATTTTGAGTTTTTGTTATTAACAAATCCTGTGAACGCATTTTCTAACACTTTTGATCAATAATTTTTTTTAAGTTGTCTAGGTGTGTGAAAAAATGGTAGACGGTAAGCGAGAGGTCTGGAGAATAGGGAGAGCGAAGTAGAAACTTCATAACCAAGATCAGTTTTCGTTTGTCACATGTAAGGCATGGAACCGAGCATCGCCGTGTAACAGAATTGTCCTTTTCCGATTGATCAAAGGATCACTTCAATGATGCCCATTTCTGACGCATTGCTTGAATGTGAGAGTTTTCGGGATTGTTTCGCCAGGATTCGAATAGCTGCATGTTCTGAAGCAAGAAGAAGACTCAGCTCAAATGAAGCACACCAAAGAGTCACTATCACCTTTTATTATGAGTTGGACTTTGGAAAATGTGGTGCTGGTTCCCTTTTGTCGAGCCAATATCCAAAACGTCTGTTGTTAACCTCTTTTCATCACAAGTAACAATTCTTAAAAAGGATCGTTTCTGTTTCGTCAAAGAAATGTTGCACAAACTTCATACCGACGATATTTTTTTTTGCGGTCGTTTAATGCATGAGGAACCCAACTTTCTAGCTTTTTCACCTTTCCTGAAGGCCGTCATCGACGGTAGATTTTCTAGTTGAAAGATTCTCTGTAAGTTGTCGTACGGTTGTTCTGGGATTTTCTTCAACCAAAGCTTACAGGACATCATCTTCTTGGGGAAAAAAACCTTCCACGACCATCTTTGTCTTTAAGGAGAACGAGTTTGACCTCAAACGAAATTACGCGGAAATCACACATTGACATCTTCGTAAAGACTGAATTATCCACAAATAACGAAATACTGCTGAGGTAAATAAGCATTTTGGTTTGGAAGAGGATTAAAATGAGTTGACATTCGTACATAAGAATAATCCATCAAATGGTAAACAGTTAATTTTGTACAGGAACATGAAAACTTGCGTTATTTTCCGGGCAACCCAATAGAAAAAATAGTTTAAATGGTAAACCCTTCCCCATAATGGTTTTTTTTTCCAGAGATCTAAAATAAGTAATCTAAACATTTTTTTAAAACTCCATTTAAACCCTAGACATCGGGAATAGTAATAAGTAATTGAGTGTCAACTTTTTTTTTTTTAAATGAGTCTTGGTGTCCTTTGTTATGGCTGCTAGGTTTGGGGACGGCAGAAGTTTGGCTCAGTTGAAAATGCCCGAATCTTCACTGCCTTCAGCTACTTGTTATGAGATGCATAAATAGTTTAATGTAAAATGTACTAGGGTATGTATCACTGTCACTTTTATCATGGGCTGTTGCGCCGATAAAAATCGTATCGGACGATGACAGGTCGCTTCGTGTTGCATGAATCACCTATCGCATCGCTACAGTAGGAACCGCGAGTAACCTTGAGATACTCGAACGAATAAAGACAAACCGAATTTGTAATTAAACATTCGTCGAATGTTTATTAACAGATAGATAAAGTATTCAAGCAATAAAAAATAAATTAAAGGTTAAGGAGATAAAGTAAACCCATTTATTTATTTCAAATGACTAATCCGACTAAATTTTATCTGTAGGAAATAAACACTATATATTAAACAATATCGGTGTATTTGTATTTGAGACTTATGGCGTGACATTTGTGTATTGTCACTAAGGCCTTCAGCTAGTTTACTTTTCAAGTTGAAAAATGTCATTCGGGAATATAATGAATTTTTTTTAATGGCTTTTGTCTGTTGATTGTGCAAATTTACAACGTTTTTCCATCACATTAAAAATGACAAATAACCTCTAAAGATTACTCTCATGCTGTTGACAGAAATCGTAAAAAAAGCAATTTACCAAACAGCTTTGATTTTGGAATGGACTTAAACACTTCAAAATAAATAAATGCGCAGACATGTGCTTTGGCAGTATATATATCGTAGACAGCAATCCTGCGAATACCAATAACCATAAATTAGACTCTCACTGCACACTCAACCAGACCGAAATGCTTGCTGTTAACCTTACTCTTAGAGTACAAGAAATTACAAGCAAAAGATCAGAAAAGAACTAACATGGACGGACATCGAGGTTTCCTTATCTATTACTTAATAATGAATACTTCAACTACGATTCGTTCACGAAATAAGGACAAATCTACTAAGAGTTTTTAAATTATTTTATTTGTAGCCTATACATATTAGTACATATTACAAACACATATGTGCCTATACATATTACGATCACAAAACATTTACATTTTTTCGCACGGTCACATCACTAACACTGATGCCAGTTCTGCATCCTGGGATTAAGGGATAAGGAGATCTCTAAAACTTCATCGATTAAGATATGTGCGGGTTCTCGGAATAGGAATGTGCAGACAGGGATCGAGAGGATTAAGTAATTTAAGGAATAAGGAATGGATCTTGCTAAACGGGCTGTCCGCGACGGGGAGTGTTTTTCTAGAGATGTACTTCCCTACCTTGCGTTCAAGACGTCAAACTGACCTGCAAACAACGTCGAAGATAACGATGGACCTATTCAAACATGAAAAACACAAAGAATATGAGTCCGATGAACGAAGACAACTCGTGTAACGAAAATGTTTAGCAGTCTGGGAACACCTCGGGGAAGTTGGATTATAATCAAGCAAAAGAATCTGTAGCCAAAGTTGTAATTTTATTGCCTTCCAATCTGAAGATCAGGGCGAAATATAGTCCCAATCTCCAGAGCTGTAATGATGAGAGGGGAAAAACAGCCGCGTTTTATAAGAATTTTCGTTTAGAGGATGTGATCCATTGTGGACCAGATGAAGGTCAGTTCCCAAAAGAGTAATGCCTAAGCAATTGGCAAAAGGACCAAAATGTTTTTCCCAACTGTTAAGTCTTGGTCAAGCTCGAGAAGAAATGCAACTCACACCTAACTTAATTCTATATAAAGCACTATGGAAATAATCGAACACCATCTTCTAGACATGGTTCAAGCCTTGGACAGCGTGAGCCAATGTACAAATATGCGTCCTTCCAAATACTTTCTACTTATCTATCAGAGTGGTTTTTTCGGGTTCGACAAGGAATAGATTACTCCAACTACTGTGGGATTTCCATCTATCACTCTCTTTGCATCATTTGCCCATGATACAGCGGTTCCCTCTGACTCCGATCCTACCGTACCTTCGGAAGATCTGCAAAGACCTATCACAATTAAAGCAGATTAGTTTAGATAATAGATAATGA
Organism: Cimex hemipterus; assembly: GCA_039619505.1. NCBI lineage: Eukaryota > Metazoa > Arthropoda > Insecta > Hemiptera > Cimicidae > Cimex > Cimex hemipterus. The sequence goes on along the minus strand of CM077100.1, from coordinate 25,849,499 downwards.
AGATAAATTAAATCAAGTGCGAAATCTCCTCTCACTACAGTTTTTATCCCCAAATCTGCTGGCGTTACATTGGGGTCGACCTAGACTGGCGCATAGGATAGAATCAGCAAAGGTGAAATACAAGACCTAAACAGACGCAACACTACAATTCAAGCTATTGACGAAAACAAACTTACAGTCTACATATTGATATTACAGATTATTTGGACGGTATAAAACTGGGGGAACTGCTAATCCTCCAATATCACACCCCTACAATTCTATAAAGCTTATCACGCGGAAATGACCCCGCGATCTCCTTTCTGATAACCATCAACAGTCAACGGGTGAAGTGAAGTGCAATGGACTAACCGTAAAGGTTAAAAGAAGTCGGTTTTTTACGGTCTTATGCACCGCGACTGATGTTGGTCGATTGTTCAATTTCCATAATTATGTAGAATAATCGGCTTTTTATCAGATCCCAAAGCTTTACCAAAGATTCTCGTATATATACTTCGGGTCTGAGCTTTTACTCTCCCAAGTGTCCCCTCAGCCTGCATAATAGGCCTTCTCACAGATCTGTTACACTGTTTCTTCTTCTTCCTAGTAATATCAGCCTATATATGCCTCCGGGATTCTGCGGTCCTATCATTCTAGTTAGGGATGGTTAGGTTCTAAGGTCTAGTTCTTACGTAGTCTAGGTTTAGTTGTTCTGCCGCTAGTTTCTAGTCCATCAACGAACTTTTCGCATGTCTCTTTACCTTGCAAAACACCCCCATTGAACAGAGGACTTATCCATAGCCCATTGTCTGATGGATCTTCATTTTTGACAATTTGGTACTGCAAAAAGTTCAGGGCCGATAGGTGTCCACACATTGGATAAATTGTACACCTCTGCCTTCTATGCCCTGGTACCAAAATAAGAGAAATTTTGTTGAAGTCCCCAATGTCTGACAGAGCCTTGATTCATATTTCATTCACATACGCCTCTGGACTTTACAACCGGGAGCTGCCTTTAGTCCGAATAGACAGCAATTCTTTTGTTGAAAATACGCCTTCTTGGCAGTGTTCAAGAGCCATCTATTTTATTTATATTGAAACTCCTCCCAGCTTATTATTATTTTTTTCGTTTCGACACCTCACCACGTGTCCTCTTCAGCTCATAAGCCTTATATAAACTTAACAGTGTATTAACATCATTTATCCTTGAAAATCAGCTTCGTAAATATTATTTTTCAGTGTGAATTGAAGCTTTTATAGCCCAGATGATGATTATAGTAATCAGCGAAGATATGCAAAAAATACGATTTCATCCTGTTTACACTGTACCCACTACCACAAAACTGTTCTATTTTTATAGTAAAGAATGTAAAATAGCGCTGTGAAGTTCAATAAAAAAATAAAACCAATTCAAAACAATTAATAAATGTTATGCAAATGATTATTTAGAAATAGTGAGATGCGTTCTGGTGTGATGTCGGTTTCAGAAAAACATTTTCTTTATCGTGCCGACGTTTCGATCTTTGTTGAGATCATCTTCAGAGCAACAAAGATTTACAACCTTTGTTTACATTTAGCAAATGCATTTTGGATGTGGAAAAGTGAATTCATACAATGCAAAATATATTTTTTTTATATATTGAACCGAAGTATTTCCACTCACCCAAAGTGTTTGTCTTCTGTGTAGTTGTGCCATTCTTGCGTGTCGTGTTGAGAGTACCAGTGAGATTTTGCTGTTTTAAGTTTATACACGTTGGATTTTGAAGGGGTGGGGAAGGAAGTCGGTATAGAAAGACATTTTTGTATAAGGAGTCGGCTTCTTTGAGGTGAAAATAGAGGACAATGGGGAAAAAAAACGTTGGCAATGGTTCGGCCAGATTAACCTTTCAGGATTATATAGAAAGGGATAAATGGGAAAAGAAAAGCTAAATTGTTGGGTAATTAGACTATGTGAAAAATATTGGATGTGTGGCCTGCAATGTGATGATATTGGTGTGTTATCTGTATTGAATTTGATTTCAATCAATTATTTTTCCAATTCAAATTCTAAATAATTATCGATTAATGGTCACTAATCACCACACGTTATGCCAATGTATGAAATAGAAATTTGTGGTGGTTCTTTTGTCTGAATCGTTCACTCGTTCGTTCAGGAACGACATTTGAATCCTCAATCCTTATTCAAAAGTTTGAAAAATGAAACCTCCCCCGGACGCCAAGATCTGAATTTTCAAAATACACAACAAACGAGTGTGTTGTTTTTAACAATATAATTTATAATTGTTTAATTTTTATTGTATCATAGAACGTTACTATTCACAGTGCTTGTTAATAATATAATTTATAAGCTAGTGTTGCAAGTTGTGAAGATAGTAAACAATTGCAATTTTAGGTAATGATTTGATTTTAATTAAATGACAATCAAATTGCTTATTTCTACTCATATTTACAATATAATAATAATCCCTGAATATTTTTTATCTCTCTGTTATTTTGATTGATTTTTATTAAACGGGAATTAGATGTTACAGAGTTGCGTTAAGTTATGTGATGTGACAAACTTGAAGGTTGATCATCTTGTATCTTACCGGTCAGCCAATTCTTGATTGTTATGTATGCCGACAGATAAGCCACTAAAGTCTGAAAAATACTGAAATGCGTCTGATAGGTATTTAGGTAGGGCCATGATGTTTGGAGGCGATAGATCTACAAGTGAGTTAAAGCTGTTAAATCATTGGCAGATTATTTCCGTTAGGAAATAATGATTGAATAATTAATCATTTGCCATCTGTCATCCACCACTGCTTCATAAAATTTCTTACTTTTGGCGTACTGAGTAGCAAATACTTCGAAATAGATTCTTGTTATCTGGTTGAGTTTTAGAGGAGAGAGGAAGATCACCAGGATGAATCACAGAAAAAAAAACAACCATTTAATATAATTGAATTCCTATTAAAAAACAAATTATAATATGTATAAATTCATACATAATATTGGCCACAATACAGAAATTGCCTGATTGGTATATAGCTTAAAAAATGCTTTGAAGCCTGAAGTCAAGGTGTTTTTTACTACCCATGTATCCCCTATCGATAAGAGAGTCTACCGCACATTTCATTGCTTCACTTTCATACAAAAACATGGATTGTCTGAGACAATGTATTTGAGACTTCTTTCCAGCTCTATAACACTAAAAATGCTTTAAAAAACATGATTAAAAGAAATTGGCAGCATCGGTGGGATGCTAGAGAAGCTCTCATGTATCGAGACCATTGTCGGTAGATAGCCCTTGGAGTATCTTGACTTGTAGAAGAATGGTCATCCTCACCAGATTAAGAATATGTGAGGTTGACTGATGGGCACTTACTGTTAGAATAGGCATCCAATCCAGAGAAAGGTTGTCCAATGTCTCTTTGATTGAAGGGTGCTATTGTTTGGCCCTATAGGCTGTGTAGGATTGCCAACCAATATGAGAATTGTGCTAAACCACGGCCGCGAATATTTGGAGCCCCTGTACCGATTTTTAAAGAAAACAGGACTGTTAATTGTAGTATTTTATCAATTTTTTGTTTCTTTATGTATTTTGAGACTGAATGTATTTATTAGCGTGAATATATAGTGTGAGATGGACAATGGAGAAATATTGTCAACTTCAATTAGTTATATAAAATGTGTAAGGTGATGGAAGAATATAATTTACGACCCTGATGAAATGGTACGTAGATAGTAAAGAATGTATGTAAGTGTGAATGCGAAGGTGAATAGGTTTGGATCTGGATTGTGTTTGGGACTGATACGATTTAGCTGTTGATAGCGGAGCATGATCTTGGTGACTAGATTGATAAGACCAAGGTCTGACCCCGGGCTGCCAACACCCAAGGTGGGTGATTCTCTAGGCTGTCAGTGCTTTATTTAATACAACACCAATATGACACCACAAGAATTGGAACTCCAATGTATAGGCTCGATGAGTGTATATAAATGCATTACAGTTCGTGGTCTAAAAATTAAAATTTTTCAATTAATCAATATTTATGAAAGGTATTGGTCGAGATAAAAAGTCAGTGTCACGAACAGGATGGAAAAAAGGAAGAAAAATTCGAGGGGTGAGGTAGAGATAGGAAGAACACCTGAAAACTTTGATAATTCTTTAAAATCGCAATCCTGAAAAGTTGTTATTTAAACCGGTTTTCCTTCGGCAGTGCAGAATTAATCTCTCTTTAAAAAATATTATTATATAAATATGTGTAACAAGGAGTTATTTAATTTTTCTGATCAATTATTGGGTTTCTATACAGGTTACAGCCAATGATATTGATGTAGTCATGAAATGCACCTGCGGAGGTACGAGAGACGAGTCAAAACACGGAGAAAGACGTCTGACGACTTCTGACTATGACAGACCAGCAATAGAACTGGCCAAATTCCTCTTGGGGAAAGTACTCGTACGGAGGAAGGAGGGCGGAGAAGAAATGAAAGGCATTATAGTTGAGACAGAGGCTTACATCGGCGGTCTTGACAAAGCTTCACATTCTTACAAAGGGAAGAAAACACAACGCAATGCTCCCATGTTTATGAAGCCAGGCACTGCCTATGTTTACATTACATATGGCATGTATCACTGTTTCAACATATCTAGTCAGGGTAATTGTAAAATTCAGGATAAATCAGTTTAAAAGGCAGTATAGGGTTGTTCTCACCTGCTTGTATTAGTCTTTTGTTAATATTGTTTGTAATTAATATTTGTCACCTTCCCTGTCACCCTTGGGCAGTTGGATGTTAAGCTCTCATGTATGACAGGAATTGCTTTATTTTGCTTTACTTCATAATCCAAAAGTATCCTGATTAGTAAAGTCACTAAATATTTATTATAAAATAATGGCTGCCTAGAATGTGATAATTCCAGCCTTTAGGATAGTAGTTTTTAACCTAAACACACTCACTCATTTTTATTTAAATACCATTCACTCAAGAAGGTTGAAGTACTCGATATTCTAAACAATATACATTAACTAGCCTAATTGCAAGTCGAGGAGAGTACGCAATATTCTGCCATTGACACATTACACATTCACGCATATAAACACATTCTCATGAAGCAGTTAACACATAAATCTATCACTAAACATTTTATATACCCAATAATAACATTATCTACAATAATGGCAACTAATTCTCAGAGATCTGACAGATGTATGCCTGCATCCCTCAAGGAAACATTCTTGGTAGCATCCTTTTGTATCGTTTATACTGCTGACCTAACTACACCCCCAATATCATCACATACATGGATGCTACTGCATTGTTGACCTCCAACTCAAATCCTATCCAAGTTACCTCCTACATCTAAAAACACCTTGAGCTTATCGAAAAATCATGCAAAAAGTGGTGGATAAGACAGAATGAAGACAAATATACTCAGGAGTTCACATTGAAAAAAAAGTCTCTGCATTGTACATCAACAACAAGGGGATACTTCCTCTCAAGTCAGATACTTACGACTAGACAGCAACTGACAAATCCCCGCACAAGACTTAAGAGATAACTACTTAACACAAGACTTGGACAACTACAAAGACTTCTAGTTTCAATACCAAACTAACATCATACATGACTTAACTGCACCACTTTGGACAACATACAGAGTTCCAAAAGGTCATCCAATATCCAAATAATCAAAAGTCCCCGGACAAATCGTCTAAGTTCCTTACTTAACCTCACTATCTACAATCTCATCATTCATTATGTCAACGGACTGACCCGTTTTTAAACATTCCACACTTACTTCTCAATCCATCCTAACCCTACTACCCCAGTGCTCTGTACACATTCTCATCCCGAGAACGTCTCTTAATCCCTGACTGAGTTTACTATTTTCTCATGCATTTAGGTGCAGCGCTGGCATTCGACCTGGTTCGACCTGTCACCAGGTGGTTGTGAAAAGACGTTTGGTATCACATTTTTAATATATTCTAATATGTCTAGGCTACAAATAAAATAATTTTAAAAAAATACAATTAATAACCATATTTTTATAAAAACATTTCAATATCATTAAAAACTGCAACAGGGAACCCCAAGATTCACTTTCTACTCTAGAGTGTTTTTCATAATGGGTAGCATTCCTCCACATTCTCAATATGGAGCTGAGGAACAACGCCCTTCAATTACAGATCGCGCAACTTTCCAGTACTTGCCAGACAGATACTTAGGCTTTGGCCCAAAAATAAATACCCATGTGTCAGTCTTGTATGGCCTATTCTTAATTGGGTGAAGATGTTACTTCTTCAACGGTTCACATCTTTGAAGGCAATCTATCAATCATATTCTTGATGCATAGAAGCTGCTGATCTCGTAAGATATATTATTTCATTAATTCGTTTATATTTTTTAGGTAATGTTTTTTTTATTGCATTTGGCATCAAAGAGGTCTAAATAAAAAAAAAAAAAAGAAATTCTCACCCAATCAAGAAAAGCCATGAAAACTTATTTTGAGGGCAAAGTCCATGTATGTCTGGCATGTAGATATAATTGAAAAGTAGAAAGAAAAGTGTGTTTGTGTATGTGTGTAGGAATGCTCCAATATGAGAAATGTGCTTGAACACAACAGCGAATATTTGAGGGCTGCCTATCTAATTTTTGTAGGAATTCCTTGTTTTATTGTATGTAGTATTGTAGTATACTGTTCTGTGTTGAGATTGAATATATTTATTGGAGCGTCGGTGGCCGCAAGGTTTAGCCTTTGACACGGTTTTCATCACTGCAAGGTAAAGGTCCCGGGTTCGAATCCAGCGGCCCAGCATTCGAACCCTACATACTTACAAATGGGCTTTTTTTCAAAAACACCGGCACCCTGAGGGTTTATATGACCTATGCTGTTGTGAACCCTCATTAAAAAAAAAAAAAAAAAAAAAAAAAATTATTAGTATGAATGTGTAGTGTGAGAAGGCAGATGGAGGAAAATTGAGTACTCAACCACTCTATTGTGTGATGGTATGTAAATAAACAAGAATAGTAGGATTCAACTTGGTATCGCCAACAAAAAATAATGGTTAGAATGATCTTTCCTCTACACATTAGATTATCTGATGGCCACCTATTGATTGTTCTTTTAATACACAAATGCTTAAATGCTTCTTGGGTAACCCAGGCTGCTGATACTACCACTTTTCTTTATCATACTCTTTATTGCTTGTGGTCAGATTGCTGCATTGCATGCTGACACACCCTGACTCAGCGTAAATTCTCTATTTCTTAAAAGTACTAATTAATCAGACAATTCAATAATGTTCACCTTTTTTATAATAAACAGTTAAATTTTTTTTTAAGGAAAGAAATTTAAGGTACGAAGTGAAATTGGTAACACTTTTGTTTCATGTTTTATTCCAGGTGAAGGTGCAGCCGTTTTACTCAGAGCAATAGAACCTATTTACGGAATCAACGACATGCGTGACAACAAGGCTGTAAATGCAAAAGTGAAAAAGAAATCCAGCTCCGATTTAAAAAAAGATCACAAATCTCTGTGCATTAGAGAAATTTGTAACGGCCCATCAAAATTGTGTATGGCGCTTGATATTGACAAAAAGTTGAACACAGAGGATTTAAGCATTTCGACAAATTTATGGGTCGAAAATAATTTAGATGTAGATAACAAAGACATAATCAGTTGTTCCAGAATCGGTCTGAACTCCATTTATGGCGAGTGGATGTCAAAACCGTTAAGGTACTACATCAAAGACAATCTGTACATAAGTAAAAAGGCATCATCAGTTGAATTGGCTCAAATGTTGTGAAGAAACAACTTTTTTTTTAACCCACAAAAAAATTGTTTCTATCTGTGATCTCTTATTTTTATAAATTCATCAGTATTAGTATCAATCTCCAAATATTTTAAGTATTTGTAACCTGTTGTAGTAAAGTATCAATTTTCTTCCATCATAAAATCATATAAAAACAATACAAACTTTTTTAGAGCTAGTGAAGTTCAAATTGTCTACTTTTTGAAATTTCCTCCTCCCCTTGTAGTATAGACAAAGCTAAAATTTTAAATTGTGTGTTTTCCTCCCTTTCGGGCATCCATTTCAAGCTTCTTGTCATTTTCCATTTGGATCATTCAGATTAAACACTGAAGATATTGTGAGAAGACAAAATGAATTTGTCAAAGCAACCCAGCAAGGACAAATAGACCGAGATGATCGGTAAGAATCATATAACTTTTGAAGGCCTTGTTTGTCAAAACTAAACAAGGTGAGACAATCTCCAAAATGACTACAAAATTCATCAAGTTGACAGGTGTGATGGTAAATGTTTTTGAATATTAGCATAGTCGATTGTTAATCAATAATTGTTTATCTAAAGATCATTAGAAATTAAAAACATAGGGAGAGGAAGAGAGAGGTGTGAATATAATAAAGTGAACCATGGAAGAGGTATTTAGATATATATATAAAAAAAAAAGGAGACAAAAAGAAAGAAACAGACATAGAGAGAGAAATAGAAACATGTGAATATGGGTCAATAAAAAAGAAAAAGATCGACAGACTGTTGATGGAGAAAGAGAGAGAGAAGAAAAGAGACAGATGTAGAGAGAGAAAGAAAGACATGTGAAATGGGCCAGAGAAGATAATATATGTATACAGTTAGAAAAGAGAGAGAGAGAAATGTGAGAATGAAACATTGTGAATGTGTAGAAAGGCAGAGAAGTGAGCATTCTCCCCCCTCTATCTCTTTCCTCCTCTGTCTATCTCCCTGTTTCACAAACACTCTTATTTTCTACATCTGTCTGCCAACCTATATATCATTCTCTCTTCACATTCACTGTCTCTTTCTTACTCTAAGTCTGTCTCATTCACACACTCTCTCGTTATAGGGGAACTTTTAGGCTTGTATAGCCATATGTCCCAGGATCCAGAAGTGGCGTGGAAGGATGGCAGGATATGGATATATCTCATGGGAGACCTACCCAAGCTACAATCAATTTTGGGATAACAGACTCCAGTCTTCTCAGGCTGATTTTCAGCTTGATACAAGGCAAAAAATAGAATACAAGACTGAGACAACTGTCTTTGTACTCCAAAAGTTAGTGATCAGGGGGGGGGGTATCAAAAACCTAAACCGTTTCAGTCAATTTTGGGCAGATATAAATCAATCATGGTTCTCTCATCAATTTTTAAATACATTCCAGTAAGGCAATAGGATAGTCAATACAATTCTAATACACAAATTGCATAAGGTTGCTAACATATTAATATTCCGTTATTGATATTCTATACTGTCAAGGCTGTCATCTAGTGCCCAGGGTCGTTGCCTTCGTAAGCAGCCGCTTCATCCAAAGTTATAACCAACCTTGTCAGCAAGGACACATCTTCTGAGGTCTCATCATACAAGTTTTGCAACCTGATCCGCTCCCAGCTGAGCCATGGTATAAAACTAGCCTGTACCAGAGATTGTGATTGTCACACAGTCTTAAAGAGTTGAGGTTCTATATTCAATGCAGTTCTGTCTTTAAAATACCTAAGTACATGATGTCGATCGGAGATTTAGTCCCATCGAAAAGTTCATCAGCAGAACGTTCCACCGATCTGCCTTCTTCAAAATCTATCTTAGAAACTGGGCGACTGCTACCGTTTTACCAAGATGTTTCACTAATACAATCTAAGGGAGATTGTCACAGTGATATAGCCATGTGTTCCAGGAGTGGTGTGGAAGGCTGGCAGGAAATGCACACATCCTCATGGGATACTTACCCTTGTTACAATGCAGCGAGTACTTTCTAAGGAGAATTTTAGAAGTGAAGACTCCAGGAGGGTTAGAACTTCACCAGAGAGTTTTAAGGGAACGAGCAATGAACAGTCAATAACATGCTCAAGAAGTCATTGCCTGAGGAGAATACAGCCCCCCCCCCCCGTCTAATCAGCCCAACCGCTTTCAAGACAACAGTATGACAGAACTGAATCTTATTAATAACACAGACATATAATAAAAATTTATTTAAAAAGGTAAATAATTTAATATTCACTTAGATTATATAAAATATAAACATTTATTATATTAGTTTAATAAACAGATAACAATGCTAGGAAAATAAATTGTATTCCTAGCAGGTTTCAAAAGTTGAAAACCCACTATTCATTGTAGAAACATACACAGTGAATGACCATTCTTCCAAGTTTATATATTGTTTTTCAGTCGTCTTTAATAGTACCGTGAACATACGAGTACTGCGAGACTAATTTCCACACATACGGTATAAAAAATTCCCCTGTAGAATCTTCTTCAATGTATCTGAACCTTAATTCCGGAAATTTCTGAAATAGAGAGAAAAATATTTTGTACATTTACATTGAATCAATACGGCTACTGACAGACACCACATACTTGCAGTCTATGAGATGGCCATTTGGCCGACGCTTCGATAATTATCTTCAGAACTACATTTACATCATTACAGGGGTCATTTGTTTTTTCGAGCGTTGAAGTAAAATATTCCAACACCTTAAAAATGAAATTAATATTTTTGGTTATTACAAAAAAAAAAAAACCATAACTTAAAAAAAAATACAATATAATAAAATACCTGACCTGATCAAGGTTATTGATGATATCATTAAATGCAGGATTGTTCCTGAACGGCTCAAAAATACCCTTTTTGTACAACAAAGTATATATCAAATTGGGATTAGAGGCCAATTGATTTGAGAGACAAGAATTTAGGACTTCCAAAATAATTCTAAGAGCTCTCTCTATGGGTAGCAACTAGAAGTGGTTTACAGATATATAATTTCATACCAAGTGATTTTATTTATTTATTTATTTATTTTTTTTTTTGTTTACCTCATGTTTGGTCCGGTTGTATGTTTTTGCCAGGACTTCAAACAGGCCGACAAGTCTTTGGCATACGTAAGGATGGAGGTTGGAAAAATGGGAAGACATATTGGAAAGAGCAGCAAGACAGTTGGAATGAAGGTATTCGTCCTAAGCAAAAGTTCACTCGTTTAAAAAAAGTTTAAAATTGTAAATAATTAAAAACCGCTCACTCTCATTTTCAGTAAATTATATTGCACAGTCCTTGCTGTAACTAATATAGTTAAACCTCCCAATGAAATTTCACCGAGGTGGCGGTCTACAAACCAAGTTACATTTTTTGTCATCTGGAACATTGTTGCACTCTCATTTCTGTTCGTAGGCAAAGTAAGAAAGCAAAACACTTACAGTTGTATGGATTTTTTTATTGAATTCCCTATCTTCACTCAGAATCAGCAATATTATTAATGACATGTAAACATGGTGGCCACTTGCATCCGAAGCTTTATAAATAGTTTGTAACATTGGCAGCATCTGTAAAAAAATAAATAAGAATCATATTTGATGCAAACAGATAGGAGCGCAATCGAATTGTTCTATAAAAATACCCAAGATTCAATGTCATTTTGTGCCACCATAAGGGGTTTAAAACTACTGTTCCTTTCCAACAAATTATATAACAAAAGACTAGTTTCCTCTTTGTCCATAACTGAAAAAATCGTTTTACAAATATCCTCCAAACCATCTGAAATTAAAAGAAGAAGCTTATTACAGAAGCTGGAAATTGTAGAAAGTTAATTAAATAAAAATGTGTATGAATTTCAGTAAACAAATGGCCACCAAGCGAGAGAATAATGCCAGAAAATACCATCAATACTGTCAGATTTTTGACAAACATCGACCCAACCAATGATTGTCAAATCACTTAAAATAATGAGTTGGAATCACTCATTTTTTTATAAAAGAAAAGAAACTTTTTTTTGCTGATTCTATCAATGTTTAAACTTAAACATTAAAATGTAAATAACCAATTATTAACATAAAGAACGTTGTACAATTTAATCAAAATAACGACGGAAAGTACAAGAGAGTAAATATGAGAGGTATATCAAAATATTCTTACCGGAAAGAGAATGGAGGTAAAGGCTGTACCTATTCACCTGCCAGTCATCCTGATGATTGATGAGCACATTGAGTAATAGTAAAGCAGTTCTGGCCAAAGGTGCATCTTCATTTTCATGAGGCATAAAATATCCAATAATGTCAGCTAAAATCCATTTAAAGCTTTATCTTGTAGAGTTCAGTCATCAGTTCTTATTCTTTGTACATCACAAAAAATACCTGCTATATCCAATATAATGCTTCCTCCTGATGAAGAATATAATTTGTCTGGATGTGGCATTTTATGCTGTTGAGTAAACCTCTTGAGTAATATTTTGCTCAGCTCATCGCCTCTTTTATGCTCAAAAATCATATCATAAACTTCGATAGTACATCCTCTCCTATAAAATTCTGTTGACAACAAAACCAACAGCATATTCATACACTCAAGATGAAGTAGGTATGTTTTCTCCCTGAATGACGAGACGGTCAATCAAAAAAATTTTTTGTTAATATATTGATTTAATTTCCATTTATGTGCAGACGAAAAAACAACATACCTTACTGGTAAATCTATAACAATGTGTAAAAGCACGTCAATCAATTCTGTAGTGTCCTCTTCCTGAGGTGAGGCTGGAAAAATTTACAAAGAATTTTATTAACTTAAAATTATACCGTATGGCTTTTAAATTCTCAAAACCGCCTTTCAGTTTGTTACGGCCTGAAATTGTTGACAAAATAATACACCTGTCACTAAGTGTAGTTGGGGAGGGAAAAATTGTTAAAAAAATAAATAAAAACATGTTGAACATAAAAGAAGAAATAAATAAGAATGGGCACCAGGTGTTCTATTTGTTAAAAATAAAACTACGAAAATAAAAAGAAACAGAGATGGATAATTAAAAATAATAATAATAAAACTCCCCAGCACAGGAAGAGAGGGATACCAAAATTTAATTATTTCAAATTATCCTAAACCACTGTATACCACCCAAAGGGTTTGCTTTGTGTTCAATTAAATTCTCTCAAATCATAATGAATAACCCTATTTAGGGATTAACGAAAAAATTAGCATATTCTCTTAATAACTAATGAAATTAATGACTGTGGTAAACCAACAAAATATACAAAAAGAACTTAAAAATTTAACAACAGACAAAAGAATGTATAAGGCCTTGTCTAAGCCAAAAACATAGAACAATCTTCCAGTGGCCATGCTCGTTGTTGATCTTTTTTTTTTCTTGAAGAGCCTTCTTCCTGGTCCTGACAGTGGGGAAATTTACATTACTGTAGCTCTGAATCCCCTTCCAAGTATTTAATTGATTCTTTCTCCTTCCATCGTCGTCTCTGGCCTTGTGGACTGTTCGCCTCCTGACCCACTTCGGAAGGTGGGAAAATCGTTCTCCTTGTGGTAGCCACAAATCCCCTTCTGGGACCCGCTTGAACCAATGATGTCCTCAGTTGCACACAAGGATGAAATGCCTACGCCAATTCTCAATCAATCTCCTCAAGTCAGCTTGACTCAACTTGTCTCCATCCGTTGCCCTCTTACCTTCCCACATCCCCTTCTTTCCACCAACACTCCACAATTATTTTTCCCGATTTTCTCTTTTTTATATATATATTTTATTTTTAGGTTAATATTTTCTTGTACAAAACCAATCCTAATTTATGTACAATCAACTTCAGTTCTAACTTAACTTGGCTGATTCTTTTCCCTGGCATCTTTCTCTAGGATTACACATTACATTCCAATGCTGGGGGGGGGGGAATTAAGCATTTATTTTACAAGCTGGAAAATCATAAGATAGTCGTGGTGCTTTTATGTCCCAAAATTAATCCAAAGTTTGTTATAATTGATACAGGTATAATAATTTGACAGTTTTGGTCAAGCTAGAATGATACATTTTTATGATGTATTTTAAAAGTGAAGAAAAAAAATTCACCTGATGCTCGCACTTGCATCAGTTGTTTCAACATGAGTGTCTCGTGCATTTGAACAACATAATGTAAGAACACTCTTAGAATGAACAGTGCGTTGTAAGGCCGTAAGCAATCGACTTCACTGAAATACAGTATTTATCAGTTTTAAATCAATCACTTTCGATAATAATTAATAATAAAAAACTTACTGTGAATCGAAATCAGCTTCCTCGCTGTAAGGTAATTTGTCAGCACTTTCTAAGAAAATCTGGAGTAAAACACTAACGTTTTCATTATTCTTGTTGGTCGTATTCCATTTTTTGGCGAGTTCTAACGAATAATTGTACACATCTTTTCCATGATTTCTAAATGGAGGGAAAATAGCCAGTTTTAGGGATGTTCAATTCAATCATGACAAATGTTGAATAAGTATGAACTTACTCTAAGGTCACTCTAGGATTGTAGGAAAGGAGTTCATCCCAAAAAGGATCTGTTTTTTGTATCTGCGACTTTGAGTCTATCATCATAAGCAAATACTTGTTTTTGCTCCATTCTGATTGACTACTCTGATAGGCGCCCATTTCAGTTTTTGCTAAACAGCCAAACCGTATCTAAAAATTAAATTTATAATTAAAAGACACTAATCATTGATATTAACCTATCTGGTTCTTGCCAAGTCATAAATGAAAGGATGGTGTGGATAGTGAGATTGAATATGTAGAAGAAACATGGACTATTTTTCACAGAATGTTGGATTGTTAGGCCTGGATTCATTAAATATTTAACCCTTAAGCTCTAGAGTCCTTAAGTACAGTATTTAAGTATAGTATAGTATATGAGTTGTATGTTGGCAAGTAGTAAGAATCATTGTTAGGTCTTCTTTTTAATCTATGGGGGTTCAAAATCATTCATCTGTCCAGAAATAGCCTAAGGTAATATACAGTGTCAACTAGGGAAGAATGATATTCATGTAGAGAGGATGTAGTGCGATTTGTCAAAGTACAACCCAGTGACAAAATTATAGACAAATCAAGATTTCAACAGTCAAAAATGATTTATTTTGCCATTAGAATATTGTTCATGATATTAAAAGAAAATTAACTCTAGAAATGGCTTGATCTGATAATCTTATACAAATGTACATCTCAATAAACAGTACTGTTTTGATTTACCTGTGGCAGACTTATAGACACACATTTTGTTTACGTTTATTTTATAACTACAAAGGTTTATTCAGTATTCACTGTACCGTTCCTTAGTAAAGTGATTACTGTGAGTTCATTTGGAGCAATTCAAAGTTATTTTAAAATGCCCAAAGGAAGACGATTTTCTGATGAGGAGCGGATACGCATTCTACATTCATGATCTGACTGGTGAAGAAAAAATTTTGCCATGGCGCCAAATGGGCGGTGGATCTTTGATGATTTGGGGGTGTATTGGGTGTAATAAAAAAGGGAATCTTTTTCTTCAAAAAAAAAAAAAAAAAAAAAAAAAAGTCAATTCGGAATATTACAATAAATTACTAGATAAAGAAAAAATTAGTTTCAGCAATTTATACGAAGGGACTCCAATATCCCTGCAAGACAACGCAATGCAAAAATTGTTATAGAATGGTTTTCACGGAACAGATTGAAAAAGTTGAATCTCCTGCACTCTCGCTAGACTTGAACATTATAGAAAATGTATTTGGGAAAATTATCAAGAATAGTATACCAAGACTTCAAGCAGTAAAACTCTGTCGACCAACTTAAAACAACTGTCACCACTGCCTGGAATAATCTGACTCGAGATTTTATTCAAAATTTAAACAAAGCCATTCCAGAAAGATTACTGGAAATAATAAAACAGAGTGGTAATGCCACAAAATATTATAACCTTGTTTTAAATTGATTTTATCCCATGTGTCTATAATTCTGTCGCAGACAAAATCGTTTAATTGTAGTATTTTAATAATTTTTCTCATATTTACTGAAAAATTAAAGTTTATTGAAGAAAAATAATTATTTCATGAATTTTGAATAAATATTTGTAGTACAAACCCATTACATTAAAATATCATAACAATCGTCTATAATTTTGTCACTCGGTTGTATATCTTAAATCTTCGATCTTTTATACCACTCCTCCAAGAAAAAAAAAACGTAGGTTTCCAAGTTTATGTGGGGTTGTTCGATGAGGGATGATAGATCATCCATGAGATGTTACTATTGGAAATGTAGAATACCAGTATGAAGTAGGAAAAGGAGAGAAAGTGCATAGTTCTTGCAAACATGAATATATCTGTTGGAAAGAGATTTGAGGATAGGATAGTAAGTGTCGGAATGGATGCCCTTGAGCTAATTAAATAGCAGTCATACATCAAAAAATATTCAGGCATAGCATTCCTTAACCTCAAACAAGGAGGCGATGATGCCTACAACACGATAATGTAGTCAAAACCATTTTTTTTCACTCCTTCTTTTAATATATTAAATATCGTTGAATTGATAATTAAATTTAAAATAAGAAAAGTATTGAAGTTTTATTTATTAAAAACACTATCCTTGCGAGGTATTTTCCTGAGGTATGTGGAGCGAATAAAATCGAATTTACTGTCTCTATTTATTGTGACTTTATTGCTATTTTTTAATTTGTAGTAAAAAGCAAAATATAACATGACTTTGCAAATGACTTCAGTCCTTCAAGGGCTACCAACAGACAACCCCTTTCAGCCTCCAACACATCACTTTCTAAATTCAAACCATCTCACACTCACAAATCACTCAGTGGTGAAATACTCAATATTCCTTTCACGCTTTTTTTTTTTTTTTTTTTTTTTTACAAAAATTGAAAATTTGGAATTATTTTACATTATACAAATTGGTGTACTCTGGAGAAGGCGAGAATTTGAATGAATCCGCAGCAAGTGTAGGACTATAATTTCATTATTTAGTTGTTGCGGGTCATTTTGGTCTGTCTTTTTCAGGCAGTTCACCCACACCGGCCCAGTGAGGATAGGCAGACCAAAACGAGCAAATTACAGGTTCATTATCACAAATACCACAGGAGGAAATGTCACTATTTCATTACCGTTATATTAAATATTGTTTATTCGATGAGAGACATTAACGTTACAGAATTTTTAATGACTTCTTAATGGTAATCTCTATAATATTTATCAGTATTCTTTTAAATTATTACTTACAATTATAATTGTCCAATGATCTTTGAAAAAAAAATCAACAACGTTACTAATGATTTAGTATGATACTAATAAAACTGTTTTTTGATTTTTTAATAGTTTGTTCTAATGTTTATAAATAACAAAAATGATTCAATCACTACTCTTTTTCAATGCCATGGTTACATCCAAGACAGGTGATTTAAATCCATTACATACACACACATGTAACCGTGAATCACTCTTTAAAAACAAACATCAATTGCAGCTTTTCTAATTTACAATAAATCACTGACACGCCTTGAGAATCGCCCACCTTGAGTGTTGACAGACGTCTGTTATTTGTCCAGCTGCCGAGGTTGCACTCCAGAGGATATCAACAGCTACATCATACAATCACCTAACACATGCCGTTCCTTGATCCAAACCCATTCACTGTCACTCACTTTTTTTTATACATATATATTTTGTTTTTATTTGTAGTCTATACATATTTGTACATATATCAATTGTGATCACAGTTTTTTTTTCACACCAGAAGCCACATGCCAAGAGAAGCCAGACAATGCAAGCACTCAGTATGAGGGATTAAGCGGCAACATGGCCTTGAGGCCATCATCGATTAAGGCGATGTGGCAGATTCTCAGAGTCATGGGTAATAGGGTTAGGATGGATCGAGAAGATGGCATGGAACTATTGGAATCAGGACTGGATCTGTTCATTGAGAAAAGGCATGCTGAGCTCGGTGTGGATAGTGGGGAGTGGTGGGGAGTGTCAATGGAGGAATATCAAGTACCCCAAGTACCCCATAGATCTAAATTCGATGAAATTATAGTTTGGTTGTTTATGATCAGTTCGATCTGCCAGATGCAACTCAACTTCTCGCCCCCTACAGGACTGTGCGGCTTAAAGTGTTATTTGTACAATCAAAAATAATTCAAAATTTGCCAAGTCGAGACGAAAAAGGAATTTGATAAACACTGAAGACAGTAACACAAACTGGAATGCGCCCAAAGAAGCACGGATGATACAATTTATTGGAAGAAAAACCAAAATTACAGAAACACATTTATACACTTTACACTTCCAATACATCAAACCTCAAAGAATTTGCAAGGTCTGGAAGTTATTTTAAACTATTAATGTAAAAAAATTTGAATATTACAAATAAAAATTCACACAATACGTATACATGTTTAAATTATTTACATTATTACTTACAGAATATTAACTTCAGTTTTATACACTATTTTATTGAAATTGTTATCTCTATTATTTGTTTTGGGCTGGATTGGCAGAGAAGGTTTCACTTATCAAGAGCACTGCCAATGGTTGACCCTAAGAAGATCTGACAAATAGATGAGAGATCATCATCATCCGAATAAGAATAAACCACGTGAGGTTAACATACAGACATTTACTTTTAGAATAGGCATACGGAGAAAAATTGTTCGATGTGTCTCACTTGATTGAAGTGTCACAAAGGTTTAGGCGTTAACAGGCGCTCATCACTGGAAGTTAAAGGTCCCAGGCTCGAATCCAGGGGCCATGCATTTGAACCCATATACTTACAAATGGGCTTCTTTAAAAAAAACCAAAAAAAAAAAACACCAGCACTCTGAGGGTTTATATGACTTCTGCTGTCGCGAACCCTCAATAAAAAAAAATTATTTAAAAAACACCCTACAGATACAGAGTAGATAGTATTTAAGGATGAGTAAGAGTGTGAGTGCATCTGTTTTTAAAAAACTGCATGCGTTGGGGGCTGAAATGACATAGTTGTTAATATCCTATGTAGCCCAAGTTTAGTGGTAGGACAGATAAGAAAATTCAAATATCGAGAGCAATGTCCAAGGCCGGCCTCGGTGGATCTGACTCTTAGAACAGGGATATATCAGGGTGTTCAGTTACTCGAGTTTCAAACTTTACCAGTAGATTTACATTCAAAATGGAACCAAAAATTCCTTATCAACTATGGTCTGAATCTCCGGAGTTATTTCACTTTTCCTGTTTTTTATCCTTATCCTTTTTTTTTAATTTTCCACCTAACCAATCTTTCAACCACGTTTTTTTTCTTTTCCTTGATTAATTCCTTATCTTTGAAAAAAAAAAAAAAAAATTAAAAAGCAATCGCACCATTAAAAAGGATATTAAACGAAGTATGTTTTCTGAAATTTGCTGGTCTCTAGGTTTGGAAATAGTTTAGAATAACCGTAGTAAATTTACTCTTGAAAAAAAAAATCTTTTTTTTCAAACTACTCGCTACTAAACTGCTTATTTCAATATCATTTACAAGTTTAATATTGATCACATCTTACTGGAAATTTAACGTATGTTTCAATGGTCTCAACACATTGGTCCAAAAACCTTTTAGTTTTGGAATTATCATTGAAGTGAAAAACTCCAAAACTGTTGAGATTCGGACTGTAGTTAATTAGGACTTTTTAAGTTTCGTTTTGAATAGTAGAATCTACTGGCAAAGTTTGTAACACGAGTAGCCGAGCACCCTGTATACACACTGATGAAAAAAATTAATGCACCACCCTTAAATTTTAGAGCATTTAGGTTTATTTTTTTGCATACAAAAAATAGATTTGGTTGTAAAAGTAAAACATTTAAAATGAAAACGCTTAAAAACAAACAAAAAATTGAGTAAAGCATGTGCCATTTAACACAGATTATTTCCCCCTCTGGTAGAAACACATATTCATCTATTAAACTCCTTTACTCTCTTGGAAAAAGATTTCTGGAAAATCCTGAGGAATTCTTTCCCATTCGTCAAGAGCATCTTCTAGAGTGATAGGGCCTGGGTTTAGCAATTGTACTCATCGCTCAAAATGGTTCCAAATGTGTTCAATTGGATTTAAATCACGACTTCCGAATTGACCGCAACAAACACACATTTCCAATCTCATTCAGGTAGTCATCCACAATTCAAGCTCTGTGGGGCCTGACATTTACCTGCATTAGCAAGAATTTCTGAAGAAGAAAAGCTATTGTATTTGTTCAAATATTTACATTAGTACAGTTTGCAACCTGACTCTTTTTACAATTTCATTAGAAGTGCGAAAGACACTGGGCTCTATGACCTTCTACAACTTTGGTGTTATAATCAATTTTGTATTTATCCTTTTTCAGGGTTTTGCGGGGAAAACTTACAAAAAACCCGCTGTCACAAGAATTTCTCACCGATGTAGGGGCAAATGGACTACATGTTTTTTTTTTATGTCTTGTAAGTACCTCTGTAAAATTAGAGATCTTCCTCACACAACAGCCAATTCGGTACAAAGCGTCCAAGGAAATGCCACCCCGGAACATTGATGGCTCACTGTGGACTGCCAATTGTGGAACCATACAGCATGGGGCGAACCTTTCTCCTGAGCGTCTCCGTTTAAAATTACGCCTATCTGAAGATTTCAGACCAACTCTCGCCTTCTGTAAAGAGAACTCGTCCCCAATTTTTCAATGTCCAATTCACACGTTTCCTTGCGCCTAGCCATTTTCTGAGCTGTGACAAGAAGAGGACTACGAGCACTTCCACGTAGATGTGAGAGGAGACAGTCTGTTGTCGCCTCGTCTGACGTTTAAGTGCCGTGGCCCTAAAACGGCTCACTGACGACTAAAAGGACATCATAAAAATGCCCCCTTATACTCAAATGCTGATATAGAATTTAGCATTATATACTGTTTATTTTGACTAAAATAGCCCCTAATTTCGTATAACTAATGTAAAAAAAACAATGGATTTAATTTTAAACTAAGTAAATTGAGTGGTGCTTTAAATTTGTCCATCAGCGTAAGCAAAAAATAACCCATTTACGTTTAGTGGTTTAATTGACCATATTAATTATTTCAATAATTTTTTTTTTTTTTTTCTGTAAAGTCTAGGTTGAGTTGAGTTGGTGTCAGAGTGGATTGGAGTCAACCAAGGCCTTACAAAAAAAAAAGGAATAATTAATTCAAATAATTAATACAATCAATTAGACCTCTTAACTTAAATGGATTAATGTATAATAACTAAAGAAGTAATCACTTAACCAACAGCTCTCCACGGCCACTTCATAAGTCGCTGAGAATCAAATCCTGATTATAAGACATTTGAAAAATGGAAAAATCAATGGTTGTAGGTCGAGATGGGGGTTGGTGTCCGAGAGGATCGAAGTCACAACAGCTCATGTTGTTAAAGCAGTGGCGAATTGAACCGAAGGTCGTGGGTTCGAATCCCGCTCATGACACTAATTTTTCATCTCAACCAAGACCTTGCATAAAAAGAATAATTAATTAAAATCAACAAATAACTCCCGTTTCCTCCAATAATCGGAACATGGTAACCAGATTATTTGGTGATATACTCAAACACAATTCCCGTATCGGGTGGGTGGCGTTCCTACACGCTCTTTATACAGAGCCAAGGAGTGACACCTTTCAATTAAGAGCGGCAATTGAACAACGTTTCTCCAAAAGTGATCGTGTGTCAACCACACATCGCCTATTCTTAATCCGGTCAGGATGACACTTCTTCTACATAAAAATGGTATTATTTTCTTTTAAAAAATAAATCCAGTTCGGCAATATTCAAGGCAATTACTTTTCGATTTAATTATTATGGTTTATTTGGCATTTACATTGGTGCCAAAAAATTACAGGTGTTCAAAGATTTACTTACTCTATTATTTCAGGGATATGAAGAAATTAAACCGTTATATTTTTTAAAAAGTTTACTTTTTTCCGAACAACCGTTCTTTTTATTTTATTTTATTTATTTTTTAATGGAACTTGACAGCTAATTGTCATCTGTTTTTGCACTAGTTGCTGGACCTTATGGTTATTATTTTCGACAGTCTTTATTTATTTTTTCTTAAAAGTTATAAAAAATAAAAGTCGTTATTAATTTTTACAGTTCGTCTCCCAGATTTTTTTTTTAAATTAATTTATTTTTTGAGAAAAAATTTCCTAATTGAGACGAATTATCACTTACGCATAGGTGTGAGAGGAGACAGTCTGTTGTCGCCTCGTCCGACGTTTAAGTGCCGTGGCCCTAAAACGGCTCACTGACGACTAAAAGGACATCATAAAAACGCCCCCGTTTTACTCAAATGCCGATCTTCTAGAATTTGAACCATACACAAATTATTGACGATCGGGAGGAACGCGTTACCTTCTCCAATAGAATACAAAAATTGACGTTTGAGCCAGACTCAGACGTCAAACGTTTTACCAACGTCACCACCAGAGGCAAAGAACGTCTTTCTCAAACAACTGTTATTTCTCTTGTTCCACAGTCTGGCAACGTTTTTTTTTTTCTCATCTCAATTTCACATTTTTTGTATGTATTATGTGCATATCCAGTCTTTTATGCAGGGTGTACGGGTTAAAAACTTTACTAGGTTCTACATTCGAAATGGAACCAAAAAGTCTTAACTATGGTCCGAATTTCAATAGTTTCGGAGTTATTTCACGTTTTCTGATTTTTTAAGATTTCACGACCGTGCTTCAATGAATCAATGATAATGGCAAAACTATAAGGTTTTGGACAAATCCGTTGAGAACATTGAAAAGTACGTTAAATTTCCAGTAAGATGCGATCAATATTGAATTTGTAAACGTTAGTGAAATAAGCATTTTAGTAGAGACAGCATTGAAAAAAAAAATTTTTTTTGTCAAAGTTGCAAATTTAACTATATTTGGTAAGGTAAGGGCGGGCGACTAGGAGCCGAGTGATTAAAAGCCTGGGTAGGCCCGTACCCCATCCCCAAATTTAACTATGGTGGTGATTCTAAAATTTTTTCAAACCCAGAGACCAGCAAATTTCAGAAAAAGTACTTTATTTAATATCCTTTTTAGTGCTGCAATTGTTTTTTTAATTACTTTTTTCAAAGATGAAGAAAATGACCAAGGAAAAGAAAAAACCGGGGGTTGAAGGATTGGTAAAGTGAAAAAAAAAGGATATGGAGTACGTTTACTGAAATTTGCTGGTCTCTGGGTTTGAAAATAGTTTTGGCTCCACACAGAGAACTTAAAGGAATGCCACCTGATAGAATTGTTCTTGAGCAATGCAGCAAGTATTTGGCTTGTCTGTCCAATTTTTAAAGAAAGCAAAGCTGTTTTATTATATATTACTGATAGGTATACAACTTTGTGTATACTGAGACAATGTATTTATTTGACCGAATATGTAGTGTACTATTATACTGTATAGGCTCTCAATTACATTGTTTAGATATCGGGCATCGGAGGCCACAAAGGTTTAGGCGTTAACAGGCGCTCATCACTGTAAGGAAAAGGTCCCAGGTCCGAATCCAGGGGTCCTGCATTTGAACCTCGATATAATTACAATGACCAGACATACTTTTCAAAAAAAACACCAGCACACTGTTTATATGAAATCCGCCGTTGCAAACCGTCATTTGAAAAAAGTAAGTGTGTTAGTGCATCTATATTTAAAAACTGCATGCGATGGGAGCTGAAATGACATAGTTGTTAATATCCGATGGAGCCAACTTTGGTGGTAGAACAGATTAAAAAAAGTAGGGCCTCAGAGGAGACTTAGAACAAGGACATATATATATCAACAGTTTCGGAGTTATTGCCTTTTTTCTGATTTTTTTTTTTTTTTTTAAGATTTCACGGCCTTGTTTCAAATAAACAATGGTGACTTCAAAACTAAAAGGTTTTGCACAAATTTGTTGATACCATTGAAAACTGTTACATTTCAAATAAGATTGATTAATACTAATCTTGTAAATGTAGGGGAAATAAGCGGTTTAGTAGCCAGAACTTTCAAACTTTTTTTTTTTTTTTTAGTTAGTTGAAGAACTTACTATGGTGCAACAGCAGCGTGACAGCAAATTTCAGAAAATGTACTCCATTTAATATCCTTTTTATTGGTGTAATTTCTTTCTTTATTATTTTTTCAAGTAGGAAGAAATTGATCCAGTTAAAGAAAAAAACCATGATTGAACGGTTGGTAAGGTGGGAATTAAATAAATAAATACTTAAGGAAATTTTGAATGGGTTTATTAATTTTTTTTAATTTGGATCCAAAACCAAAATCATGCAAGTGTTTACTTATGTACCAACACAACTGTAACTTTGATTGAAGGATTATTTCATTATTATTCTCCAGAATAAAAAAAAAATAATAAAAAAAATAATATTAAAACGTTCTTAGTTATCTATGAGATTTCTTGTTAACGCTACAGCTACTTTTTGTGATGAAGAATACACTGACATTCATCTTAAGACAGGTTTTGCAGGTTTAATGCGAAGGCATTTAAATTTAAAAAAAAATATTTAATAAATTCATTCAAAATTTCCTTAAGTTTTTTTTATTATTATTATTAATCTTTCTATATTACCAACCCTTCAACCATGGTTCTTTTCCTTCGTTAATTTCTTCATCTATGGAAAAGGTAATTAAAAAAGCAATTGTAACACTAAGAATGATATTGAATGGAGTACGTTTTGTGAAATTTGCTGGTCTCTATTTTTGGAAATAGTTTAGAATCACCGTAGTAAGTTCTCACTATTAAAATGCTTATTTCATTAACACTTAGCTTACATCAGATTGGAAATTTAATGTACTTTTCGATGGTCTCAACGGATTTGTCCAGAATGTTTTAGTTTTGGAACTATCATTGTTTATTTGAAGCAAGGTCGTGAAATCTCAATAAATCAGGAAAAGTAAAATAACTCACTTGCGGTGTGGACGTCAGTGTACCAGTCCTGTTAAGCCAGGGGAAAATTCTGTGACATAATCTAAGAAGGGCTAAAAATTGCAGAAGAATGGCGTAAAACTGCTGGCTTAGGAATCAACCCTAACAAATCAACTAGTTTTTTTACACGAAAAAGAAAATTGGATTGCATGAAACAGATAACATTCAATAATATTGCAATAGAAATTTAATATAAAAAGAAGATAAAAAACCAGGCCCAAAATTTGGGTGTCACACTAGGTTAGGTTAGGTTAGGTGGCAAAGTTACTAGGAGGTTGGGTTTGTGTGCCCCAGGCACTGCAGCCTTTTGGCTTATTGTACCTTCCTAGTTCCTTAGTTTAGTCAATAGACTCGATCCTTTTACTTAGGATTATCAAGTCATTGACTGTTATTGCTTCAATGTGGTTCTCTGAGTCATTTCTGTGCGTCAGATTGAATCTCCATTGAGCCGTTGCTCCGCATTCGAAGATGATATGAGTGGCTGTTTCCTCCTCCTCATTACATAGTCTGCAAATTGGATCACTATTATATATGCCCATGTTTTGTAGATGTTTTCTCAGGTGCCAGTGGCCGGTTAGTAGCCCTACCACTCTCCTGAGATTTGCCCCCTCCAGTTGTAGCAGTGTTTTTGCCAGTTTTGGTGAGGGTTGTTTTATCATGAGTTTGCTGTGTCTAGCACTGCTAGAGTTTATCCATTTTTCTCTTTGTTTTATTTGGATCCATTCTGCGATGGAGGATTCTACGTTTGTTTTTGATATTCCAAGGATAGGCTCGGGGCCTATGTATGGTTTTGCGGATCCTCCTCTGGCCAGTCTGTCTGCTTCTTCGTTACCCAAAATTCCCCTGTGCCCTGGCACCCAGGATACCATTACCTTGTTGTGTTTTCCCAGGTTTTGGAGATTTTGGATGCATTCACTGACTAATTTTGATGTGATTCTTGTACATGTTAGTGCTTTGATAGCTGCTTGGCTGTCTGATCTTATGAGGATTTTTTTGTCAGTGTAACCTCTTTTAAGATTTTCCAGAGCACAGGCATTGATAGCATGTATTTCTGCTTGAAAGACCGAGGTGTACTTCCCTAGTGAGTTTGATTGCTCATATTTTGGGCTTGTACAGAAAATTCCTGATCCGGTTCCTTCAGTTGTTTTGGAGCCATCCGTATACCATATCATTGTGTCCGATGTTCTCCTGTGTTCTTCCTCTCCTATGTAGTCTGTTGAGATTTTGTAGGAGGTCGTGAAGATTGTTTCCGGGACCATATAGTCAGTCCCCATCTCTAATAATGGGTGTCTGATTTTGTTTATTATGGTTGTGTGCCCGAATTGTTTGGTTCCTTTCCAATTTAATTGTTTTTGGAGCCTGAATGAGCTTTTCCTAGCCTCTCCCTGTATGAATATTTCTAGTGGAGGTAGGTTTAGCAGGGTATCTAATGCATTCGTAGGGGTTGTTTTCATTGCCCCTGTGATACATAGGTTTGCTAGTCTTTGTAAGCTGCCTAGTGTACGGGTAGCTATTTTTTGTTGAGCTTTGTTCCACCAGATTAGTGAGCCATAGGTTATTCTGGGTCTTATTACAGCCGTATATAGCCAGTAGGCCATTTTCGGTTTCAGTCCCCAGGATTTGCCTAAGGCTCTTCTTGTGGTTATTAGCGATATTTTGGTTTTTGCTATTGTATGTTGCAGGTGAGGGTTCCAGGTTAGTTTCTTATCAAAGATTATTCCTAGGTATTTCACCTCATTTTTTAAGGGTAACGTTTCGTTATAGAAACGTAGTCCTTTTATATCTATTTTCCTTTTCTTGGTGAAGGCGATTAGGGTGGTTTTTGAGGGGGGTGTCACACTAAATAAAACACTAACATTTAAAGAACATATCAGCCAAGAAGGCAATAAGAGCATTATTAATGGTGTGCAGAAGAATAGTGGGAAAAAACTGGGGAGGCCGACTGGAAACCCTGGTTTGGATGTACACCATGAAGGTAAGAGCTGCTCTTCTATACAGAACCATAGCCAGAGTCAATAAAGCAGAACAAATAACAAAATGAAGAAAACTCACAAAACAGAGATTTGCACGCACCTGCACGAAGGATGAGAAAATATCCAGCAGTTGGTATGGAGAAGATATTTCGATTAATACCCCTATGCCACAAGATGAGGACAGGACAGAAAATTGTTATTAATATTATTAAAGAGAAACCTCTAACAGGAATATAACTAAAGTGGAGAGATTACAACAACGTACTGAAAGACCACTTGTGGCTTCGAGAGACAACACAAACAGGATATTTGAATTTAATCAAAACTTACAAATAAACCTAGATAGCAAAAAAGAATGAGAAAGAGAAAAACACCTATTTTAAGAACAGCACCTCTATTGGTACACAGGCGGATCTAGAACACAAGAAGCAGCAACAGCAAGAGTATTCAGTCCTGGAACTAAATAGTCGGAACCCAAGGGAAAATTCACCAGTATCTTCCAAAAACTTCAATGCCACAATGAGTATGTCGTGTGGAGAAACTTTTTTTTTTTTTTTTTTTGTAATCACTCAGTGGAGTGACCAATTGAAGCAGACAAAACTGTTTCATTATCCATCCTCTAGAAATATTGTGTAAGCATTTTGGTTACTTGTCTAATCCATTTAAAGTTTGTGGGGGAATTTTATTTCTCTTTTGTAACTTTTTTTTTTCTGACACTTTTGGAAATTTTCTTCATGAACGACAATCCAATAAAATAAATACTTAATTGAGGTTACGGGATGGGAAAAAAGAATTTTTTTTTTAATGGAATACCTTGCAAAAATATAAATTCCACAATGCTCACAGATTTTGTATTGATTTACAGAGATGGATATGGTAACAACTTATATTGCCAGGCTGTAGTTATATTTTGTTCGCAGTCTAACATAATGCGAAATACTGACAAAAAAATTAAGCAGACAAAATTATATTAATTAGGATAAAGTGGGAGTCGGTGAAAGAAGAACAGAAAGAAAACAAAAATTAATAAAATAAAAATTGATATTTAGATTCTCATCAAATTCTAAACCAAATAAACACAAAATAATGATAAAAAGAAATCAGCAAAAAATGTACAGGTACAATTTTCAGTCACATACTTAATATTAAAAAAAAAAATTAGATAAAATTGTAGCACCCTCACTACATTTGTCAAAAATACTGGAATATCCAATGGAAATTTTAAGTCTAAATAAATCATATTGTGTACCTATTTGTTAACTTAAGCTATTCTATAAAATCACTCAAATATATCACTTCAATAATTTATATTACAACCGCTGCCAAATAATTTGTACAAAAATAAATTATGATATAAATTGAATTTAATTAGACTATGCAATCACACAAATAATATGGTGGTACAAAATTATTAATACCTTTCTTCTTCTTTTTTTTTTTTTTTTTAATGTAAATGTCAGAAACTTTATTTACAATAGATCACATAACTGTTGACTTTTCATGGCATATTTAAGCCTTTTGACTATCAATAAATTACATTTTTAAACAAATTTAAATTACAAGCCGTTGGTGTACCACATGTATATTTACAGTTATTGATTTTGGTTTAATTAATCATTATTCCATGACAAATTATTGAGATCTCATCTCACACTTCTTTATATAATATATACAAATTCTACCCAGTATGAAAATATATTTTAAAAATAATTAAATTTTCGTCAATATAGTTATGAATAGAAATTTTGAATCATAAAATTTCTAAATTGTTCATAATATTCAGAATACATCAGTTTTTTTCTCCATTTATATAACATCCAATCAAATTAAAAAATAGGCATCATGTTTATACATAGTTTAAACTATAATGATAAGCTTTGGGACCTGTTTGGGATCTGTTAAATCATAATTATAAATTAACTATTTTTAGCAAGAGTGAAACGAAGCGTGATCTTTTTTAAACTTATTTATTAAAATTATGGCAGTTAAATATTTCTTAAAATATGGTCACAAATTATTTGTAGGAATCTTATATATTAAAATACGAATTATATAAATAATACAACACAATTAATAGTTAACTTACAAAGGCAGACTAGGATCATTGTTTTCAATGAAACTCTTTTTGGCGAACGTCGGAAAATATTAGATTATGTCTGAGCATTCTTGCCAAAGAGGGGGAGCCAGAAAAAAGTGTACAATTTAAATATTTTTTTAAAACATGGTTTTCTACATTTTTTGTCCAAGTATAAATGAACAAATGAAACAATATTCAATGAACGTAAGAATAATATACTGCAATATAATTATAATATTAAAAAAAACACATTATGGTTATGGTTTACAACTATCTGCCATAGAAGGAGCAATAAGTATTCAACAAAACAGATGAAATTTAGTATTTTATACAGAATTGAAGCATACTTCAGGGATCATGTTATTAACTTTGTTTATTAATTATTTATATTATATTTTTACATTTATTTTACTATACAACAGCTTAACTTAATTGGATTAGCTAATTACTTTGTACTTTGGAGAAATAGATTTACGCTGAATTACAGTTTCAACAGACTACTGTTGTAGTCAGGTGATCTGACTACAAGAAATAAATAATATGGTTAAAAAAGTGCCAATGGACTAGGTCACCTGAGAAGCTGCTGTGCTTCAAGAACTTGATTGGTAAATACCTCTGAGGAATCTAAACCAGAAAAGAAGAATTTTTAACACTCCTAACCCGGAAGTGGTCATACACGTTTGAATCACGGACACTTAATTTTTGGGCCAAAGTATGTTCCTGGCATGAAAGGTTCAATGTGATTGAAAGGTGTGATTCCATAGTGTTTGAGTACGAATGCCGCCCGATATAAGAATTGAGCTCGACCACAACACAAGCGAATCTTTGGGTCCCTAGTTTCCTCCGGAAATGGGGAAATGTATGTAGCTATTTTGTTTATCGCAGGTAATCCTACTTTTGGTATATATACTAAATTTGGTGATAGATGCTTTAACTGTTTTATAAAACTCCATCACCCTACTTGAGCAAAAAAAGTATTTAAGTAAGAATAATTAGGATGAGTGGTAGAGTGAATGTGTTTAGGTTACAACAGAAGGTTAGGAGCTGAAATGACCATGATGGTGGTACAAGTTAGACCAAGGTCTGACCCCAGGTCACCAAAACACAGAAGTACATGAGCTTAAATGTCTTGTTCTGAATCCATATAAAATTGGACATTATGAAAAAAAAAAAAAAAAGAAATGTGTCTTTTCTAACATGTTTGTAGGAGCTCTTATCTCTTGTGGGGTTTTAATTAAGGGGAAACAATTCATATCTATTGTTTGAAAATAGATTAACAAAAGGAAAAGAGGCAATTTTAATATTGTCAGACATATTACAGAAGTTATAATTAGAAACAAGTTCTTTGTATTGTACGGATTTGGAGGATCTCCTACAATTGTCAGAGTGCGAGTTATGGACATAACATGAAAACAAAAGTTATTAATGTAAAAATCCATATTTGAGGTCTTTAGATTGGATGCTTAAAACTAACCTAAATGATTTTTCCAAGAAAAAATTTTCCCCTAGTTTTCTGGTGGTCTTTTGTTATTTATTATCCTACATATATAACAAAAATAAATGAATATACAATAACCTCAAATATGCCCAACAAAGGCAGAAAACAGGGCATCTATCTAGGGTGGTGGATCCGTGTGCTCCTGCTAGCCGAGGCATAATGTGGATAACACCTCTAGAATATAGAAATGATAAATGATGGAGTGGACTCTAGAATATGTGGATTTTTCCCCATGGTGTATGTAAATGTTATTTTTTTCTACACGGTTTTATCCACATCTATATGGTACACAATGCAAGATTTAAACACTTTACACGTTAAAGTTAATGCATGGTGGGAAACCATATTTAATAAAAATATTTAATCTACTAAGAATCACATTTCTCGGCTCCGTTGGTTCATTGGGAACAATTGGACTCGAATTTTATAACTTTCTACCTAACATCACCAAGAAAAGTTTAACTGAATTCGGTGATCGCACGACTATAGCTTTCTAATATTAGTTAAAAAAATAAATAAAATAAACCAACTTGAAAAATGATTTGTCCCAAAGCGTGTGGTTTATACTATTATCTATCCTTTACACTATTGTCTATATATTACCCATCATACTTTAACTAATCATACTACACAATATTTCCATACACACTAGTATAATTTTTAGTATTATGTTCTATTATTATACTATGTATAGCAATGTACATAGTATATTATATTTAAATTCTGTCATATTGGTCATGAGTTGACAATAAAATGTATTTAAACGATCTGATATTCTTAAAATTATTTTCTGTTTTAAAAATCCTAGAAGCAGTTCAAAATTTGTCTTTTTTTTTTGACACTATGATATGTGTGCGCATATGTTACACACTTTTATAAAAAAAATTAATCCACTAAATCCTTGTTCATTGATGTCATTCCCTTGTAAATCTAACCCAAATACAAACATTGAGTTAGAACTGGAATAAAATATTTACATATTTATTAACATTTAATAGTACATATATACTATTGGTATGTCATAGTTTTTAAAAATTATGGCAGTTACTACCTTTGTAAAATTGTATTAACACTAAGAAATTTCTTATGGGCACAGAGTTTGGAGACTGTTGTAACAAAAATGACACAATTTCCTTTCATATTGCCTATTTTTAGCATATTAAGTTATAAATACATCTTGCCAAAGTACAATACGAAATATTAGTTTTATGTATTTATTTACTATTTAAGAAAATTCTTAAGCATAGAAGTCGGTAGTACCAGATTTAGAATATGAGGGTTGAGGAAACCCAAACCTAATAGTAATGGAGGTTTAAAATATAACTGAAACCTTGCATAGACTGGGTTGTGGTCCCTAGGTGAATTAACTCAACCTGAGAATTTATCTTACCTATCTGTTCCCTTCACAAAATGGAGAAAAAACTATAGGTCGTTAATAACATAGTATACTCTCTTGACAGTCGAATAAATTGTTTGCTGTCAGTCAAGTTATCAAATAGTTCAAATTAAAATATTTTTCAGTCTCCAGACTCTGTTCAGTTATTTGCAAACTGATCTATACACGGTTCTGTACATCAATTTGAATTATACAATTTTCTGATTATACTTTAAGCATTTTTGTACACCTTTCTTTTTCAGTTTGCTTATAGTCCATTATGAATTTTTTCACCACTTTTATCTCTGTGGCAATAACGAGGTTCTGAGGTTCGTACTTATGTGCAGTTTGGAGATCTACCATTGCCAATTCAAAATTCTTCAAATATTTATTCGCCTGTGCCCTTCTGAACAGAGCTTTGGTATTTTTTCTGTCAATCATCAATGCCTATAAAATCAGTGTTTAATATGAAGTTGTCGGATGGTTAAATCAAAAGACCAATAAAAACATAAAACTTACATCATTGCAGAAAGAGATAACCTTTTTGTGATCGTTTAATTTTAAATATACTGCTGCTGAATTGAGCATGCAAACTGTTTTTAGATCTATGAAAGACTCTTTTGTTTTACAGCGATCATCTTGATGCACAGCCCTGAAAATGCACAAAAAATGTAAAAACAAAAGTGCGGTACTACTCGCAGTGTATGAACTAATCATTGAAGGGGAGATTGGATTACTGAAAAAATTAGATTATAGAAAGTGTTAAAAAAAATGCTTGAATTATTAAATTATGAATATAAAAAAAATTAACACACTGTATTATTTTTGGATTATACAGAACAGTAAACCGATTAGAATCCATACCTATTGTCAGTTTTTAAACATTATTTAATGTTTTTTATGTGATTTCATCTGTCTCTTTCACTTGCTCACTCTCTCTCTCACACTCACTCCATCTATCTATCTCTCTTTGGTAAGATCAAGTTTAATTTAATTGATAACATAATTATGTAAAGAATTTTACTTTTGATTTGTACCAATTATTTGTGAAGATGATGTACACCATAACATGATATAATTTTCAATGTATCTCATTAAATTTAAGAAAGGTCCTTGAGACCTAATTTTATGAGTAAAAATACAATGATAAAATCAAAAACTGTTTTTTCTCTCTTACACGCTCATTCACTTTCTCTCTCTCTATTTCTCTCTGCCTCTATTTCTCTCTATCTCCCTTACTCCCCCATATAATGTTTATTTTGTTTCCTTTAACATTTTCTTTTCTAAATTTTATACAGTTTGGATTACTGGAATGTTTGGTGTACCAAAGTTCAGATCCTAGGGAAAGAGCTTTACATATTACTTTAAGTATTTATTGGTTGGTATGTCTTTTTACATTTTCACAGTCAATACGATATAAAAGTAAACATCCAATATCGATCTATATTGCGTGTTAAAATGTCTGTTGTTTAGCGATAAGTGGTTCAATATTCGGTTGAAATAACTCACTATTTCAACTATATATTGCATGTTAATAATGCCAATAATGTCTATAGAATAAACGTCATTGAACAACAAATTACATGTTAATTGGCAAACATTTAAATTCCCATGCATTTGGACACATAACATCCGACTAAATACCAAATTAAAATTTATCACTTACCAATCAATGTATCGAAGAGCCTTTTTGTACTTTCTACATGCATGCATGAAACTCTCCTCTTTGAAATATTTATTTCCAGAATCTTTAATTGTACATATAACATTTTCCATACTTCCATTCTAGAAAATATCCCATTCTTTTTTAAACAACAGGTATGACAAAAAGAGGTAATACAATTATTACATACAACAATGAAAGATTTGTTGAAGTTTAAGACAAGAATAATTTCAGGCAAACCAAATAGACCAAAACCAATCATTAGTTCATTTTACATTTACATTTATATTTTTGATCTGTTACCTGTAATCTGTCATGTCCAAAATCTAAGATAATCTTTTAATGTATTTTTTAAAAATTAACTTACATTAATACATTTAAATTTGTTTATAATTCGGACGGTATTGAACATTTTGAACTGTCTATCCTCAATTTAACGTTTAGTCTGAAGATGACAGACCAACCCAGTGAGGATAAGCAGTCCAAACGATCGATAACGACCGACAGGTTTAACAACCAGCAGGCTACACAGAGAAATCTCACAAATTTGTTAAAACAGGAATTCTATTTACCTCTGCAAACTTCTCTGGTTGTATCCAGTCTTCAGGGAACGGCGGGTAAACATCTTCAGTCCCATCACGTTCATTAACTCCCCAGTTATCATTATTAAGTTCACCACAGTCACTTATTACGCAGGGCTGTACATTATAAACCAAATTGAAATGCTCATTAGAAGAAATGTACAGTTTTAAGTCCCTTGGCATAAATAATTACTGATAACAGATTTATAAAAGCTCAAACATCACATGCATGTACATACACATGTGTACAGTGTTGAGCCTCACATCCTGCTGACCTGGTAATTAACAAAAAATTACATGGCCTCGAGAATTACCCACCCTGGGTGTTGGCAGTATGGGGTACAACATCAGTCTTTTCCATCCCAATACAATCAGTGCCTAAATCCAAGCTCATCACTCACTCTTAAATACATTTACATACTATTAACTCAGGGTGGAGGCGTGAGTACTCAATATTCCATCACACTTTACACCTACTGTAGACTGAGGTATTTAATATTCTGATATCGACCTTCTCACACACCCACATTTATGCCAATAAATACATTCACTTTTCTCTCTCTCTCTCTCTCTCTCTCCCTCTCCCCTTCTCACACACCCACATTTATGCCACTAAATACATTCACTTCTCTCTCTCTCTCTCTCTCTCTCTCTCTCTCTCTCTCTCTCTCTCTCTCTCCCTCCTCCCCTTCTCACACACCCACATTTATGCCAATAAATACATTCAATTCTCTCTCTCTCTCTCTCTCCCTCTCCCTCTCCCTCTCTCTCTCTCCCTCTCCCCTTCTCACACACCCACATTTATGCCAATAAATACATTCACTTTTTTTTCTCTCTCTCTCTCTCTCTCATTCACTCACTCATTCTAGGGGCACAAAACGATATCCAATAAAACAACCTAGTTTCCTCCGAGAATCTGAACAAGGGACCCAAATACTCACATACCTATGCACTCTCTATATGGAACCAAGGAATTAAACCCATCCCTTAAATGAAAACACATCAAGCAACTTTTCTCCACATGCCGGACACAGGCAGGCTTTTGCCCACATGGAAGTGTCTCACTCAAACTCACATGGCCTATTCCTAATCAATTGAGTATGACCCCCTCCGAAAGGACGGATTCTAATCTTATAAGTTGTAATAAATTTTACTTAAAAAACTTGGTAAAATCATTGAAATAACGTGTGAAATTTGAAACGGTAGATGTGTTATATCAACTAATCATTGATATTTTATTTCAGGCCAAAGAATAAAACATAATCAATTTAATGACATAATTTGAAAGAATTTGAATATCAAATAGCATTCAATTTGAATCGTAAACTTGCCATTCACTTCAAACAGGAACACAATTAAGAGTCGTTTAATGCACTATTGTTCACATTTACAAGAGTCATATTATTTACATAATTTCCATTAGTGAACTCAATAAAAATCTATTTCTGACTCAAAAATAATTTGTGTAATAATACATCAAAGGTTATGAATACACCTGATTTAAAAAAAAATTAACTTACCACTAGTGGAACTTCATTGACAGTCGAAGTTTTACCAACTTCCTTCACTACTCCCAAACCGAAACGAACACGCCCAAAGACTACATTATTGCCATCCAAATGCGGACACGGTACTGTTGTTATAAAAAATTGTGAGCTGTTTGTGTTCGGTTTTCCACAATTAGCCATACTGACCATACCATCATGTTCATGCTAAAAATTTAATAAATACTATAATGTCTAGTGGAATAAATAAAACATCAGTTTACAATGAATTATATTAGTGACAAAGCAAATAAAAATAGTACCACTGGGACTAACTACTTACCTTAGTTAATACTCACTCATATTACCTTATACTGCAATCCTATCTAACCAACCTCTGCATCAGAGTAAGGTTGCAGCAACAACAGATACAAGCCGGCTTCCCAAGAGGGAGTACTCTCGGTCCTACCCTTTTTATCAATTTTGCTGTCAATCTACCTATACACCTAATACTACAACCTACTACCACCACCCTAGTGGATGATACTGTAATTTTGTCCAACTCGAATCCAAGCTACCACCAAAATCTAAGTACACTGCTTATTGAAGAATGATGTAAAAAGTGGAGGACAAGAATGAATGAAATACGTTCACATTGAGAACACAGTCTTGTCCTCCACTGTACATCAACAACAAAGATCAAGACCAAAATATTGGTTAGTATGATCAATAACGATGATATTAATATAAGTATTAATAATGTTATTGGATTGTAAGGGTACTGTTTAAAGCAATTTGTCTCTACGAACTTTGAGGGTTTAACTCTTTTTTCAGAGTTCATCAAGGATGTTATTACCTCATTCAGACTACAATAAACAGCTAGAAAATTACACTTAAAAAAACCCACTGAATATAGATAATTAAACCAACTAAAAATAAAGAATGCATTAAAATGGAATATTTATTTTAGCTGTACTTGCCTTAATGGTGAAATTTTCATCTTCAAATGTCAAACCGTAAATGGATTCTCCACCACAACCATTTTCACTAATATCTCCACCTTGAATCATGAATGCAGGCATAGCTGGAAAAAAATCAAACCATCCAAATCCATTTTTCCAATTATCAAAAAATTAAACAACACCCTAACGATTTTAATACTATTTGGAATTATTGATTGAGTTAATTTGTTAGCAAATTTCTTTCAATGAAATTAAGCCAAAGCAATTACCTTTGTGAAATTTGGTACCCTTGTAGTGGAGAGGCTTCCCTAAAATGCCAATCCCCTTTTCCCCTGTACAGAGACATCTGAAGTTTTCAACTGTTTTCGGAACAATATCTTTGAATAGTTCAATAACAACTCTTCCAACTGAAATAGATTAGAAAGTGAGATGTTAAAATACACCAAAAACATAAAAAAAAGACAACATATTAATAATATCAAATCAGAAAATAATAGATTAACCATTAATCTGAACACTAAATCAACCTTGATATAAAGCAATTTTATTTTTCTCTTTCTCAAGGTAAACATCATGTCAACATTCAACTATTTTTTATAACAATTTTCCGTCAGTACAAACTATCAACTACCCCTCTTTGTTTATACAAGGAAATACAACCAGCATTTGTACATCATGCACTTTTTAAAAAAAAATTTAATCTGCTAAAGCGTACTGTCTATATAATGGTAATAATTCTTTTCACCTTGCTAATAACTTATTTAATAGTTAGCCAGAGTGTTCAATTGGCCATTGCCAGCTTGAATTGATTTTCAAAACTTTGCTCAACATTTTAAGAGATAAATATACATGCTAAAATCTTGTTTAATCATGTTTATATGTTAGTATAGTGAAAAGTTTGAAAAATATGAAAACGTAAGCCCAAACAACATCAGAAAAAATATCCAACATGGAAAATTAAGATAAGTCAATGTTAGCCAATAGTAAATACAAAATCAACAAAAACTCAAAACTCACTTAACTTATGAACCTGTAAATACAACTAATTTTTAATTTAAAAAAAAATCATTTTGATAGAATTGATGTTTGCTTTATTCCTATATTTTCGTTGCAAAAAACAAGAACTTTATTTTTTACTCTGGTAGAGTATATTGGTTGGGTTGGTTTAGGCTTACTATTTATTTTATTCCATTGTTATTCTCATTTTTTAGATGATTTGTAATAGAATTTTTCACCACCTAGAAATAAGTGGAAAGGGAATATAAGCAATTATCCAAAAGTCTGTTGATAGTGAAAAAAATCACACTACAATCCTTTAAAAATGCAGTTATGGCAGTCCATGGAGAATCAATTATGAACATGGCTGTAAAAAGGAAACTTTATGCTAGTACAGAGAGTAGGATTTTATGGGAATGTCGGTGGGGCGTCAATAAATTGAGAATACGACATGCTGAGCTGCTTTGGCATTTCAATGTCAAGACATTCGCTATTATAATCTGATGTTTCTGATTTGGCGACTAGTACAGATTTGTGCTTTTCTTTTTTTCAGAAAAGAACAATGTGGGCTGTTTCTTAAAAAAATATAGCTAGGAATTAAAGTTCATTTACAAATTACAAATAAGGCGTAAAGCGGAGATGGGGGTTAAGAGACTCAGAGAAGTATATATTATAAATAAGATTTACTTAAACCAACGTTAAGCCTTAAATAAAAAGATAACATCAATAATGTCTAATTTTAAACATTAATGCTTCTTTAAAATATACATTTTTTAAAATTATTTACAAAGTACATTGCAATTCTGTTCGAAAGAAAATATTAAATTCAATTTCTAAAGTGATGCACTCATGATTATATTTAGTTCGATAACAGTAGAATGTTATTTTTAATTTAATTTTATTCCATCATTATTCTCATTCTTAAATCTCCCAACCAGATGTTCTCATACAGACCCATCAGCCTTTTTACAACATCCAAAATCCTTGCAACATTCTTTTTAAAGCGGTTAACACCACTTCTAGTCACACACACACAAAAGTATTCCTTTTCACCAATTTGGCTTCCATCCACATATTATATGATTCGACAAGGTTTCAGGGTTGTTGACACTATCTCTGCTCTATAGAATAAAGCGTATTAGTTGGGTGAATTCCTAGAGCTACCTTTTGACAGGGTCTGGGTCGCAGCCATACTTAAAGGCTTTCTATCCACTCTTTATTACCTTATCCTGAAATCACAACTAAATGATTGCTGCTTCAGAGTGAGGTGTAGCAACAAGTTCTCCAAAATCAGACTGATACAAGCCAGCATCCCACACTGGAGCATTCTCAGTTACATCCTTTATATCATTTATACTGCTGTCCTACCTATTCATTCCAATGCCATCATCCATACCATGCAGACGATACTGCAATTTGGTCCTCTAACTTCAATCCTATCCAAGCACTAACATCCATGTACACCTTGAGCTTATTGAAGGCAGGTAAAAAGAGGGGAAGACAAGACCAAATGAAGAAAAATGTATTCAAATGTACAAATTAAAAAATAGTCTTGTCCTCCACTATACTTCAGCAACGAAGAGATACTGATTTCCATTCAAGTTAAATACTTAGGACTGACTATACCTGCTTTATTCTATCTAAAGTTTGTTATTAAAGTTATTTGTTCACCTGTTTAATGACTTGCAGAACAACAACCAACGTTAAAGTTATTACTTGTAGTTTGGTCGTTTTCGATCACTGTGTATGTTAGATGCATTTGGCTTCTCGCCATCTTCAGTGGTCTGTTTGACACAGTGAGGATAAGCATTCCAAAAAGATCATACAACGAACTATTGATTCATCACACAGACAGAGGTCAAGAAGGTTGTAAATCAGACAAGAATTGTTCTGGCTGGAAGATGATGGGATTCTGTTTAGGGTTTCACAGATGCCTCAGTACACACCGTGAGTCTGTTGAGGATGAAATTAGAAAAGGCGAATCTCCTATTCATAAAGAGCAAGATGCCGAATTATTAAGGTTCTCAGCAGTACCAGCCACCCGAAGCTGGCACAGACGCCCCATAAGAAGCCCCATAAATTCAGACGTGTTGAAACTGGTAAATCAGTTAGAAGTGAGGACATGTATGTTGTATGGAGCAGTTTATCTCAAAAGGAAACGATAACCTCATGGAACTTCTGATCATGATCAAAGCTTGTAACACAGCTTCTGCCTACTTGGTAGACACTGCATTCATAACTTGTTTCCCCATATGGATGAGAGTTGGCCACTCATCTCAGCAAAGCTTCATCACTGATTGGTCATATCATGACATCATAACAACAGATATTGTAGGTACTTCGATAGTTCTGTAGAATTTGTGAGAACTCGCATCCACTATAACTGCAGCATAACAGATATCATAAGTACTTTGATAGTTCTGTAGAATTTGTTAGATTTTGCATCCACTATAACTATAGCTGAAATTAGCAATGGATTTTACTCTTTGCAAAAATCTCTTTTGCTTCAGAGGAGTACCCATGTCTCATAGTGTATTGGATTTGTCTCCGCTTCTTTGCAGAGTCTGAAGCTGATTTTTGCCAGATGGCCATTCTTCTGCGGTGACATGTCAAATAATCTTTTTCAAATCCTGAAATTTTTCTTCCTGTATCCTATTAAACAGTCTGAAAATATGAAAAAGTCAAATAATTGCAATCATGCAGGAGTAACTACCCAAACCGATCTGGTGAGAGCGGAATGAACAAACGAAAATTCGGGATCAAGTAGTATACACACGTTTACTTTGTAAAATAAGCAGGAAGTCTGAAAAAAAGCAGGAAAATGGTTGACAGTTCGGTCGTTTTATGATTATTTTGATTTGCCTATGCATGTATGTAACTTAGGTCTGTAGGAGCTAAATTATTATTAAAAACTGAAGATGGCGAGAAACCGAATCACGTCTGACAGACTAAAACGTTTGAAAACGATCAAAACTACAGGGGAATCAATCCGGAGATTTCATAATTTAAGGGTTTAAAGTGCAGCGGATTAAACTGAAATTATCCGGACTCCACTGCACTTTTTTCTCCCAATCTTACTAGATTATTGGATTTGTAGCGGGTCCTTTCCGATTATGAGCCTACCTTCGTTTTGGTTTGTCAGACGCGTTACGGCATTTAACGGTATTCAGTGGTGGGTTTGCTTATTATCAGATTATCCATTAAGTTACTTTCATCTCTTACCACTTTATCTACTATCCTTAAAGTTCCTTTAATAGCTCGTTTTCCTATTCCACGGTATAATGGGCTAGATTATAATTCAGATTAGATTGGAGATTAATCAATTCAAAAATAGCTGCAAGAAAATATCTCGGTTTCCCCAAAACAACAGCGAGCCTTCCTCGACATCAGCTTTGTGAAAGCTCAAAATCCTGTTTCAACACTTGCTTTTACTCTGTCAAATGCAACAGCCATGGGGTAGGCATGATGGGAGTCTCTCAAGCGGGCTTGTCAAATTCGATCATGGCCGCTCCTTGCAACTCGCCTAAAAATTAGGGTTAGGGAAGACCTTGATTGAGTAATTCTGGAGGTAAATGATGGATTACTGCCAGCTTTTGAAAGCAATTGCCCTGAAAAGACAAGGAAAAACAGAACAAATACCAGGTGGAACAAGAACCTGAAAAAATGAGAGGAAGGTGCTTCAATAAAACCAAGTTCTACCAAACTTGGAGCAATATAAACAAGCATTTATCCAGTACGATAAGGAAATAAAAAAGTCTGTCGGGAGGTTGGAAAAGTCACTGAGCTAAAATCCATGGAATAGTTACCAAATAAGATACTGGAGGGCATTAGGTTTCTTCGAAGACTGGGCGGAACTTTTGAAGAGTCAACAGAAGAAACTGCCCATTTTAATTTTAATTAGTAAACTTTTTCCAGAGTCCAGAATAAATCAAGTGGCCGATTAACGGGTTTCTCCCATATAAATCCCGAGGTTGGATGGGTTATACCCTATACTGAAAGGTCAAGAAGTGTTAATGCCATCTCTGGTAATAATATTTAAAAGGCCTGGAAATAAAGAACCACTAAATGGAGGAACGTGCGGGTGGTCTCTCTCAACCCACACTAGGGTCACAAAACTACCATTACAACATACAATAAAACAACCCTGTTTCCTACCAAAATCGGAACTGGAGACCCAGATATTCATTGCCGTGCAAAAGCACGATTCTTATATCGGATGGCAATCCTACAAGCCCTCTATACAGAGCCAAGGAGTTGCACCTTCTAATTAGGTGCAAATCATCGAGTAACCTTTCTCTACATTCCAGACACATACGCGGGCTTTGGCCTAAAAATAAGTGTCCGTGTGGCTTATCGAACGAGGATGACTCCTCTTCTACGACTTCCGAGGGCCATCCATCGACAGTGCTCTTGATCAAGCTTCTTAGCCTTAGCCGCCTCGTCCCCCTTTTCTTTTCATTGTCCCCAGAGCAATGTCTGGGTACCCAGAAAACAACACCGTTTTCTGAGACGCTCCAGTTCGTCGTTATGCACATCCAACGAGAGCACGATTTATTTTATTATGTTATGCCGTTTATTCTGATTGTGAGGCATCCAGAAATAGTAAAACCTTTCTACTTGGCATCTGCGGGGTGATAAATCTGCACTGTAGTTACCGATCATCAGTTTTTGACTAATGATCCATAACGACAAAATTACAATAAAACTTATGCCTACTTAGAGTGGAATGATTGAATATTCTCTGACGAATTCCCACCTTAACGTAGAAGAAAACATTAATAATTTAATTATTATATTTAATATTTCTATATATGGGGTTCTATATAGTCTTGGGGCAAGGCGCCGGGCACATATCAGGACTGCAAGTTGAAAAATACGTGCAAAAGACCAGTAAAAAAAGTAACCTCTTCTGTTTTTTGGCCCCTAAACTTCTCACATTATTATTATATTTAAGATAATTATATTATAAGCAAGTTACAAAGTGAATAACACAACTTTCTTTCAAACAAACTCAAAGATATGCCATCTTCATTTTATTCATGTCCCAAGGTTAATTTCAACCAATGAACAAGCAATAAAGCTATTTAAATTGCAATCGGCCATGGTCTAACCACAAACAATTAATTTTACAAGAATCAAGCTGAGCTGTTGCACGAGGAAAAACAAAGAAGAGAAATCAATTTAAACATTGGTGAAGGACGAGTCGAGTTAGTAACTGAAATTTAAATCAAAT
Source organism: Cimex hemipterus (assembly GCA_039619505.1). Taxonomy (NCBI): domain Eukaryota; kingdom Metazoa; phylum Arthropoda; class Insecta; order Hemiptera; family Cimicidae; genus Cimex; species Cimex hemipterus. The sequence continues at coordinate 25,806,976 of CM077100.1, read as the reverse complement.
ACATATTTTACAAGGCTGAGAAGGAAAATAAATGCGGGTTTTTAATTAAAAATCAATTACGGATAAATGCAAGAATCAATAATATATTTTTTAATAATTTGAACTGCCAGTTTTCAACAAACTATTTAAATTTTAAATCTACGTTCAAACACTATTTAGGCACTGTAAAAAAAAAAAATGAAATTAGTAATTAAAAAGGTCACGTTACAATAAGGACATAAAGCCCTGCTTACGAAATATGGCCATTTGAACTGTGTACTTATGCTTTGATCCTCATGGTTTGTTTTCTTATAAAACGTAAAAAAAAAAAATTGTGCTAACCAGAAAATCATACCATGAATAAATTTAAACCACAATCCACTCGGAAGTAAAGATATGTTTTCCGTTAAATACTCCCAAGGGGAGGCTACTTGACGTGATACCACTGATTTCAATGAAACGTTTTTGGGTGATACTAGTCAAAATAGTAGATACTTGTCCGTTTTGCCAATGGGCTCTAGGAGACGAGGAAACACTTAAGATTACATAATTTTCGCGAACGCATGCAGTTATATAACACAGGGTTTTCTCGGCTACTTGTGTTACAAACTCTGCCAAAAATGGAACCAAAAAGTCCTAAATTAACTATGGGCCGAAGTTATGCCACTTTTTCTGATTTTTTAAGATTTCACGACCTTGCTTCAAATCAACAACGATAACTCCAAAACTAAAAGGTTTTGGACAAATTTGTTGATACCTTTGAAAACTATGTTAAATTCCCGATAAGATGTGATCATTGCTAAAGTTGGTGAAATTAGCGTTTTAGTAGCCAGAACTTTGAATCATAATTTGTTTTGTCAAAATTGAAAAATTGACTATGGTGATTCTAAACTACTATTTGCAAGCCTAGAGACAACAAATTTCATTGATTTTATCATATGATCTTTGTTTATCGTTACTAGAAACCTTTTTCTCTTCTTGGTCCTTTTTTTTATAGTCAGTACAATTTTTCCAATTATTAAAAAAATTTAAACAAGTATTCCTTTTTTGGTAAGCTTTTTTTAACCAACCATCTCTCATGTTTTTTATTAGTTTATTTTTGAAGCCTTCGACAGCGATTGTATATTTTTATTGCCGGACTCTTCATAATTTTTATCTCGATTCTTTTTATTGGAGCATATTTATATATGACGTTTCTAATAATTAAGATATCTCTCTATTATTTTGTCAATTTTACACAAAATCTTAGTGATCTCAAATTTTTTCGTGTTTTTTTCGATTCACCAAAACCTCTGACTGAATTGGTTTTTACTCTGGCTTCTGTTACCTATACTAGAGTTTTGTTCTGTCTTTCTTTCTTACTTTGTACATAATATTTTCATATTCGACACTTTTAAACCTTGATTTCTTATTTTGTTTGTTTCGACAACCATTCTCTTCGTTCTTTTATTCTGAGGATCCTTTTTTTGCAAGTTTTTTACGAAATTCTCCTATTATGTCACTTTCACGATTTTTTTCCCGCCAATGGTTTAATTTGACACCAAATATTTTGATTTACTAGAATTTTCTCTTCTTTTTGCGATTAGAAATTTAATTATTTTAATGGTTCTAGTGCGGCTACTTGTTTGATTGGAGTTTCCAATTTAATTTGTTTTTAGAAACGATTTTTTAATAATATATAATATTAAAAATAATTTTTTGATGATTTTTTCGTAAATGTTTTTATCAATTTGACACCTAATGTTTTGTTTATTAGTTTTTTAATTTTTTGCGATAACTTGTCTCATTGGAGCCTCTAATACTAATTATTTGAAAAAGATTTAAAAAAAAATAAAATATCGTACTGTAAGCGGACGAGAGCGCGGCGGCCGAATAATCTCTCGATATTCGCTTGCTTTTCTCTAAGCGACAAGAGATGAGTTGGCGTAAGCGCGTCGCTACTTATTCTTGTGCAAGGGGAGGTAGGGTTCCAGAATTCAATAAACCAGACAGCATATTCACTAACATTCATTGTACACAATTCCGTCTCTTAACGGTACCCAAACCACAGAATATTAATTAACCTACAAGTCAGCCAAAACTCTAAATCAGCACTTCCAATCTTCATTTATTTAAATTGCCGACAATTTGACTATTTTATCATAAAATCTTTGTTCATCATAACCTTAAATGTTTTCTCCGTTCTTTTTTTATATACACGTACGTGCAAATTGTAAATTATTTAATATCCGAGTTTTTAAATCAAGCTTTTTTGATATTAGCTGTCCTCGACTAGCTATTTCTCAATATTTAATTTTAATGATACCAGGCTAAATTTTTTATTTCACAGCGTATAACGTTTTCCTCCATCATTTTGACATTTTCACACAGAATTGTTATTAGACTCTAACTTTCTTTTTTTTTAATTTAAACTCTCTTAATCTAAACCCCACGTTTAATAGGTGTGATTAGTTCACTTTTAATATTTTATTTAACTAAATTTTCTACACTCACATTTTGATTATTTTATTATAAAATCTTTGTCTATCGTTCCTGGAAACTTTTTTCTCCTCTTGGTTCGTTGTGTACAGTTTATTATTATTTTAATCAAATATTTTTGCTTCTGAACATCATCTTTGACCAACCACTTCTCAATTTTTTATTACCAGAGTACAATTGTGTTCATTGTCAGACTTGTCTTAACTTTTATCCCAGTCACTTCGATTCACTATTCATTTGTTTACCAATTCATTTTCATAGCTTTGAGGTTTTCCCAATACTTTGTCAGTTTTACACAGAATCTTGTATCCTTATTAACTCGTTTCCTTTTCCTTTTCTAATTCTTGACCATGATAATATTTTACTGAATTTTCTATTATTTTATTACTACTCATTTGCTGCCTAATTTTAATCAAGTCATTTTCATAGATTTAACTTTTCTTGCCCCCCTCCCAATATTTTGTCAGTTTTACACCAAACCTTTTAATTCCGCTCGAACTTTTTTTTAATTCTTCGAAGACGAATCACATTTTTAGAGAAAATTTAGTGCGATTATTGCAATCTCATCAGCATTTCTAATCTTAAATTTTTGAATACATTTACTTAAATTTCCGACCATTTCTTACTTGATTTTTATGTACTTAATTCTGCGTAGAGTTTGTCGAATTTGATCAGACGTTTGTTATACCGCACGCCGTGGGAACGAGGCTTTACGAGTCCATCTTAACTTAAAGCTATACATCACACACTCCAATATGTACAAATAAGGTAGTGTCAAAATTTTAAACCTTATACAATATTATTACCGCTATCTAAAAAAAATTTACGTTTCCTTAAATTTTCACTGCTGTTTGAAAACAAGCGTTTTTGCGTTAATTTTGAAATCATGGCCCACTAAATGTGTTGTAAATAGGAAGAGGGAAAATCTCCTCGCCTACGGCTGTGCTTAAATCATATTTAAATGAAACTTTTACTAATATTGAAAACTGTTACTGTCTTATGATTTCTATTTATTTTTCTTAAATAATTATTTATAATTCACTATGCTTAGTGGTATATTAACCAAATTACTTCTTTCAATAAAGTATTCTTTTTATGTAAGGTCATGGTTGAAATGGAAAAGTTAGTGACACGAGCGGGGGTCTTCCCACACTGAACCAACCGGCCCACCATTGAAAAATGGCAAAAAGGAGGGAAAATTCGAAAGGTTGGAGGTTGAGATGGCGAGTTGGTGTCCGAGGGGATCGAAGTCACGATAGGTCAAGTGATAGAGCAGCGACGTATTTAGCCGAAGGTCGAGGGTTCGAATCCCGCTCGTGACACTAACTTTTTCATTTCAACCAAGAGCTTACATAAAAAGAATAGATATTTATAATCTTTACTGATCCATTTATTGTTTTTTTTTTATTTTACTTTTTTTTAGTATTTTTTTATACAATACGTTTAATTTACTTTAAGTAGGAGAAAATTAACCAGTGTATATTAATGTTTCTTGTTGCAAGAAATGTCTAGTAACTGAACGGGAGTTCCAGGTATTTACTTAAGGAATCCAATAATTGTTTTCTTTCTTTACTGAATTTAGGGCACATCGTAATTAGATGCTCCATTGATAGCAGTGCAGTTTTCCTAGATAAACTATAGTAAATTTTGTTGGCGCAGCACATGATTGGAATGTAACCTATTTCTTGTTTTGACTATTTTTTTTATTAATTGTAACTTTCTGGAACCAGCTAATTTTGGTTGGAAAGTTTTGTAAAAAAAAAAAAGGAAGCTTTCTTAATCATTTGGTATCTTTGTTGCCATTTCTTTATTTGTTGTACACTAAAGGCGTAAATTCTGTATATGGTGTTTCAAACACAACAATCACTCCCTCTGTAGATAGCTTGTCTTGACAATTTGTCCGCCTTTTCATTGAATTTGATACCAGAATGAGCTCTCATCCAAGGGAATTCAATAACCTTATTGTCCAATTTAAGATAATGTACTTTTTTTAAATTTTAAAATTTATTTGGTATTTGGTCCTGAAATGTCTTTGTTTTAATTTTGACTCGGAATTTAGACTATCCGTAATTAATAGGCGTTTTTTACTAGTAGTTGGGCCAAGATAACTAAGAACGTTTGAAATAGCGCACATTTCGGCTCCTCCATGGGAAATTTTATCAACCCCTCATAATTGCTGATCTGACCGTAGAAGGCACACCAGTACCAAAATTCATTTTAGAGCCGTTGGTATAAACCGTATGACCGTTTCTCATTGCGTTCTACCGGGAAAAAGGTGTTTGCTATATGTTGATCCATATCCTGTTAATCTGGAAAAGAAAAAAATTCCATTTCCTCATTGAGAGCGGCATATTGCGTTTGGAATAAAGGCAATATTTCCGAACGTCCGATTGAATTGGCGACCTGACATACTGTTGAAGTTGGTGACGCACACGTATCCTCCACTTCTTGTGAATAGGCCCTGATTTCGCAAAAAAAAAAAAAAAATTGAAAGTTGAAATTTTTGTTAATACTTTTCTTTCGTAGTTCTACTTCCGAAAATCAACAATGTGAATATATCATTTTATAGCATTTCTTTGTAGATCAATAAACATATAGAGTAAAAGCTGTCGAAGTTTTTTAATAACCAACAAATTTCAAATACCAAAGTTTTTCAAGTAAACTAGGTCATAAATTTTTTTTAAATTAAAAATAATAGGAAATTTCGTTTTAACACCATTATATACCCCTAAATATAAATTTTTGTTTGAAGTTAAATTTATCGATCTTTTTACTCCCAAATGTTTCCGATTTTTTCTTTAAACGATTATCAACCATGAAAATCAGTGCTCTAGCTTTTGGGGAAAATAATTTTAGTTAGAGCTTGCACTAGAAATGTAAGTCTCGCAGAAGGTCGTCGAAATTATCAGTCAAAAAATTAATTTATGTTTCTAGGAAAGCCGGTATCTTGGGTTTTATAACGCTAGAATCACGTCAATGAGGTCAATCTAAATTTTAGCCATTTTTTAACCTAGTTTGCTTGTTAAAATATGCAAAACAGCAGCATTTTGTTGATTTATCTTTTTAAATGATACCAAATTAGAATATTCTGCATCTTAGAACATTTTTGTTTTTATGTTAACTAACAATAAAATTAATACACCAGAAATAATAATTTTTAATCTTTATATTTCAATTTGAAACGAACCTTTTATTTAAACTTAGCAATTTTTTGAACCCTAACTTTTTCCAATTTTCAAGAAGTTGTTCTCGGAATATCTGTTTGAAACGGCTACAATGAATTTAACGTAAAACAGACCAGATTTGATAGATTGAACTTTTCAACGAGGTAAGTACACTAAAAATACACATAGGAAAATTATTTGTCAGTAATCAACTTCGTATCTTTTTAAATACAAATAATAGACCGATTTTAATAATATACAGTTGTAAAACGCACTTGACAATTTCTTTAAAATCAATAATCAACCAGGAAAATCGGTGCACTAGCCTTTGGGAAAAATAATTATCAACTTGCACTAGGAATGTCGGTCAGGCGTGTAAATTATCAGCCAAAAATGTAATTTACATTTCCACGAAAGTCTTTATCTAAGGGTTTTATAACGCTAGAATCATGGCAATGAGGTCAAATCCAAGTTTTGACCAATTTCTGATCTACTTTGCTTACAGAATGTTTGTTAAAATATGCAAAAAAAGCAGTATTTTTTCAACTATCTTTTTGAAATGATACCAAATTAGAATATTCCGCGTCGTAGAACAGTTTTGTTTTTACGTTAACCAACAATGAAATTATTACACTAAAAATAATATATATTCTATAAATAATGATGTATGCTCATTTAATTAAATTTACTTTGCACTGATAATGTTCTATTAATACATTTATACAATATAAATAAATTTATACCACTAGAAATATATTTGGTCCCTATTGTTTCATCGATGCCACTACTCCTAAAATAAAATTTTACTAAAAAGTACAAGGTACAGATACCACTTCGGAAAAATGGGCCAAACGAACACCACTAAAGGCAAATCCCTACTGGTATTCTGACGGCTCCAAAACCGACAGGGGCGCGTGAGCTGGAATCTTCGGTAAGAATCAAAAGACCGAACTGTTGGTAAACCTAGGCAAATATGCTAGTTTTCCAGTCTGAAATCATAGAGATTGAACACTGCGCCGGAGAAATAACAAGGCTAGGAATACATTTCCGGAAGATAGCTCTTCTCTGATACTCAGGAAGCACTAAAGGCCTTAGCCTCATGCCGAGGTGTTTGGGAAGCCCTGTCTTAAGTTACCCGACCCCCGGATACTCGAGGAATAGAAGCGACGAAAAAATTGCCATTTTGGCCGATGAGGGAGCCAACACGGAGTCTCTAGGTCCTATAGGTACGGTGGCTTAGCAACCTGCCACAAAAGAGGATACATCTTAAACGGATCCTTAATGAGGACCAAAACCAGGTGGAACGATACCACAGGCATGAGGCGCGCGAAGAGAATCATAGAAGGGGCAACCGCACCCGAACTAGGATTCTGGTTACTCCTGACATGGCATTGCCACTTAAGAAACACATGCAGTAGATACGAGAGAAACGAGACATTGCCAAGAAGAGGAGGAGACCGCAAAACGAATTTTGTTTCTGTGAACGTCTATTTAGGTGCAGGTTCTTGCAACTAGGAGAGGAAAAACCGCAAGCAAGATCCTAAACTAAGGAGCACTAGCAAGACTATGGAAGCTGATTAACAACCTGAAGTTGGCCAGTGAGTACGGGAGCGAGGCGCAAAAGGCCTTTTGACCGCCTTTTTTATCCCTCTATCCATCCTGTTTCAAAATTGAAGAATTTGAATTTTCCTGAGAATATGCTGTAGAGTTTCGCTGATCAACGCCCTTTGCAATAAAATCACAAAGGACACATCCAACCCGGACTTTCCATTGTCAGTTAGTAATCGTCAAATGAGTACAAATTCTCTGACGCAATGTTAACATTTTAACTCATTTTAACAATTTACATGGACAACGCCAATCGTGACCAGAGCTTGACAATTCGATTTGTTTATTTTTCTGTCGTGATAAGGCTCGACACATGCTTATCAGTTATGCAATGCAATTATCATTCAATTCTTTATGCTATTGAATTGTTTATAATATTTGTGTTTACGTGCCCTTATTTTAGTTTACCGTTTGCGCATTGGAAAATAAACTATCGCATTGTTATTTTTTATTGTTTTTTCGTGAGTTACACCGGGAAAGGACGGAGTACTAAATCTAGGCCTGTCCTCCATGAAATACCACAAATATAATAATACAAACAAGCTTGTTATTATTTTTTTTCGGATTGACCTTATTATTTTAAATAAACAATGGATGAACGGTATGAAAGAGTTGGAGCCGGGTTGGGGTGTAACTGAGCTCGATGGGTTTCGTCTGAGAAGGGACCCTCTCGCGTCTTCTCTGACGAACCTTTCCACAGAATTTCACACAACTCTACGAGACGGCAATTCAATGTAAGAAAATAAAAACAATCTGTAATAATAACCTAACGGTGTACTCACTGTCTTCCTGGCCGATTTTCACGTCGAGATAGACGAAAGGGTTGCTCTTCCCGTCGTTGCCGACGTAACCCATTTAGAATAAATTAAACCACGCTATGCGTTCGGTCGGCAAGGGTTCTGACGAAATACAACCCGAAACGAACGAACGGAGAAATGCCATCAACAGGCCGGACTGCATTCGAACCCAGCCGGACGCCGGCTCCGATTGTACTGAGCATAAAAGTGAAACTGTTGTCACTGTTAGGAATGGCATCGATATATCATATATCGATATACTATGTAAATACTTGAAATATATCGATGTATTCGTTTTTTATTTACGAAAAAAATTAATTTATAAAAACTTGACTCTACTCATATTTTCTCATTTATTATTGGATAAATAATTTAAGACAATATTACTATCAGGGCGTCAAATTGGATTAGAGACTGCCATCTGGTATCAGGCATCAATATATATGTACATAATTTTAATTGTCTAAGCAGTGGTCCGCTTCTGCGCCCAATTTTGAAAATTGTACGCGGAACATAATTGAAATACGTTTTTATATTGACACCTTCCCCGAGAATAAGTAAAAAAAATGTTTGGAAATATTTGAATGTACCGGAAAAAGGAACGGTTAGGGATGGTTAGGGAAAAAATCTGTAGCGGAAATTCCAACCAATCTCAAAAAAAAAACCCTCAAAAGGTGATGACTTCGACCAAATAAACAAACTAGTAACTTCCCTTAAATAAAAAAAAATAAAATAAAATAAACACGGAAATTTGAAGATAAGTAATATAATAATTCAATACAAATCATTCAAGTTCAGTATGCAATAATCTGTAACACACCCTCCCAACGTTGAGTGGATTACAGATTATTGCATACTGAACTTGAATGATTTGTATTGAATTATTATATTACTTATCTTCAAATTTCCGTGTTTTTTTGTTTTTTGTTTTTTTATTATTATTTATTTTATTTTTTTATTGTGTTGTATTATTAATGTTGTTTGGGTGCCCATCTGGTGGTGGCTGTTTGGGGTCTCCAAGGCGTGTGATGCTGCCGGAGCCTGGTCCCGCTGTTGGGGGATTCCTGAGCTGTGGCCTACTCACCAACCAGCTTGAAAGTTTTTTAAGGCGGAAAATGACCCAAAGCAATTGATCGCCTTTTATAATTTAAAAAATAATTAAATAAAAGAGAGAGAGTGAGTAGGAACTCCACACTCACCCCATCATTTATAATTTCTATGAGGAACAATACTTCCCATCAGTTTTTCCTCTTGTACAGCAATGTAACTTAAATTGTACATTATATTGTACTATCACTTTTAGTATATAATGTACTTCATTATTATTTAATTTTATTATTGACATTTACTTTATTTTATTGAGTTATGTGCGTTATAGTTAATCATAAATAAAAATATGATGAATACATTTTTTTACATTTGCAGATCAAAATCCCATATAAAAAACATTTTACAATAGCAAAAAAAATATATATACATTTTTTATTGTAAGGTATGTTTATGTGATGGTTGTATCGGTGGTGGTTGTGGGATTATCAGTCCATGGTTGTTGGCATAAAGAAAACGACGTCGAATCTTGGCCAACGTTTAGATTTAATTTTAAATCTTTTTCAAGGCTGCTACTTGATATCTAAGTGTCCTCTTTTTTATTATATTTCAATAATTGTTATCAATTGGCAAATGTTGAACGTTATTTTTCTATTCCATTGGTCGGCCAAGATTCGAAGTCGTTTTCTTTACGCCGACAACCCTTGACAATCCCATCCTCACTGATACAAACATAACAATTCTAATTCAACTGTCATCAAAAGTCACATTAAAATTAAAATACAAACATATATATATATATATATATACGTAAAGAATAAAGACATATATACATGGTAATATTATAAATGGTAAATATAAAAATAAATTCAAAGAGTAAAAACAGAACAACAACAAAAATAAGAAGACATAATTATTAAGTAAATTAAGAAAGACAATTGAGACTACAATGTTGATGTACATATTTAATGAAAATAACGCTCTCTGTAGAGTATATATTATATAACACACATGAGTGAAAGATTTAGGTGGACCAGCAAATGCAATAAATTGTGATAAACTTTTAACAGTGTGAAATATTAAAGCATTTTAAAAATATTATGAATCGGCAAGAAAATTCTATTAGAATAGGGTTATAGAATAACTGAAGAAGTGAATAGTAGAACTATTGAAGAAGTCAATGCTATCGCAGATTAATTCACTACTTTTGTGATACACTTCGAATCCCGCTCGTATCATTAACTTTTTTCATACTAAAAACTTTAATTAATTGCTATTGCAAATTGTTGGTATGGAATGGAATGGTGGCAAGGGTACTAGGAAGTGGGGTTTGTATGCCTCAGGCACTTCAGCCTTCTGGATTATTGTACCTTCCTAGTTCTTTAGTTCAGTGCAATAGACTCAATCCTTTTCCTTAGAAATATCGGGTCATTGACTGTTATTGCTTCAATGTGGTTCTCTGAGTCGCTTTTATGCGTCAGATTGAACCTCCATAGAGCCGTTGCTTCGCATTCGAAGATGATATGAGTGGCTGTTTCCTCCTCCTCATTACATAGTCTGCAAATTGGATCACTATTATATATGCCCATGTTTTGTAGATGTTTTCTCAGGTGCCAGTGGCCGGTTAGTAGTCCTACCACTCCTCTGAGATTTGCCCTCTCCAACTGTAGCAGTGTTTTTGCCAGTTTTGGTGAGGGTTGTTTTATCATGAGTTTACTGTGTCTAGCACTGCTAGAGTTTATCCATTTTTCTCTTTGTTTTATTTGGATCCATTCTGCAATGGAGGATTCTATGTTTGTTTTTGATACCCCAAGGATAGGCTCGGGGCCTATGTATGGTCTTGCGGATCCTCCTCTGGCCAGTCTGTCTGCTTCTTCATTACCCAAAATTCCCCTGTGCCTTTTATGACCTTACAGTGATGAGCGCCGTGGCAAAGACGAAACCTCGCGGCCACCGACGCCCCAATAAGCTTATTATACCATTAGAAATGGCTTGGTTTTGGTAAGGAAAAACAACAAATAAATGTATACATAAAATAAAATAAGAATGGAAGCTGAATGAAAGAAAAGGTTCGACTGGACAGACACAGTATATTAAAAAAATAAAGCAACAAGTTATATACCAATTACTTACAGTACAATGAAAGACAAAGGGAACAAGGTAGTATAATTCATAAACATTTTTAAATGATAAATTAACTAGACCCGTATTATTCTACAATCAGAGAAATCTAATGTTTAAATATAATTTGAAATCAGTAAAGTACCAACTGACAATTGAGTAATAATGTATTAAGAAAACTGTACATAAAAATACATACAAGTAGTCTCACATAAATCAAAGAATAACAAATAGTAAACATTTTTTTCTTTGTATGGAATGACTTTATGGCGTACAACCAACATATAATCACAATTTATTTTAAACGTAACATGTATGATTGTTTAAGCTAATTGGACTTAAAATCAATATTTAGGTAAAACAGATGAAAGAAATGAGTAGTCACATTAAGAAGAAATCAGCTTTTAAAGTACAAATTAATTCGCACCTATTTGCTAAAAACTTCACAACAATTAATTCTACACTTTTTGGTACACGCTAAGGATTTATATCAGACAAACTGAATAGTTTTGAAGTAATGAAATAGTACTATTTTTAAATTACAGCAGCACATAACTCACATAACACTAAAAGTATTTTTTCGTATTTTAAAATAGTTAAATTATGAAAAAATAATTCACATTACACAGTATAAAATTAATATATAAAAAAGGTAAAATTCAGCTTTTATAAATCACAATTGTTAACACTTTGTTGCGACATACGCCCTTATATAGAAAAGACAGGTTTTTCTAGAAGAAAATTAAAATCTGATGTGTAATATACATATTATATATTTTAAATCATCTATAATTATTATACTGTTTACTTTATACAACTGTTCCCTTAAAATGATTTTTTTTTTAAATTATAAATATTTGGTGTTTATTTCAATTATATTAATGTTGAAGTATTAATTGAGAGTACATTCAAAATTACTAGCAAACGGACTAGACAAATCAAATATAATTTTCCATCGTCAGCAAAAGTTAAAATGCATAAAAAGCATGACATATATAGTTATCATACAATAAATTGAACCATATCAATTTTACAGTTAAATGTTAATTAGGTAGGCCAGATCTGGCAATCATTGACGTACAAATATTATATTCGCTGTAACTTTCTCTTTGTATAGAAACGTCCATTTAATATGATTTTTTACAAATTTACCGTCCAGACAAAAGCAAATATTTCTTTCTTTATATAATTCATAAATTATACGGACAATTAAAAGCTAAATTGCTTGGCGTAGTTCGCACAGCCATTAAATTTATAAATTGAGACATAAATTAACAAATAAATCTTTTGAAAAGGCAAACGATAATGTAAATTGAAAACTTTTTTGTTTAAACTTTACCACATAGAGAAATTGCTCTTTTTAACAAAATCTAAACAACCATTTTACTATGAGGTTATAATAACAAAATTTCAAAATGAGAGTACTCCAGGCAATTAAGGCACTTTAAAAATGGATATGTAAGTAATTCAGATTTCTGTTGTTAAATTCCCAGTATAATTTAAATAAAGGATTATATTAGTATATAATATAACAAATAAAAAAGCACAACACACCAAGTTCTAATGTCCTTTCAATATATAAAAATATTAAAAGCAATGTAATAATAATATATTATAATAATCATAGTAAATCATTCAATCACACTTGTCTTATTAATTACTAACCTTACTCATAACAATTTGTATTTTTAATGTGAAATACAATACAAATAACATTATCTTGAAATGAATTAGACATAATGAAAAATGATTCAAGTCAAATTTTGGAATTGATCAAGTGCAAGGAAGTACGGAAATATCTTCTATAATATGTTTCAGTTATTTCATATAACTGCAACAATAAAACTATCGCATATTCACAATTAATAACACATGATATAAGTGCAAATGGTAAAAGTTAAAAAATATAATTATTGTTATAGTTTTATCTAAAAATAAATTAAGTAATTTTTAAAACATTTGAGGCTTAAAAAAAGGGATAACCTCTTTTTCTTTTTCTGTTATGAAGTTAAGAGGTAATACGAACCCTTGGGGTGCCAGGGTTTTTGAAAAAAAGAAAGGCCCATTTGAAAGTATGCCAGATTAGAATGCAGAGCCACTAGATTTTTTAAATCGTTGAACCTTTACTGTACAGTGATTAGTGTTATGTTATCGCCTTAACTGTTGTGACCACTGACGACCCTACAAAAAGGTCTCTTTAAATATAAAATAATCCACAGCTTGTAATGTTAAAATAGAATAAATTTTCATTATAAATATACAGCATTAAAAAAAGTAAAAAAAAAAGATACAACCAACGCAGTTTTAACCGGCATTTCAGCCATTTAATTTGTCGATCTCACACAATTGAATGCAAAATCAAAGAACAACAAAACATTGATCGTTAAAATAATAATCAATCAACATTTCATGTCATAAATGTAAAATGCTTAATTTATCGATTAACGACTGAATGATTTGAGTATAAAATTTACCATAAAATATTTTCAGTCTTAGAAGAAGGTAATGCAAATTAGTGCCTTTTACTAATTTAAATAGATTGATTGAAAACAAACTAAGGTATGGGCATAGTATAAATTGATTTAATTAGAAATGTATTGATATGGCATTACAGGTTTCTATAGATTTAACGATGACCGATTTCAGTTTACCTTTTGAACGTATGGCTCCGAGCTGTGGCCTAATTATTGAAAGCTCTGAAAAAAGATTTGATAAACAACGAAAACAAAAAATACCATAACTCTGATCCATACAGTCAAGTATTTTTGGTATAATTTCAAGAAAAATATTACTTAATATAATTGATACAAATTTAAAAAAAAAATATAATTTTATAATGCCATATTTGTTGCTACTAAGAAACATAAATTGTTTACTATTATTTCTGCCACACTAGCATAGGGTAACTTATTCGGTGTCTTCACTCGCATTCATCAGTGAAGAAGGTGTACTGCCGAAATGTGTTTGAGTAATTCAACAAACCCGTAAGTCAAATGAACCCAATAAGTAACACTGTGCCAGTTTAGTATGAGTTCACTGACTCGCAAACCAACATTCATTATCAACTGTATTATTATTCAGTTGTAATCTTATTTCAAATTAAATATATCAAATTTAGCATATAATTTTTATGAAAAATTATTATATAATTCACAATGGAAGACAAAATAATATTTAATTTCCTTTTTAAACCATAACTCATCACACATGGAAAAACAATAAGCAATATATATCTAAGCACAGCACTTTTTCCCCATATATAACGTACACAAGAATACACAATGCAAATAGGAACAAAATCACTTGAAGAATAAAAATGCCAAGACACAATTTTTGTATTTTGGAAATATTTTGTAAATTTCCTATTCAAATTTTACGTAGTCAAATTAACTCTTTATTAGTGGAATAGCAACTAAAAAATATAAGATAAAGCACAAAAACAAAAAATCTTCACCAGTCATTTAATTTTACCCTACTTCTCACATATAGCCAAATTATACATATAGAAATATGTACTTTTGAATAGGGGAAAAAAAACTTTGCTACCATACAGAGTAAATAACAACAATAATATAGTATGAGGTTTGATAGTATTTATGTTGGTTCATAATAATATAGGTATATTATTATATTGTGTTTTGCAAATTCAAATTTTATTACATCAAACACGTTTAGAAAATCCTGTTTTGTGTATTTTTAATCATTAAGGAGAGAATTGTTTTCTGCCTGGTGAACACACACCTAATAATTGCTATTCCACTTACGATTTTTATTAAATAATATAAACTGTAATTATGATATGTATGAAAATATTACAGCAATTTCTCTAAATGGTCGAACGATTTGTAGAAGATAAAAATTAGCATATAAAATAATACAAAATTCAATTTAAGGGAAAAATGATGAACTATTGTACCCTCAATATTTAACAAACATAAAAAAACAAAATTTTTAAATTTTTTCCATGATTTTTTTTAATATAAACAATATTGGTTTCATACTAGTTCTATTTTATACTACTACTTCTAATGTTCTGCTTTCTAGCTGTTTTTCTTGTGTGTACAAGAACACTTGAAGCAGCAGCACTGCTGCTATCTTTTTCCTGAGGATTGTTGCTTGTCTCCTCTCTGAAAATTCCTCAACACCTCAGTCAGCCTCTCATTCTCCTCGAGCACAGCATGAAGATGGTCTTGCGCACTATGCAAAAATGACCTAAAATTTTAAGAAATGATTGTTGTGGATTTTTGTTAATATAACGGTAGTATATATGTAAAATCAACTTAATATTTATCAGTAAGTAAACTTTCATATTTTTCAAATAAATGTTGAACAATGAAAAATATATGAAATGAAAGTAAAAATTGGAGAAACTAATGTTTGTAACTAGATAATTCTATAATTCATAGGCTATGAGCTTTTCACAGAGATACAGAATATTTCATAGCTTTTGGTTTCACACTAGTCAGACGTCCAAATCAGGCATATCTAGGTTCTAGGTCATCATGACAGCGATTTTACTCAAGTGTCTATTTCTCATTTGTAAGTTTTTTATTTCTTAAAAGTGAGCCTGTGAGACACACCTATGGCACTCAGTACTTCAAATAATACGCATCCACGGGAACATCATGGGAAAAAACAGCCAATGTTAACATGTATCATGTGAACCAAGCACAGTTGATGAAACACTTGTCCCATTAAGAAGAAATTTGATGCCCACTAGCTTTCTATCTTTTTAATTAAATAATTATGTAATTCACCACCACCCATTAACATTGTTTAAATACATTTATACATTCGAGTGTTGAAAAATTGGTAAACGCTGAATGATTGGGATTGAGTTGGCCTACACCCGTAGTAGTACAGATTAAAGCTCTGATAGCGTTGCACAATGCAAATATTTGGGTTGTATAATTGTTGTCTTTAAACGTTTCCTAATAGAGAAATTGTACAAATCATACCTCAGTTCATGAGACTCTTCTTCACACTTTCTAAGACGGTGATTTTCTTCATTCAACCTTTCCATAGCAGCAAGCCTGCGACGTAATTGTTCGTTTTCATTTTTCAGGTCATAAATCTCTTGGGTGTATGTACTAGGCTTTTCAGCAATTGTTGGCTCAATAAGTATCACTTTATCTTTATCTCTTGATATATGCAAACGTGATATTGAAACGTTTATAGGTGTTCCACCCGCTGCCATCGAGTTCTTCTCTTCAATAATATTCAAGTCCATATTCTCCATGCTTATCTAAATCCAAGACATGACAAATTAATTTTAGCAGGATTTAAGTACTAAGATTAAATAATGAAAAAATGAAATTTTAAAGTCAATAATAATGATAAATCATAGAGTTGTTACATGAAAACAAACATAAAAAATAGCAACCTCTTAGGCAACTTATTGTAACTTTAAATTCAAAACTTCTCATATTTAAACAGACATCACTAAGACAAGCTAAAATGAATCATTAACCTTCAAGCGGAACATTTGGACGCGGGGACTTGTTTTTCTTAAATCTTCGTAAAACTTAACCCCCTTGTTTTTATTTTATTTCTAAAGCTAAACTAAAAATAATTACCTTGATTGGAATTGATGGTGATTCGATATCATCTTCAAAAAATTCTGCGATGGATGAAACTGTTGAAGCATTCAGTGTGATGCATATATCGGATAATGCGACAGTGACCAAATCGTTGAACCACGAACTAATCTTTTGGGTAGGCCAAAGTTTCAAATCGCCATACTCTACCGTGTGCTCTTTTCTTATCCGGACTCCTGGTTTAACAGTAGGTTTATCACACACTTCAGTCCATCCACGAGATCTGGTGTTAAACTTGTTCTGAGAATAAAACAAAAAAGGGGTAAGGTCAAACATGAAAAACTTTGTATACATACAAATATGACTGTAGTTAGTCATAAGTTGTCTTTAACATCACATAATTCACATGTGAAGTAATATCCACCAATGTTACGGTTAAAAAAGAGTCAAAGGTTTATATTTCATAAGAGATTAAAGTATAAAACTACGTTTAAGGCAAAAGTAAAATAGTTGTAACTTGATTAGCTGGAAATTATAAAAATGACTCAACAAATAAATCACTAGTGGTAAACAATTCAATAAAATGCGTAGAAAAGTTTGAAAAGAAAAATTCAATTAAAAATTGAAACATTTCATGCTTGCATTTTTTTTTAAAATTTCCAGATAAACAAATCAAAATTATTTCACCTTCCCCAGAAATGTGTACACAAATCTAACAGCAGCAATCTTTTACAATAACTTATTTAAAAAAAATACCCTATGAATATTTCATGCGATCCACTGTGTTACATTTTAAACTTCTCATCAATATCTCCAAATCATTTCTAAGATAATGTTGTGTGTTTTAAAATATTAATGACATGCTTTGAGGAATGAGGTATTTCCAATTGATCCTACAATCAGCACACAATACTATATTTAAATTAATCTACATGCTGAAATTATGAAAACTGCAGCTTCACAATTAACAAAACGGTATCAAATGGTAGAATGTATTATTATTATTATTATTATTATTATTGATATCATGTTTATTCTTGGTCTGTTTTGTTTTACACAATTATCTCAAATAGATAATATTTTAATCAAATTAAATTTAAAATAATTCAAAATACTACTTTTATAATAATGAACATTATAAATAAGCCAAATGAACAAATAAAATTACTCTCTGGGCAGACCCCAAGATATTTACATAGGTATGACGATCTTCAAGATGGAATAAAATTAAGTCCAGGATTTTAATATATATGTGTAACACAAGAGAAAAATATTGCATTGAGCATTAATAACATATAAAACAATGTCTCAAAGCATATGTTTTACACTACAAATAGGATCTTCCAACAAAATCAATTGTAAACCAAAAGTCCTAAGAACGGGATGAGAACTGACATTGGTTTTTCTTTATTTCTCTTTCACTAAATTAGTAATCAGTTAAGCTTAACTTTCTTTTGCATTGATTTCAATTACCAATTCAGGACTTGCTTTGAGTCCATTATAGGACAAATCAAAATAAACTATTTCCCTTCATACAAACAAGTTGTGGTAAATTCAACATTATTTGATGATAGACGATTTTCAAACGTTTGCCGCATCATTTGAGAGGTACAGTTTTCTGTGTGCTAATTACTTTTGTTTGAATTGCCTTTCTTAAAAATTTTTGTCTACTCATTTAGGAAAAAAATAAGTAAATCTGATAGAAGTTACTAATCTAACAGTTAAAATACAAATGTAATTGATGTCAAACATTAATATAAACATAATGTTAAAGTATCGATTTTGATTCATTAATTAAAATTATAACAAATTTAAAATTTTTTACATATGAACTAATTTATAGAAAGGGATGAAGGGAGTTAAAAACAAATTTCATGATTTTAACTTACTGTACAACTTAACTAAAATACTATATAATTTTTAACTTTTCGAATGGTTTTTAATATGGGTAGAAAATTTGAATGATTTAATTTTGTTGCAATTTCTCAATGTTTACAAGAATAAATAGTATTTGTACAAAATTCTCCTTTCCTTAAAGGATTGGTGATTATTGTAATAAAAACTAAATAGAAAAAACTCTTCTATGATATGCACTTGTCTAGATACAATTAATACACTTTGATGCTTGTGCGATAATTTAAAGTTACACTAATATTTCTCAATCTTCAGCACATGCTAAAATAAACATTATTGCTTAAACATGAGTTTAGCAAACTTACTCATAAAATCATTAAAACATGGTTTAGATATATTTTTGTATTAACAATACACAATTTTTTTTATTGCATATTTATTATCACAGCAATTTCACATTACCAGGAAGTGAACGCGGACTAGGTTACATTAGGATAGAAATGGTAAGTTAGGCAAAGTTAAAGTTAGGTTAGGTTTTTGTTAGAAATGGTTAGGTCAGGCGGAGGTAGGGTTAGGTTTGAGTTAGGTTACATCTCCATGATTTAATATTTTTACAAGTTATATTATTTAAGCATGCAAAATGTTACATAATGATTATACTCCATGCAACCTTTTCTAAATAATATTGTGCAACAATGGCTTGCAATAAAAAAATGTAGTTCTGAGTAAGTAAATAAACAATTGTATTTGTGTAGTAATACATATAAAATTTATATATTGAGCACTGTGCCTTCACATCATTAAATGGCATTAAAATTTATATTGTGTATTTTAATCCATTGAAATGAATAGCATAAACAAATCTTATCTTTTTGCTCCTTGAAACCTCAACTTAATTCAAATAAAATTTTAAACTTGAAAAGAAAAACGTATTAAACCACTTTTGCCATTGAAATTTCATACTTTTTATAGTTTATTACTTAAAACTTAACGCGATTACTACTCAGCTAGTAAACTATATTCAGAACTACAATGATTGTAACATCTATATTAAATATTCTGAAAATTTACAATTAGCAGTTAACGCAATATTTATATTTGTTATTATTTTACTTTGTAAGTTTTAAAATGAAACAATTTTATATTTGTCAAAATCTTATAATATAACTAATGAACTAATCTATTAAGCCAGTAAGCAGAGGTGCGGTCATAGCAGAAAGCTTAATATGAAATATAGGTAGTACCTTTTCTTCTTTCTGAATATAACATTCACCATATGATGCCACAGTGACAGAGAGAAAGAGATAAATAGTGTGCATGCAAAACATACAAAACATATTAAAAGAACGGCAAAAAATGATAATGGTAAATGTAAGAAAAAAAACTAATTGAATTTCAGCAATAATATTAAATATAAAATTAAAATAAGGCTTCATGTCGAAATATATAACCTGTTCATGTCAAGCAAATACACACGAGATAAAAAAAGGCAACATGTTCAAAGTATATTTAAGGGAATAAAGTCACACACAAAATACACAAATGTCATGTAAATAATAGCAATAAAATTGAATTATTATGTACATAATATAATTAGAGTTTTACAAGAGCAAAAATGGAATTGATGACAAGTACTTTACCATGAATGTATAAAACGACAGAAAATTATTTTATTTTTTTTGTTTAAAATTATTTGGTTTAATTAAAACAATTTGGTATGTCAAAAATGTAAACAAATACCATTTCGTTAAAATACATTAGCAGTATTAATAATTTATATTATCCAATATATAAATAGTGGCAGTTGATGCCACCACATTAAGCCAATTGACAGATTTTTTAAAACAAACTGTATTTTCTATTCATTAGGTGATATGACACAGAAGCATATTAGAAACCATTCAATTAAAAAATTGTTTATTAAAATACAATGGGCGAGATATAACTCTACTGACAGATTGGGGGGAAAAATTGATCCTTATTTAGATTACCTACCTGCAACATCTAAATAAAAAGTTGGGTATAAAAGGGTCTTCTAATTTAAAACAATCGGATGAATGTAGTATATCAGTGTCTCAGGCAAAAATGAAAACAATCCCATTTAGTTGAACTAAATGTGCTGGTTATGAAGCTAATTTAATAGTGGCAATGTTTATTAACAATATATGAAATAAACAGCTAATGGGCTATCCAGACCTCTGGACATGCCACTGCAATTCAACCCACTTAAAATGCCAAGAAAAAGGGCTAAAGGAAAGAAGGAAGCGTCTTTTGACAGGATCAGCAGAGTTTTTGGACAAAGGTGTAATTAGTAGTTGGCCCACAAAGGATCTGAGTCAAGGAAGAGAAATCCAATCAATCTCATAATAGGCCAGACTTTTGGGCCAGTGCCCACATACATGTTCCACATACATAACATACATAGCTAAGCATGTAACAAGTGCCAATATGATACAATAATTACTCCCCTGTTAAATGTGGACATTCTATTATATATGGCTTCTCAATATTAAATGGGTTTTTAAGAATGCATGAATGCATTTATTAGCAGAGTGTGAGAAACAATTATGGAATATTATTACGAAGGGATATGAAGTGATGAAGTAATCCATCACCTTGCCGGAGCAAATGACATGTAAATATTAATGAATGTATGTATTTTAATTTTAGAACTAAGGGATGGAAGACGTATGTTTAGTTTATCATTTGTAAGCATTAGGAACTGAAATGACCTAGAAGTTCAGGAAGGTATTCAATTGCACTGAACAGACACTTTACAAATACAAAACCAACTATTATAAATGAAAACCCTGACACACATAAGACAATACAAAAATGCCACAAAATAAGATATGCGAGTAAGAAACGTGAAACTTTGTATGTAATGTGACATTTGTTAAATGAGAAAAATATTTCATCAATAAGGCATTAAAAAAATTAATAATTATATATAGACACAATGCCCCAACTGAATTTTACCAACAGCCATTACATATCTATAAAATTACAAACTCCAACTCCAATATTAACCCTCTAGCAGGTGGGTATCGGTGATGTGTGACACAAATTTTCTTGTTGCATTTTTAGTTTTGAATCTTGTCACGATTGAGATAAAAGTGGCTAGTGTTTGTTCTCTATTTTTTCATGAACTGGGAGCAACAAGTGCCATTTTTAGATTTCTTTATTTTATTTGCTACAGAGGGGTTATAGAGAAAACTTGTGCCTTCAGAACTGCGTACTTCGCATACCTAATGTAAGTATATTAATCTTAATTATTTTGGATTAGATGGGCATAGTTTATCTTTCTTTGGTGATAACTATGATTTTTATTTTATTGGATTTTTGCAATTTTTTAAAAACTTTTTAGGTCTGAAAATGTGTATAACAAATTTGAAAAAATCTCAGAGGCCCTCGACAACGCTTGGAGGGTATGATGATTTTACTAACAATACTGATGTCAATAAAACAAAAGTGTACAAATAAAACCTTCATAAAAAATGAGATAATGGCTCTTTTGCACACTATAATTTTACAAGCTGTTTTAGTAGTATGTAATTGATTTTTGTTTCTGATGATATTGGTACGTTATGATGACAAATCAACAAGAATTGAGAAATTTATGTTATTTGGTTAAATAAGCATTTAACTAGTCCTAATTACATGTCAGCTGAAGAGTTAAACAACCTGCTTTTAAAATATAAAAGTGCAGTAACCACATACAGGATACAACAAGAATACAATAAAAGACAGCAGAACCAGAATCTCCAGCTGTATTTATAAAGAATAAATCTAAAAAATATAAAGTGTATTTATAATATAGCATTGGACGTTCTGGTTTTGGAGTGAGGTTTTATACTGGGCTGAAAGACTTGGTATGTAGGGGATGCGGTTATGATATAATTATCTGGCTACAATATAATATATATGCAAAACACCTTGTTTCTGAAGCAGGAAGCAATAG
Organism: Cimex hemipterus; assembly: GCA_039619505.1. Classification (NCBI taxonomy): domain Eukaryota; kingdom Metazoa; phylum Arthropoda; class Insecta; order Hemiptera; family Cimicidae; genus Cimex; species Cimex hemipterus. The sequence continues at coordinate 25,784,430 of CM077100.1, read as the reverse complement.
TTTTAAGTGTAATCTGTTGTGTTACAACTTTAGCACAGGTGGCAAGAAGAAAAAAAGGCTAGTAATAAAATAAATAATATAAAACTAATTACTCTCAACTGAAAATATTGTACACTAATGTAAAATGAAACATTTAGCATAACATACAAGAAAGAAAAGAAAAGAGTAAATTAAAAAAGGAAGAGATCTAATGAAATATAATTTAAAAAAGCTGGTAATGGCCTGTTATGTTCAAATAAAAAATAATACCAATGAAACTATTATGGATAGTGAATTAAAAGTAAGCAATAAAGATGATAAAACAACAAAACTTGAATTTGCCAACATCAGTACAGTAAGGACAGAATGAACTGAGAATAAATTAATAATTTTCGCATATCTTCAGCATTATTCTGCCAAATAGAAATTGATTTTTAATAGTAATTACATATGGCAAATCTGGCGAAAGAAAGAGCAAGCTGGAAGCCAGATTGTAAATAAAAAACCTACCTTATTTCCCAACTTTACTATCAAAATTTATAAATAAACATGGTACAAAAAAAAAGTACAGTATATGTAATGTAAAAATGTATATGCGTGAAAACACATCCCATAATATATAATGTCCCCACAGGAAAGCTCTCAAAATAGTTTCATATGAATTATTAAGCATTAGTATATTAATATATACCTGAGATTGCATATTGAATTAATAAAAGTACCTGAAATTCATCCCATGGAATAGCTGGACATTCTTCTATTGCAATGTTTGATACCTGAGCTTTAATGGTGGATGTGAGCCCTTGGGACTGCTGTATTACTTCTACCTGGCCTAATTTAAATGTGGCGACAGAAATCTAAAAAAATAATTTTCTTATTATTGAAAATAAGCATTACTTTCCCCCCTTACATTAACAATGTTTTAACACTGATATAGATAAACAGTAGACTCTTTTTATCCGCACTTTATTTTTTGGAAGACAGTGGGCATGAGGGGAGAGTGGGAATGAGGTGAATCATACAACAAAACCCTAATGTAACATGTTGCAACCTTTGTCATACTGTCTCTGAGTGAACATAAGTGTATACACAGCATTAATGATAGGCAGATGTAATATAAAAAATGACTGGTTGGTATGCCGGTAGAAAAAAATGCTCTGAAGCCCAAAATTTGAGGTTCATGGTTCTCATCATCCACGGTGATGCTTAGTACAGATCCCCCATGGATAACAAGAGTGTACTGGGTATAATAATTAAAAAAAAAAAAATACTAACCAAATCTTTTCTTTTGTAAGAACTTGCATTTGATGGATTTTCACTTGGAGTTGTAACACTAATTGTAGCACCAGAATGGTCATCGAACTCTTCGAGTGCTTCACTGCCATACTCTATAGGTTCATCACATGCATCTATATTGAACATTGAATCAACTTGGCCGTTAAGTACATAGTTTTCACTATCAGAAGTTCCATCAGATCTGAAAGCAATAGTAATATTAGTAAAACTAGGTATAGTACTGCTGATAAAGAATTTTCTATCTTTAAGTTCACTACTTCTATAATTTGTTCATTTTTAATACAACTATCAATAAATTGTTATACTTATTACTATAAAAGTAAGGAATAAGATGAAATTTTTGTTTTATTCAACTTATAGAGTATACTTTATTCTCATCAAATATCAATCATTGCTATTACTAACCTAGTTGAAAATGAATCACTTGCGTCATTTGGAGAAAACTTAAGTTTAGAATCCAATAAATTTGTAAAATTAGTAAACCCTTTCTTCATTGAAGAAAGCCCCATAAATGAATTTAATTGTTTCGATTCCAAGAAGCTCGGTGTCACATCAAGAGAAAGCTGATTACTTGGAGGAGACATTGCTGGTGCCGTATTTTCTCGTTTATAAACTCCTCCATCCTGATAATAAAAAAAAAGTCTATACAATGTCATGTATTTCAAGCTTTAAAAAAAAAAAATGTAGAAATAGTATTCAAAGTTTACCTGCAAATCAGTTGTTAATACCGCATTCCATTGAATGCTTGGATTTGTAACAATGTCATCTGCAAGGCTTGAGGTATCAGGAATGACAGATTCAAGATCTGCCCCTGAGGACTCTTTGCCAGGTGTTTGAGAAGGCATAACAAGAGTGACTTCAAGCTGAGGAACAACTGCACCAACCACCACTCCACTACTTCCTCTTTTCATAATCCGCCGAGAATCCATTTCAAGAATAGTCAACAACTTGATAAAAATAACAAAATTATTTTTATAAAAGGAACATAAAAAAAAAAAAAATATTTAAAAGTATTACCTCAGCAAAATCATCAGCCAACCGTAAAAGAAATAATAGCTGATAATGATTTATTTGAACTGAAACTAAATTGGAAATATAAGCTAGTGCATATAGTTCTGGTTTTGAAACATCTTTTCTTGTACTGCTTTCAGTTTTAATATAAACCCAAATTTTTAATGGAAATGAATCAATAAATGCCACTGGTTTATTATGAGCTACACCCCTTGCACCATAAAATTCACCCCAAATTGGTTCGAAGTTAATACACCTAAAATTAGAATATTACAAAATCAAATAATAATAATTACATATGTTTTACTGTCTGTCAAAAATAAATATTTACCAAACATCTCTAGACTCTGTCCACAAAAGCGTTTTTCTGAAATAGCTGACTAGCTCAGATACTGTGTTCGTGGGAAGTTCCTCCAAAGGTGTACGAATGTTATCTTTATCTGATAATATGACGTTAATTTGGTTATTATACAAAATATCAAAACATGAGCATTCAATTGACAAATACATACATTGGATATGGTCGATAAATTTATCTGGTATCACAGCAAAATCACCTTCTTTGACTGGGAATTCATTACCAAAGAATAAGGAACCTAATTGCAACGCATTAACACATTTGGCCAAATCGGCTCGACTACAACCATCAGAACTTCTAACATTGCTTATCAATGCCCTACTGACTTGAATGTGAAGGGCTTTTGGCCTATCACGTTGTCCACACTGGATTTCAACATTGCTCTCAAAAATTACCTGGAAGGAATACACACTTTATAAATTATCACTAATTATTTCAATTAATTATACTTTTTTCAAAGATCTTGGGTCAGATGAAAAAGCTCGTGTCATGAGCAAGATTTGAACTCACGACCTTTGGCTGAATACCCCACTGTTCTAACCACTTCAGCTGACTCAAGGGGTTGAGCATTGGCGTACTGAGCCGAAGGTCGTGAGTTCGAATCACGCTCATACACTAGTTTTTTATAAAACGAACAAGATCATAGATAAAAAGTATAATTAACTGAAATAATTAATACTGTCAATTAGGGCTATTAAATACATCTATGGATTATTGTTAATATTAACATTTAACCCTGAATTAAGGTAAATTCACTTAATAATAAAAAATTACTAGACGAAGTCAACTCTTAATAATTCAAAATCCAAGACCAAAAAAATTTAAATTTTCAAAAAAGAAAAAAGAAAATTATGAATCCACAGGCCACTAACAAACACACATTAAGAGTTATAATGCATTTTTAAAAGTTATCTAAATTGTACGACATAACTAGTATTTGTACTATAATCTATTTTCTAAAATGGATTGGTGAGTGCTGTAATAAAAACTAATAGATAAAACTCTTCTATGATATGGACTTGTCTAGACACAATTAACGCACTTCAATGCTTGTGCAATAATTTTAAGGAAATCTACTTTTTCTTACTCTTCGGTACATGATAAAATAAACTTTACTGCTGATACACTTTAGCAAACAAACTCATAAAATCATTAAAACATGGTTTAGATATATTTTTTTGTTGTGAAATCAATTTCATGTTACCAGGGAGTGAAAACTGGGCTAGGTTAGGTTAGAAATAGGTTGAAAATGGTTCGGTCAGGTAGAGTTAGGGTTAGGTTATAGTTAGGTTATATCTCCATGATTTTGATTTAAGAACTTGGATAAAAAGTATAATTAATTGAAATAATTATAACTAATAAATATATATATATATATATATATATATATATATATATATATATATAATATATATATATATATA
>CM077100.1:25765700-25779962 GCA_039619505.1 Cimex hemipterus | reverse complement strand
GTATAAGAGACAGATATATATATATATATATATATGTATATATGTGATATATATATATATATATATATATATTCTTTTTAAAGTTTTTAATTCTTTGTCCAAATATAAGATTAAGTATTAAATTTTAAAAAAAGTTTATAAATCTATGAAATTTGCAACTTATCCACAATAATCCAAATAGCATACTGAAAGAGTAACTGTATGGACAGGGCCTCCAGTACCATAGGCAAGTTTTGCTCAATGGTGCACTGAGTGCACCTGATGCACATACTTCTGAGGTAAAATTTTAGTCATCAAACAATGGTATTATGCTGATTAATATGTAAACAACAAAATTTCATATCAGTAAATTACATATACTTATCTTAAATTTGATATTTTCTTCAGTTAAATTTAGGGTTGTTTAAACACTCAAATCAATTTTTTTAATTTATTTATTTTTTTTTTTTTTTAAATGAGGGTTCTCAACAACAGAGGTCGAATAAACCCTCGGAGTAATGGTGTTTTTGAAAAAAAAAAAAAAAAAATCCTACTTGTAAGTATGTCAGGTCGCTGGATTTGAACCCAGGACCTTTACCTTACAACGATGAACATGGTGTCAACACCTAATCCGTTGTGGCCACCAAGGCCCCTGATGAATTTTAATTTAAAGTGAAACAAAGCTGCACTGTTCTATCCAGGGAAATATCTGGTGGTATAATATAAGTCCTGGGACCTTGGTTCCCTTTGATTAATCGACAGTTCGTTCAAATAATCATTCATTTCTGTCAGTGAAATGGAAAATTTTGTAATTTTCTTTTCACTGCTTTTCATTTTTCTTCTTCTTAAGAGTTAGTCGTATATATCACACACTTGTGCTACATCATTGAAAATGACAACAGTAGCAAACACTGGAGAAACTAGATAGAAATTGAACTGTGTCTTCACATGGTTAGTCCAATCAATCGTTCAATTTCTAGATTTTCGTTCAGGCAAACTGATAGATAAACTAAATGTATATGGGGCCTTAACAATTCAGTATTTGTATGTCAATCATTATCACCTTTCTCAATTCATTTAAATATATTTCTTAAGACTATAGAAAACATAATACTTACTCGAGGCATTATTGCTTCTATTTTAACATCAACATAATTCAAGTTATTGGCTGAGTTTTGTTTAATCTCCTGTAATGACTGATGAAGATTTAATGCGAACGAATTCAACCAAAGAATAGTATTCACATCGAAATTCATTATAACAGGATTTATTTGCACATAAAATTTGGGAACTGGTACTGTAATAAAGAATAGTTCAGTTAAAAAAGTAATTTGTTAAAATAAACATCCATCTGTTCTATACTTACAAGGGAATGCAATGTTTCCAGGATAATAATAATAAGTAAATTCTGCATGTACTGTTACATCAGAAGGCGTATTGCGTTCTTTATCACCTAGAAAAATATAATATATAATAACTTATAATTCTTATAATCATAATATAATAAGTATTACGTAACAGTCAAACAATACAATACACAATACTTTATTAGAATTGATACAAACAAAAAATAGAAACAAAGTATAATAAGCATGGCTAGTAGCCATCTGCTGAGTTTACTGCATAATAAAGCTTATAAATACAGAAATATATAAATACAGAAAAAAAAAGAAATTCTAAGTGAAAATTTACATAATGCAGGTGTATGAATTAAAATAGATGGAAATATGAGAAAAAAGAAGAAAACAAAAAGAATTAAATAAGAACAAATTACCTCTTGAGAACTGATAGAGTACTAAAAAACAAAACAGTAAAAGTATATGTACAGGGACGACAATTATTGCATATCTGAAAGCTACTTGTATCACACTCTCCTGAGCAAAGGAAATTAGATGTAGAAAGGGGATACTTGGTTAGAAAGATATTCCAGTATTTCAACTCTGGAGATGATTGTCATTCCCAAGTAAGATACCCGCAATTCTGAGAGACTAGAGCAGACTACCAAAAAGTGACATGAATCTTCTCTGGCGTGGCTGTTACAAAGTGGACAAGTTTCATCATGAGGATCATTCAAAACCCAGGGTTTGAATTTCAAATATAACAATTCACCTCTTAGTTTGAATAGCCAACAAGAATCTCTAATATTAAGGAATCTCTCCAAATGCATTGGACAGATTGACCCCAGGATGTGTACTTTTCTATAGTTATATTATTAAGCTTCTTCTTGAATAGTTTTTATTCTCATCCTGATACACTGTAACAAAGGGAATGGCAATTCCAAAGTAAATGTCTGACATAAAGATGGACGAGAGCTTCCCTGAGGACGATGGATTCACTTGGCCTCCTCTTGGCCCAACAACAAACTTATTCAATTTTTACTTGTCAAATAGGCTTTTTGTTATCTCCAGAAAACTTTCATGGTCGGCTAAGGAAGTGACCTGGGACTGTCACCTTTAAATATATGCATTTGAAGGTTGGTAGATCCATGTGCAGACTTTTAAGTGATGGTGAAACAAAGCTGGCCCTAAGGGAAAGTCATAACAAAATTGTAGGCAAGAATTTAATGTCCACAAAGGCTTCTGACAAAATAGAATAAAACTTAATTGTTCTTTAATGGAATATTAGGAGCAAATGGCTAAACTTCTCTGAAATAAAGCCTGAGAGATACAATATTAAATCATTGAAATATGGCAAAAGGAGAGAAAATTCGCAAGGTGAGGTTGAGATGAGGAGTTGATGTCCGAGTGGATCGAGGTCACGATAGCTCAAGTGGTAGAGCAGCGGCGTATCTAGCCGAAGGTCGTGGGTTCGAATCCCTCTCGTGCCATTAACTTTTTTCATCTCAACTAAAAACCGTAATTAATTGTGATATATTAATTGTTCGAGTGGACTACGAAAATAGTGAATTAAATCATTATATCATTCGAATAAAGCTAAGTTTAAGATGAATTTAAGAAGTTTCTTAAATACTTTTTTGAAATAATATGAAAATTGCAATAAATTAAATATATGAAATTCAATTAATTATTCTTTTTATGTACGGTCTTGGTTGAGATGAAAAAGTTAGTAAAAAATAAATAAAGAACCTAAACACAAAACATCAACCAATGGACAATATTTACATACACAGGAAAAGAAGCCTACAGACGACTTGTTCAACAAACTCGGACTAAAAGCAGCACCTAATAATAACATAGGTAAACTACTAAAAGAAACTTAGACACAATTGATCCGCTATGCAATAACAATGTTTATTGCATCACATATCAACGTGGAGAGATATGCATTTTTAAGAAGGAAAATAAGAGATCAATTCAAAGAACATCTCTGATCCTTCAGAGACAATGAAGGGAACTCAAATCATGCCACCCACTTAGTACATCACAATCACAAGCCAAACACAACAGAAAAAGCAGGACTTTAATACACAATGAACAAAAACGATGAAAACTCAACACATTGTAGAAACTAGAGATATACGAACAAATATCACTTATAAATTATAAACATACATTTACACACTACTTTCATACCACTAAAAACGCTACATAATAAAAAATACAAATGTTCTGAAAAAATAACATTAAAACCAATTCAACAAAAAAACTAACAATGCGCAAATAAATCAATAGAACGAACAACCAATGAACACCATAACCATGCCCCCTACCTCAGACACCTCTAGCGACAACTGACTGACCCAACGACATAAAAGCCCCACTTGAGCAAAGTGATAGACTGATGATGGCACCATGCCGAAAAGCATTTGAGTGGTTTAACAAAGTGAAAACGGACCCAATGCCAATTCACGATTTCAACTATTCGCAGACCAACACAATCTTTATACTACTGTTATAAGCAGCTACTAAAACACATCTAATTTAGACTACGCTTAAATTGGAACATACAATATTCAACTTTTTGTTTATATTTAGCTCGTTTACTTGCTTATGTTTTCATAAAAATTTAAAAACCACATAAAAATTTAAACATTATACGAAACTCATATTATTCGCAATCTTTCTACATTTGAGTAATAAAAATAAGGTGAGTTAATGTGTGTGTGCACTGGTACTTGTAAAAGAAGAATAAAAGTACATAAATGCATAGAATCAACAGTCAGTTTGTATGTTCCAACCCAATAAACAACACACAATTATTTCAAAATACTATTTTATAATTGGTTAATTTAAATTCGTGCATCACTAATTAAAATCACCTATACCTTGTGCTAGACTCTCTCTTCTCCTGTGCTGCCCTTTAATTTCAAGAAATTATTATCAGTTTATAAGTTATGATAGCATGAGCAGAAATAGAAAGTGATTGATGTATTAGCTTTTTAAAAACTAATGTAATTTGACCATATTATTAAATTAAAATGTCCTAATTTGTTAAAATATAGAAGGTAAGATTACCATAAGCATGTAAAACTTATTAAAATTAATATTTTGCATAATTTATGAATAACCAGTATATACAGCACAATAACTATAAAAGAAGAATATTAATTGTTTAATATACCTTTAATAAATTCCTTTTGTAAGTGTTTATTGTTTGGTAAAATAGCATAAACTGTAAAATCTTGCACTCTAAGGACAACGCATGAAGTCATTACTTTTGCCAAATTGGCAATAACATACTTTTTCACATTATTTTGGCTTGGGGAAGATTCGCTACTTTTTCTATCTTCATCTTCCTACAAAGTTCCAAAAAAATTAATAATTAAAACTTCTTTCGCCTATTTTATGCTTACGCACATCATTGCTGTTCGACCCTCTAAAACTAGGATTCCTTCCTCTTTGGTCTATCAGCTGAAGGAGAGAATTTTTAAATTGACTTTGAGCTGCTGAAAGCCATTCAGCATGAGGGGAACTTGCTTGATTGTACCTACAATTGAAAATATAAGGAAAAGAATAGTGTCCAATAAAAATAATTTAATAGTTAATTGTAATTATGGTACAACAACTATATAGTAAATACTTGTAAGCCCTAGTAACGCTAAAATTTCAGAAAAATCATTTAAAATTAAAACAAATGGGATTTAATTTAAAGATGGTTTAAAATTGATAGATTTCAATTTTAGATTTCGCAAAACTATTAACTAAAACACATGCAAAAATTGAAAAGTGAAAATCAATAAATACTTTCGTGTAAAACAAAATCTCAAAAGAAAAGAAATCCCAATTGTTATCTACTTGTTTGGCACCAATGAAGTTGACAGATTTATTGTTTTATGGGAATAAATAAAAATTTACCTTGCCCAATGAGCTCTGTCCGCAGCTGCTAAATGGTATGGATAGTAATCAACTTGGAGATTGTTAATGAGTAAACGCAGTGTATGCCCATTTTTAAGTAAAGGGTAAATAGAACGTCCAGCTGAAAACATCACTATTTGTCACTCTTCTATATTTTATTATTTAACTTCTATTTTTATGTTTAATTTAGTTCATTAGAAGTCTTATAAACCCACAGCATAATTAGAAACCTATTGTAATAATTTATTAATTATTTTAAAGTTTAAGTACACACAAGTAGATAGAAAGATTATATGTACATAGCTAACAGATTTGATTCATAAAACTGTGATAAAAATTTAAATAAGAATTTTTTTTTTATAAAAAAAAACAAACATAAATTTAAAGAATGAATGAAAAACAAATAAGCACAGAGGTTCAACTAAAACAATTGTAATTTATCTTACCTCCCGGATCATCAACTAAATGTAAATCAATTTTTTGTGCCCATAAATGGTACGACGTTTCAACTACATCACAAAGAGCGAATGACTGTTCCTTTTCTGTTGTATCACCACTTCTTTCTTGTTGAGCAACTTGGGCATGGTATTCAGGAAGCAGCTAAAATATTGAGAAAAAAAAATTATAACTGATAAAAAGAAAGTTAAATCATCAATGATCTTCTTGCTGATTCACAAGTGATTTTTTTTTTAAATAGTTTTACTATCAACTTAACAAATCTTATTTTCTGCTAACCAACATCTTAACATTTTGAAAGTTAGACTCAAATTAATTTAATTGTCAGATAAAATATAAAATGCTTTTCATGTGCAAATGTTGGATTAGGTTAGGTTAGGTGGGGCTATGATTTGGGTTAAGGGCAAGTTAGCATACGCTAGTTAAGATTAAAGTAGATTAGGTAAGGCTAGTTAGTTTTTGAGTTAGGTTAGTGTTAGGGGGTAAGGAGAGTTAGGGTAGAATTAAAGTTAGGTTATAGTTAAGGACGGATTAGGTTAGGTTAGGTAGGGCTAGTGTTATGATTAAGTATAAATTAGTAGGGTTGGGGGTTAGAGTTAGGTTAGGATTGGGATTAAATTATGAATCCATAATTCACTGTTTTCTAAATAATGGAAAAATATGTGAGCACAAAGCAAAATATATATCTGTATGACGGGTTTTTAATCTGCTGTAAATGTCTCTACTATCCAGGTTTTTGTGTTATACAATCTGGTTTGGTCTATCATTGTATGTTCTGCTCATATTTATTGTACATATTTTACTAATCTTTATCCTGTAGTTAATAAATACATACTATACACAAGAAGCATATATAAAATGTAGTAGGTTTTTCAAAAATTCTGACTTTTTTTAAAATTCACCTTGTGTTTTGGCCTCAGTGTTTCTGTTACTGGTTTGATTCTTATAGGGTATTTTTAGATTAGAATTTTTACTCTTTTTGGAAATGGTATTAAACTCTAATACAGTCTTAGATAAGTGTTCAAAGTAAAAATGTAACAAACAAAGATTATTGATAAGTAACAACTAAGAGATTTAATCGAATTAGATCTCCACTAAACCTGCTCAGAGATAACAATCTAATTCCAAATCTCTGGCTCAACTTTCTAGAATTCCTTTATCAAATTGGAAAAGTAAGAAAGCATGACACAATGTAACAGACACCTATAAGATTATACATGTACCTAGAGCCTCTTGCTTAGTTTCCTTCCTGAAAACATACATTTTTCTGGGGAATCATCACTTGCGATGAAAAATGGGCCCTGTACCATCATTTTAGTCATATCAATGACTTTACTCTTCAGTATTTAAGTACTGAGGAAATTTCCTAAATCATTTGATTCATTATTTATGACTGCCATAGGTATTATGCCCTATGAGATTTTTGTATCCAAGTCAAACCATCTCAAGAGATACCGTGCCATTCTGGATTGGTGTCATTCAGAACTTAATTTGAAACAGGTTCAGTTAAACTAAATGGCCCATTCTCCTTCGGAATAACACTCACCCATCACAACAATTATGAAGGAAAAATTGAATGGACACAGGATGGGAAACTTTGCCATATCATCTGACAGATTAGACCCATCACAAACAGATTACCATTTTTTCAGAGCTCTTGACAATAGCCTTAGATGGAAAAATGTTAAAACCTAACGAAGCATGAATCTCTTTGACTCCCAAAAATAAAAATTTTTTTGCTTTGTTGCTAACATGACTTTCTGGATGACCAGAAATGGTAAAAAATGCTATTGGTTACTATATATTGCTATAAATATAAAGTGAAACATACAGAATACAACTAAGTATCCAACTAAACTCTAACCTCATGAAAGATAATGTGCTTATTACCTCTAACTTTCTTGCAGCTTTTTTAATTCGTGTTATTTCATTTGCCTTTTGCACTAACCCTGAGAGTGACTCTACAAAATGAAGTACAGCTTTAAGCTGAGAATCAGTCAGTACCCACACAAACTCTTCTAATATTAATAACAGTTTGCACCCCATCACAAAGCAATCTGCAACAAGCAAAACAAAATTCACCAATAAAGACATTTCAGTGAAACAGTTATAATTGTTTTAGTTATGAGTGCTATCGTAAATATTATTATGGTAAAGTGAATTACCTGATGTCCGTTTCTTAATTGTCAATCTGCATTTTGCCATATTGGTAAAAAGCCTTAATGAATCCAGCCCTTTTTCTTTTGTAGAATTTGCTTCAAGCCTAAGTGTCTGCCACTCAATGGTTTTAAAAATTAAAATGTGCTTTTTACTTTTGTCTTTCTTTCTTGTTTTTGTAAGTTCTACTTTTTTCCAGTCTGGTGATTTAGACTCCACCAATATCCTCATAATCTGTAACTAAACACCGAAATTTTACATTGTGTTCATACCTGTCGTTTCACCTGTCTAGGCTTACTTGTACTGCTGCATTAAACGCAGGAGTTTTGAACGTCACTTTAACTTCATTAACGGAGATTGTCATACCATCGACCACTTTGTTGGCAAAACTATATTCCGTCCCTGCATATGCAGAGAGCCCTTGTTGAGCTGAAAGTGACCTTAGTTCTTCACATGTTTCTATTTCTACTCTAACCTCATCCAAAGCCTGCAGGAAAGATGACACGTTACAGAGTTTAAAAAATATTTTTATAGTAACACCAAAAACCAGCTTACAAATCGTATTGGTTCATATTTTAAACGTGTCCATTGTATCCTGAATTCAACTTTGTTGCAACAAGCGCTAGTCAGGCGAACCCATGATGGTAACTCTAATAAATCTGTTAAAACTATTTCATCCAATTCCAAACACGTGAGTTCCCCTTCTCCTTTAAATGTGCTAAGATTAATTTTGTCTGGAGATAGATTTTTTGTATACCTGAAAACAATAAAATTATTACAGTTTATTATTAATATATAGTGTAATAATTCAATATGATTATTATAATAAATAATAATCATACAAATGTACAACATGGAATATGAAGTAAAAGAATATAAGATGGAAAATCGTTAAACACAAACTTGAACTGTGTTTATTATTAAACAACTTATACATTTTTATATTATATACATTACAGTTTGATTATATAATAATAAATATTATATTGGAATTTGAATTTATATAACCTCAAATCTGCTTAACGTATACTGTGTACCGAGTTTGATGTGTAGAATGTGATGAATATTTTATATGTTATATTATACATTCATCACATTCCATACATCAAACATTTTTACATAGTCTAATTTTTCAACAATTTAGCTTTCCTTTTCTTATTTATGCCCCTCTATACAATCCTGAAAGTATAATCTGGCCGAACTATTACCAACATTCTTTCCCTTCTTCGGTTCTTTTCCACCACAAAGACATTGACTCCTTATACGAAAATGTCTTTCTATACTGACTTCCTTCCCCACCCTTTCAAAATTCAGCGTATATAAACATAACACAACGAAATCTCACTCATCACTGGCACTCTCAACATGACACGCAAGAATGGCACAATTAGGCGGAAAACAAACACTTTGAGTGAGTAGAAATACTTTGATTGAAGATAAAAAATATATATATATATATATATTTTTTTTTTGCATTGTATAAATTCACTTTTTTTCACATCCTACATGTATTTGTTAAATTTAAACAATGTTTGTAAATCCCAGGCCCTGAAGATGATCTCAATTCAAATTCAAACGTTGGCACGAGAAAGAAAAGTTTTTCTGAAACCTACATCACACCAGACCGCATCTCGTGATTTCTGAACAATCGTTCTTGCTAATGCACTATAATGCCTGGCCCCATATCGCACTTATTGTGGATGACTACTTAAATGAGATTGGAATTGAGTGCTTGGTATGGCAAGCTTGAAGCCCAAATTAGAACCCAATCGAACACATTTGGGAAGAACTTAAGCCACGAGGATGACGACAAAACCCTATCCTTAGGGGGAAGATCCTAACACCCTAGAAGAGTTGGAAATGGCTGTTCTTGAGGAAAAGAAAAGGACTCTTGAACATTTTATCAAAAATCTTTTCCAAGGAATGATTTTTTTGTTTAGTCAATAAGATGATGGATATTATTATTTTAGAATTAGGTATAAACATTTTCTTTTAAATTTCTTAATTCTACAACCAGCCCTACTTTTTGTATATGATGACATGAATAAACCTAAATATATTAAAATTTAAAGGTAGTGCATTAATTTTATCCATCAGTGTAGATGGCAGAGTCAGTGAGAGGAGGCCATGTTCAGATTTGATAAAACTAAAATAATAACTGGTTTGCACAATTTATGGGTGGTACAAAAGATTGATAAAAATTGTAAATTACACCCATGAAAATCAGCCTGGCTAGTTGTTGTATGGAGTCACCTGGGCGGCGAAACCTTAGAATAAACTGGGTTCAATCCAATTATTGGCAAATATTTAATTTATACCATCACTATAAATGGGCGACTGAAATCGTGTATAAATAAACCATCCCTGGATTGATTCCCCCTGGATTCTACATACTAGAAAAAAATGAAATAACATAATAATCTACAGCTCCCCTATTCATTTTTATCTCAAATTTAAAAGAATCTCTGTATTATTTTCAACTCCAAGCGTACATGGCAAGACCATTCTGGCCTTTTTTTCTTCAACACCTTGGCTTTGTCACTCCACAGAAAACTAGTTCTTATTCAATCCGTAATAATTCCTTAATTTTCTTACTGTAGTGTTTTTTTCCTCTTTGCTTACTCTCAATCTGCTCATCGCCTTCAAATTGCTTATCATTCCAACATTAGATCTTAAACCAAAGGACTATACTTCTTCCTAAATTAATGTCTTCAGAAACCTTAACATTTCAAGCACTGATAAACTTAGAGTTGTAATATAAGGCCATACTTATTCTGGCACATCGTTTTAAATTGGTCAAAAAATGACAACGTTATGGCAAAAAGTTTGAAAAAACTAATTTCATTTATTTTGTTGTTAATTCTAATAATATGCTTCTTCATTGAAGTAAACATTAAATGCCTTTATTGATTACAATCTGTCATTGTTTATCCAAACTCACATTATAAGAGCAAATCTTAATTCCCGGAAGTACATAAAATTTACAATAGTACCTATTCATTAAATTAGTATACCATTCAAAATGAACCGAAGAGCACATTTTTCCGATCAACAGTGAGTTGATATTTACAACTGCTTTATTGATAGTGGTCGTGCGGTTGAGTTGTACTCCCAGAAATTTCCTGATCGCCCCAGAGTTAACCACAAAATGTACTCTGGATTTAAAATTTTAACCTGTTTTTCTATCTTACCCAGGGACTTCGGGACTCTGATTAGGACAGGCATCTAACATTACTCCATACATCCCACGGACTAACGAACCCAAATTCACGTTTGCATACTGAACTGTTGGAATTTTCATATGTGGACAGAGGAAAATCCGAAAATTTCATACTCTCATCATCATCAATTATCAATGTTTAGTGTGGACTTCTCGGAATTAAATTAATCGAGCCTTATTTCTACAAAAATAATTGAAATGGTTCCTCAATTTTTTGATGGAGGTTTTACCAACACTATTATGTTCCTCTGCAACACTGACAAAGAATTATTCTCTAGCTTGAGATGAATGCCCTACAATTATCACTTCTGGGATAGGCCACCACATGGGCCGATCTGTTGGCCTCCTTGGTCACCCAATTTTACTCCACTAGACAATTTTTGGAGGGGCCATTTAAAAAGCAGTCTCTATGCCAATCATAGCCCAGCAACCACAGTTAAAGAACTGTGGCAAAGGATAGAAACTGCTTGTCAATCCATCTCCCCTGACACTATCGCTCTGAGCATTGTTGAACAGTGGTTAAAAAGAGCAAATCTATCTTTACACTAGGCAGGCAGATTGAACATTAAATATGATTAATAAATAGCAAGCCAAAGACTTTTTGTTTTTACTTTCTGCCATAAATTTTTCATTGTTTGACCAATTTAAAATCTGACTGCACCACTGTTTTTTTGCAAGAAAAAATTCCTTTGAAATGATGTGTCATGATGTACATGTATTTGAAAAATTTTTTGAAGTTGAACTCGGCCTGAGGTTCCGTGTACAATTTTTCTCAAAAAAAAAGGTAAAAATTTGAAACTAGACTGAAAAATATTAAACAGACACACGTATATATTTATTAAAAAATTTAATTCAAAAATTCTCAATATATACCAACTTTTTCCCTCATTCCTTATCCAATTGCACCGATCTTATCCTTCAGAACTGTAGTGATAAGACATGTTAAGACTATTCAATTTACTTCCCCAGGAAGTACGTTCTGCTTCCTCGGTGGCTTGGAGTATTTACAATCAACATAAACTATTTCCTTTTCTTCCCTGTTCCTTTTCTTGTTTCTATTTCCTTTTATCTTTCTTTCTCTTGTTTTTCTTTCACAATGTAGTTTCATCATTCGATTATAAATAATATTTTTAAGTATGTATTATTGTCATTATTGTTTTGTATATTTCAAGATAACTTATATTGTTATTTTGCTATGTTTGTCAAGCTAAATTTGTTTCTAATATATGTATATTTAAGGGAGCTTAAAGCGTCCTTTCTCCTTAACAATAAATAAATAAATAGAATAATGGAAGGTCTTGAACGTCAAAAGTGTCAAAATTTGACTTCTTGTTAGGGTTTACACAGAGTCTACAGGTGGGAAAAGCGTGTCAGTCTATAAACAGCGATAAACGAGTAAAGTTAAATAAAATTTAAAAAACCCACTTTACCTGGATAAGTGTTTAAATATCTGATTTTTCAGAAGAGATACCATTTTATCGGTCTGCCTAATATCGGACTAGACATTAATTATTGTTTTTATCCGTGTCATTTATTGTTAAAGGGGTTGGAAAGATGCGGATGGATCACATCACTAAATTAAAAATAGATCTGTCTATTCACGACTTTGGAGCAGTTTTTACAGTCCAGTTGATAAGACGAGTGACATAACCTTCGGCCCATGTAACCACTGGGGAGGTAACGCCAAATCACAACACCACGAAAAAAGTGTAGACCGCCCGCCATTTTTCCTCTAGGATCCGGACCGGGAAGGGGATACAATTTAAAAAGTGAAAGACGGAAGGATTTATTTAAACGTTCGCCATCCGGGTCCGTCCGTTCTCGCTTTGTTCTATCCGTTGATCGCATTTCATCATTCAGCGCGTAGCCAGACACAGCGAGAAGAAGCGGACCAGGACGATCACGTGCGATCAAACAACTGACAAATGTCTCAAAATAGGTAAATAAAACTATACTACAGACAAGGGGACAAAATATGATATAGAGAATTGGCAAAAACATAACAGGGGAAAACAAGACAGCTACAACTACAAAGGAATTAAATATACTAAATTAATAATCTTTTCCACGTTTTTCAAGTCTATTTGAATTATTTAAAAGAAATCAAATTGCTATAAATGGCCGATGAGATTTCGTACTCTCACAACAACAACAAAATTAAAAGGCTAATTCAACTTTTTTAAAGTTGAAATTTAAGTTTTCTCCGTTTTATAGTTTAAATGTACTTTTCCAAATCAAATTAGACTTTTTTCTCGTCTGTACTTTTTCCCTAATGAAAATAAAATTTTTCCCTTGTTTTTAGTCCAAATTGAACTCCTAACAGGATTTTATATGTTCATTTTATGTGATCGTATGTTCAATTTGAACTGAAATATATGTTTCCCAACCAAAATGCATAACTTTTTCAAAGTTGAACATTTTTCACTCTATCCAAGTAAATTGTTAGTCATACGAGACGTCACAGAGTTGTCGGCTGGATCGCCTGTAATTACAAGGTTGTACAACCTTCCGAGAAGGTTCAACTCGTGCATGTCTTGTCTTCAAGTGGCGGCAAAATGATTTTCCGATGTAGGACGGTTGCGGTCGATTGTTAAATTTTGAATGTTTTTGTTGTTGTTTTGGGATTGAACGATTTAAATTTTGTTGTGAGTTGACCACGAATGACGTTACATCGTGAAACAAACGTCTCGTAATTGTATTTTCCGTCCATCCGGCTTCACGAAGTAAGTGGGTTTTGCATTTTGACCAATTTTCTTGGTGTCCATTCGCCCAGTCTCGCTTCTACCGACGGACATTCGTGTCCTATTAGAAATATTCCAATTGACACGTTGAAAATCCTGGAAAAAGACGTATGTTTTACTCGACATAAAAAACAATTTTTTTTAATTTTAACCCACGAAACAGTTATATTCCCTAACTAGAAAAACAATACACCAGCCCATTCACCTTGAAAACATTCTTACACAGAATGGAATCATTCTAATCAACTTTCTACAGCAGTATAATTTTAAAAATACAATTACACGAATAAAAAATTAACTCAGGTTTTGCAGAGTTGCTGTCAAAAGGTTCAAAATTTCCGTTGTATATCTGCAAAGTTTAAGTGGAAGTAGGTTTCTATACCATGCAATGCTGAAGTGGATGCTGATTTCTATGCAATGCAATGCTGAAGTGGATGCTGATTTCTATGCAATG
>CM077100.1:25690987-25765690 GCA_039619505.1 Cimex hemipterus | reverse complement strand
TTTCTATGCAATGCAATGCTGAAGTGGATGCTGATTTCTATGCAATGCAATGCTGAAGTGGATGCTGATTTCTGTGCCATGCAATGCTGAAGTAGAAGCAGGTTCCTATGCGATGCAATGCTGAAGTGGAAACAGAGTTCTATGTAATATGAGGTGTTTGACTGTGTTTATATCTGCGTTGAATTTGAAATTATGGGTCTGCATCTCGACCTGAGTAGACCTATTGTGATCTAATTTATTGGTAGTATATACAGCACATATATGTAAGAAATTAATTTTACATATTTGTAAAAATAAACACATTTATTTATTTCTTCATAATCAAAGTATGTGTAAATATAATTTGAGAATTTAGGGATCCAAGTCATCAAGGATTAGTGCTTTAACATCCATTTTGTAGAGAAAAGGTTAAAAAGAGCTTGTTCAGATTATGTAAAGCTTAAAACAGTTTGCGTTCAGCTCTGCTCACAATGTAAACAGGTTGCAAAATGGTCCATTTCAAGTCATTGACTCATCAGATCGCCAAACACTCATCAAAGCACTAAGCTCAAAAATCAGTTCAAAGATGGTGTTGAACTGAAAAAATAAATTAAACATGTTAGGTATGCAGAACAAAGTGAGCCTCTGCTTGGTTCCAGGACGTATAGAAGTAGAAGGCAACAGGAAAGTGCATACCCCAACAAGAGAAGGGGTTGTTACACTGTTGATAGAACCTCAACCCTTTTGTGGTGTAGGAACTATCAATGAGGACCCCAGATAGAAGGATAAAAAGTAAATGAGGAAACAATTGAACTCACTCATTGGACACAAACATTCCAAGAACCTCCTATTCTTGAATTTTGGAAGGAAAGAGGTAATAGAATGTATCGGAAGAAACAGGAAAAACACTGCAACCTAAATGGACATTTAAAGAAGACTGGTATAACCTAGACTGCAAAGAACCAGAGGAGACACCAACACATCTATTAACAAACCTTGATTCCAATTGCACTTGCCCATAGGAGGAAGTACTTTGGGACATACAATGTGACCGTAGAAGAAATTCATCCACTGAAACTGGGCCTACTAATCAAATTTCTTGATGAAATAGACTCACTGGTGTGCTATAGGCACAGAACAGAGGATACAACAGCTCTTAAAGGGGGCTGTATAAAATACACCCTGCCTAATCATCTACATCTAAAGTCAATGACACTCTTTGATTTGCGATATTGCATTGTTAGTAGGCAGTGTATTGATTACTGATTACGATTTACATAAGCTCAAATATGCACAGTGTACAGAGTTGAGCCTGTCACTTCTCATAGACCACCAGCAATTCCAGATTTTGTCATTTATATTAAATTACTGGTATGCCTTGAGAATCGCCACCCTGGGTGTTGACAATCCAGGGGTCAGACCCCAGTCTTATCCATCTAGCTACTGGGGTTGAGCTCCAGTGGTTATCAATTGCTAGGTAATTTCAGTCACCAACGTCTCCCATACACACTTTCACTCATTCTTATATGCATTCTTTCCTGCTTTCCTGCTTATATATGATTACACTGGTGTTCCTCCATCACCATTTAACAAACATAATTTTGGTTCAATGGGGTATTAAGTATTCTGCCATCAACCCTTGTTCACTACACACTCACACTAATAAATACGTTCATTCAACACTCACTAGGGGACACAAAAATGTCAGTATTTGGGACAAGGAATGACATGCTTCAATTAAGTAGGACAAGTCGAGCAACTTTTTCCAACAGTAAATGCATCAACCTGGCATGCCCTATCCTTACTTGGGTGAGGATGACCCTTCTTTCTATGAGTCAGGTTGTCCAGATGCTACCTAGCATGTGAGACCTTTGCCAATCCAGCCCTTATAGGCAGTGTGCAAGAGCCCTAAGAATTTATTATTTTGCTAAAAAAGATAAAATCAATGAAATTTAATAATGTTTTGACTTTAAAAATGCCCCAAAGTTTCATAGCAGCACCCCGAAATCGATTAATGTAAATAAGTAAAAAATATTGGGTTGTCCGGAAAATAATGCAGGATTTTGGTATTAAACAAAAAAAAAAGAAACTAGTTACTTTAAAGCAATGTTCTTTAATCAAAATAATTTCCCATACTCTCAATACATTTCTCCCAACGTGTTGGTAACTTATTAATTCCGTCTGAGTAGAATTCAGAATTTTTAGAATTGATAAAGTCAATAAATGCATTTTCCAGTTCCGTTTGATTTTTGAATATTATGTGTTGTAAGTAGTGGTCCAGGTGTCTAAAAAAATGGTAGTCAGTAGGCGAGAGGTCCGGAGAGTAGGGTGGGTGAGGCAAAGTTTCATAGCCAAGCTCCAATAATTTTTGTGACGTTACACGTGACACATGTGGTCGAGCGTTGTCATGCAACAAACTTTTCCACTTTTCCAATCGCCTTGAGGTGGTCAGCGACGGTCGTTTTACTGACTTTGAGTTGCTCTGCAAGTTCTCGAACAGTTGTTTTGGGGTTTTCTTCCACCACTGATCGCAGAACATCATCATTAAGAGAGGAAGGCCTTCCACGACCTTCTTCATCTTCAAGGCTGAAATCTCCCTCCCGAAATTTTTTAAACCACCTTTGCACAGTGCACTCATTAACACAACCCTCGCCCCAGACTTGGTTAATGTTTCTAGCCGTTTGGGCTCCGCTTCGGCCGAGTTTAAACTCGTAAAAGAAAATAGTACGAAATTCTCGCTTTGACATTATAAGGATGACTGAATTATTTCCAAGTAGCGGAATGCTACAGAGGTAAACAAACAATATCATTTGGAAGAGGATTAATAAGTGTTGACATTCATACAAATGAGTAATCCTGTAAACGTAAACAGAATATTTTATATCGATTTTTTTTAATGAAAACTTAAAATCCTGCATTATTTTCCGGACAACCCAATACTTTTTTATGAAAGTGTGCTGTTGGTTGTCTTTGCATTGAATAAAGCAGGTATAAAAATAACACAATAAAGTTTTCATGATACATGCCTCCCTCTATAGAGTCAAGTCATATCAATTGAAACATTAATTTTTAGTTTCTTATATGCACTACACAGCAAATGTATACATTATAAGCATATTTTTTGTTCCTATATCTGAATATTGAAATGTTGAGATTTTTGTTTCAATTTATTATCATATGGTGTGACGTAGGTTTAGAAAAACAGTTTCTTTATAATGCCAATGTTTATACAAATACATATAGAATGTGAAAAAATTGAATTGATACAATGAATTTTATGAATGATTCTATGAAAAAAAAATTCTATGAATTTTAGACTCAATTGAAGTATTTGTACTCATTCAAAGAGTTTGTTTTCTGTGTAAATGTGTCATTGTGTGTCATGTTGATGTTATTTATTTTTTTTTTTTGGATATAGAAAATGATTCCAGTACAGATCGGAAATATCAATGTGGAATTCCCATTTCAACCATATCCGGTTCAAACAGCTTTTATGGAAAAGGTGATTGAAGCTCTAAGAAAGGTAATTCATTAAACTTTTTAAGTATATAATGAATCAACTTTTAAGTTGTAGTTAATTTAATTAATATGAAGTAAAAGGTAATGAAATCTGTCATGGGTTTAGCCTTATGATACTGAAGAATAAAGTTATGAAAGCTGCCGACTTAGCTGCTGGTATCAGTCAATAATGACAGACCTTATAGTCTAAACATTTTATAAATGGAGTTTGAGAAGGTTAATAATTCACTTAGAAAGTTAATAGTAAAAGTTGTTAGGATAAGAGGGGAAAAGTTAAAGTTTTGTATATTAAGGAGTGCACCTGAGAGAAAACAGGTTGTAGATATAGAGGTGAGAGAGAGAGGATAAGAGCCACTAGTAGGTTGTTCACTGCAGTCAGGGCTTCCTCAACAACAGCGAGGTCTCCACTATATAAGTCTATGTTTCACCCAATACTCACTTACTCATCGGAGTATTGGACAAAAAGTAAGAAACATAAGTCAGCTACAGGCTACTGAAATGTGATCCTTCAGAAGGGTCAAGAGAAAAACTAGAAAAGATAGGTTATGTAATACCACAATAAGTAGTACAACAAGCATAAAGAAAATAGGTTATGTTGGTTTGGGCATTTCCTACTAATGGGCTCCGATAGGGTGGCTAGGTGGTCAGTTCATGGTTGAAGGACAGAGAGGTAGAAGCAGTCTGTGGAGGACATTGGAGGATGGTGTAAGAAGTAAGTAAACTTGGAGTAACCGAAGCTTTTAAGGGAGAATAGAGAAGGATGGAGATAGATGTATAAGAAGTGAACCTCACATCGATTGACTGTAGAAGAGGTTGATGATGATGAAAATACAAGACCACGATAATTGTGTTGTGGTTAATAATTGTATTTGCCTTAAGATCTCACCATTTAATCATTCAAGAATTACTACAATATCGGTTTCAGATTTATTGCCTAAAATAAGATAATTTGTAGGGCATACATGCAGTTTTAGAAAGCCCAACAGGGACTGGGAAGACAGCCAGTTTGTTGTGCAGTACGTTAGCATGGATTAGAAATGAAAACATGAAAACCGCTTCTATCTCAAATATGCCATCGCAACCTAATTATATTGATGACCCTGAAGAAGCATTAGTGACAGTTTGGGGAGGTAAATAAATTATTTTCATTAAATACAGTGATTTTACTGAACACAATTGGATCATGAGCACTCTGGATCAAGGCAGATGATCTTGAAGAATAAAGCAAATTCAGTTGTTACTGCCAATCTTTTGACCTATTTAAGATCCTTCATCAGGGCAAAACAATCTTAAATATGTCTAAAGATTGATATATTTACGTTTTTACAGATGATTTCAAACTTCCTTGAAGACCGACTCATTCCTTGGCAATATTAGGACTGAGTCAGTCATTTGATCCAGAATGTTTCTGAACGAAGAAAGTGGTCGATACTTCTAATACTGAAAACAATTATATCATTATGTTTATTGATATGGATGATTTATTTCAGCCCAGCCTTGTAGGAAAAGAGTTATTTACTGCTCTCGAACACATTCCCAGTTGCAAAAGGCAATGCAGGAACTTCAAGCTACACCTTATAAAAATGTTAAGGCCACAATTTTAGGATCTCGAGATCAGCTTTGCATCCACCCTGTTGTGTCAAAAGAAAGTTCTCTTTCTATTAAGGTATATTTTATGATTTAAAAAAAAAAAAATTAACTTTAATAAAAATTTTACTATTTCAAGCTTATTCAGAATTATATGTCTTTTGAGAAACACCTATTCCAGTAGTTTTTCCTTGCTGACTAGCCACCGTGGCTATTGCCAACACCTTGCGTCTTTTGATTGATAAGATTTAGCTTTCCAGATGGAGGGCCTGGCAATCGTTTGTTTTTTATGAAATTTCTAGGAAAGGGTTGTTGTAGGTATCAAATGTTTAGAGTTAATTGTTTTAATAGTTACAAGCAAACATACGTTCATTGATAACAATGATTTATTGTACTTTTATTTAATTTTTGTTAATCAGTACAAATATTCTGGGTATAACTCTCAACCAAGCTTGTCCATGACTTGCTATTTAACAGAATAGCAATGGCTAAATTTGGTATTAATAGTTGTAGAACGATTTTTATTAACGATAGAAATGTCTCTCCTTCCGCCCAAAATTATTTCTTTAAAGCTGTTTCTCAATCAGTTGTCTTCTGTGGTGCTCATTGTTGAGAGTTTCGACTGGAAGGGGTTCTGCATTTTTTAAATATTTATTATTATTATTTTTTATTGTAACTTTTGAGGACTGTTGAATTATAATTGTGATGTTTATATCGGCGTGAGATGGGAATATCGGTCATTGGTACGATCTTGGCCAGGATGCAAAGTCATTTTCTTTATGCCAACAACCATTGACTGATATTCCCATCACACGCCTATACAAAAAAATTTTTATTTATTTATTAAGAAGTTGCTTTGGCTAGCCCCCAAATCAAAGTAATCAAACCTTGACGTCTCTTGTTAAAGTTTTCACCTTGGGCCTTCATGGTAGATATTGTATTAAAATTTTTCACTTGCCTATTCAACACTTTTCTTAAATTCTAACCTTGAATGTTGTTAAAAAAACAAAAACATTTTGTCCTATTATATAGTTCTATTATAGCAACATTTTGCTTCAACAATTGATTAATTTGGTGGAGAGATACTCATGTGATTTCGATTCCAACTTGGAAGATTAGGACAAGTGGAGTGTTCAGTTAATAGTCATATGTCATAGGATATATGAATGTTACATGGAATGATCAATGAGTGAATGTGGTCAGTGCAGTCAGCTCAACAGTCAAAGTTTTTCGGTTTTTCAATCTATGCTCTGTGCAACCTCAGGGAGAAGGAGGATTCATTTCTTGATTATGTGCCCTCTCTGAATTTAGATATCCCCATACAGGACAATTTTGAACTAATTGAATTTCATTTTTTCATGTATATATATCAGGAGTTATTATTTTTTAAATGTATCTTAAATTTTTTTTAACTTTTTCTTTTCAATTACACGCTTCATTCTTATTTTGGTTATTTTGGTTGAGTATATATGTAGCTTCAACCTCTGTCAGACAGTATTTACAATACTGTTTCCTGCTTGTGTACTTTGTTTAGTGTAAATTCCTTTTTACTTAGTTAAATAAACATTATTATTATTATTAGTTTTATTTAATTCAGTCCGTTTTTACAGAATGCTTTGTGTGCTATGCATGTGAAGGCAAAATCATGTCACTACAACAACCAAGTGGATGCAGCTATTAAAGATCCAGCTCTAATAAATGGCATTGTTGATATAGAAGATTTGATTAAATTCGGAAAGAAAAAATCATGTTGTCCATATTATTTAGCTAGAGACCTTCAGGGAAATGCAGACATCATTTTTATGCCATACAATTATCTGTTCGAGCCTCAAATAAGAAATAAACTAAATATTAACCTAAATGTATGCATTTGTTATGTTGTTTTTCTTCTTGATACATATATACTTACGTATATTTTTTTTATTTAGAGCACTATTGTCATTCTTGATGAAGGTCACAATGTAGATAAAGTATGTGAGGAGTCTACATCCATAACATTAACCAGTAGTGATTTAGCTGTGGCTCTTGAAGATGTAACAAAAGTATGCTCAATATTTCTTAATTTACTGATTATACTATACATAATACACGCTGTTTATACATAACAGGAAATGAATGATATATATGAGGAAAGTTCAGGAAATGACACCCCTATTGAAAAAAAATATTCCAATGATGATTTGTGTAATGTAAAACAGACTTTGCTGAATTTGGAAGAGCAATTTGATTCTTTTCCTTTAAAACCTGTTGAATCTCAGAATACATATCCGGGTAGCTGTGTGTACACAATATTATCAAAGGCGCAGGTATTGTTTTTAAAAACTGTTTTAAAATTTCATGTCATAATTTTTACTGTCTTATTCTAGATAAATTATGAAACATCAAATTATTACATTTCAGTATTTAAGGCCCTACATGAAATCCTTCAATATAAAGAGGCAAGTACCTCTAATAGAGGAAACGCCTTGAGAAAAATAGCTGAGACGTTGGAGTTGTTGTTTTCAGTGAAAGAACATAATATTAATTTGTATTTTAAGGTATTTGAATTGTTTAATATTAACTTTTTTTATGACTCTTGTTTCACAATAAACATAATTATTTTAAGACCTACATTGAGCGAGAGAAACCCCAAGAGACAGATCGACCTTCCTGGTCAACAATTAAGGTCAAAAATCCAAATGCAAAGAAAATTAATTTTTGGTGTTTTCATCCAGGTTTTGCGTAAGTAATTTGCATTTGTTGTATACTCATAAAATTATTCCGTGTTATTTTCTGCATATAATAACCAAAAAGGGGGTTTGAATCCAGCTGCTCTACATTCAATGACCTCTGCTGTAGTGAACCTTCACATAAAAAACATTTTAAGTTCTTTGTATGGATTTGTTCACATTGTTTGTCCAGTATTTCAGGAATAATATTAAGATGAATAATAAAAATTAATTAGTAAATGCTTTCAGTCACTATCACTGTTTTCATGAACTACTTTCTATTCTATTCTGTTCCATTTTCTGTCAACTTTGCTCATTTTAGTGATAACCCAACTTAAGTCTCAATATCTGCTGAATTATTACAGATTTGTTTTAAATGTTAAAAAGTTATTTTGCTTTTCATACATTTTTGTATCAGAAATCTATATATGTTTTACATTTTATTTTCTAGAAGTTGTTGTTAATTTGATTTTTTTTTAATGTCCAATCATTTGTTGTAGTATTAAAAACCTTCTTGCTCTTGGAGTGTACAGTCTGATAATAACAAGTGGCACACTTGCACCGGTATCTGCAACGGTGCAAGAGCTTGCGTTGGAAAATTCAATTATTTTAGAATCATCTCATGTTATCGACGAGAGTCAGGTTGGTATGATTGCCAATGTCTAAATTAATTATTTATTATTAATTAAAACATTGATATTTGCTAGGTAATAGCAAAGATTAAATTAATTTAACAAATAGATGTTTAACGATTTAGGTCTCAGTTTCTGTGCTTACCAAAGGACCAAATAATATTGAATTACGCAGCTCCTATGCTAACAGGTGATATCTTATAATTGTTTATAATAATTTTTTTCACAATATGCATCTTATTTGAAGATTAATAATCTGCTTTTTAAAGTTCTTAATGTCTTAGTGTAAGACGGGCAATGCTTACCTGCCCTACTACAACAATGGAAACTGCACTGTTTATGTGCAAAAGGTGGCTTTGATAGTGAAACAGATTCCTGAGGTACAAGGAAATAGTCAGATCTAAGGAGTCATCTCAATAATTTTGTTGATAATTAAACTAAATGAGATGGCTCTAACCTCACAAAATGAGTGAAACTCAACTATGATAGACCCTTTCTCATCATAGAGATTCGAGTCCTTTGGAAAATAGGTAGTCCCATGTTTCAGGAAGGGGATGGAACAGATGGATTGAATATGGTAAGGGTGTAGGTGTAAGGGCAAAAGGGCTTAACAAAACCCTGGCAAAGCTCCTTGGACTAATGCTAACAATTTTCCAAGCAGAGATCCATGCAAGACACTTCTGTGCATTGGAGTTAATACAAAAAAAAATTTGAAGGTGCACAGATTTGCATCCTCTCAGATAGTCAGGCCAGTATACTTTCAACTTCAAATTTGTCCAGGAGTGCTTGAATGGCTCTAAAAAAATATGAGACTATAATAAAAGTGGCTTCCCAGATATGAAGGTATAGAAGGGAATGAATAGATTGACTGACTAGCAGTAAAAGGGGCAGCCCTCTCACCCATGTTACCAGAACCACAACTAGGTACACCGGAGTGTTTGCTTAAGTTGGAACTGGAAAAATGGCTTGAGAAAGAAAAACTCAAGCCCTGGACAAACACTCTAGGTGTGAGGCAATCTAAGAGATTATAAATCTCTCAAAACAGAAGGCACTCAGCAGGCAGGATTTGAGGAGAATTATAGGCCCCCTTTCTGGCCACTGCCCTCTTAATTATCACCTAAAGTAGACGGGCAAAGCTGGGATGGGAACATGCCAGCTCTGCCAGGAGGAACTAGACATCGGCACATGTCCTTTGTAACTTGAAGCATTAATATGAAATACCCTGTCTGTTAGGAGAAAACATTTGTCATCAAATTAGTCTGTACAGGCAAGGTAATTAATTGTAAGAGATCATTGCAACATTTCTTCAAAGGGCTGATTGTCAAAAAAGTTTTTACATTTCAAAATATAAAAATAATTATCTCATTTTGATAGATTTTTATCTCCTAATTAAATGCATTTGATTGTTTTCATTGTAATCTTTCTACCAAATTTTTATTATGTTGCCCAAAATTATTTGATATAGTGTATGTGGATGCCGATGCTCTATGTGCTTAAAGCTAAGTGATAAGAGAACATTTAGCTTCTGTGTGTACTTTTTGTATAGGGGAAACATAGGGTTTCAAAACAATAAACCAGATAGGTACATTCATAAACATTTATTTTATCATAACACTTGCTCGTCTGAATAAAAATAAAAACAAAAAAATTGAAACAATCAAGGCAGGTCAGACTCAACACTAACTCTGAGACGAGCTTATTCACAAGATGACAACCCAAATGATTCTCACCAATATCAACTTCTGCGACATACAGGTTCTTCTTCCTTCAGCTTCCTGGATCCCAGACAGTTAACTCTTTAACTTGTCGCAATGCCTGGTCCTTGCTGGATGAGTCCCCAGATGGAGTGTGACTGCTTGACTGTTCTGACTGAGCCCTTGACTGGGATGAGTATTCGAGTTGATTGCTTTTCCTTCTCACATCATCCCCTGTTTCCCAAGCCAAGCAGGGTAGCTGTAACTGGGAAAAGCAAAAACAGCTGACCCAGATGGTCAACTTTCTTCTTCCAAGGGGTTGGCTCTGCAATAACTCATAATTGATTGTATCGATTTCCCATTATGCAACCTCCTAGTCCATGTTGATGAACATCTGGGGAAGACTGTAGAACGCCAACCCAGCTGAGGTGGCCCAAATTTATAGTTTATGGTGTCCCAATGCTGTATGGACTGCCTGCGACACCTACACGACGACAGACTATTAATCGATAGTCTTCCTTTGATTTCCAGGTTGGAGGAAACCTCGCTTTGCTCCTTACTAGATGGATGTCCTTTCAGATCTATGAACTTATTTTGAACATATGTTTGACATTACTTTCAACTATTTTTAACTTATTTTAACAACTATGCCTATCTTATACTAACAAGGGACTGGCTTACATTAAAAATAAAAACTGTAGTTAAAAATTATGAAGAGTAAATATGTGATTTACCTACTAATAATTGCTTATAGTGTAAATGAACAAATTTTTTAGGGATAATCAAGATTATTGGGCTACAGTTGGTCTAACGCTACAAAACTTTTTGCGGATTATACCCGATGGTGTCCTAGTTTTTTTCCCATCGTATTCAGCTCTAAAAAAAGCAGTTGATAATTGGAAATCATCCGGCCTATGGGGAAGATTGGTTCTTATAAAGGTCAGCTCACCTATTAGAATAATATATATGATAAAAACACTAAAAATCCAAGGTATTTGACTTTCTTTTTAAATTTCAGCCTATTTTCGTGGAGGAAGCTAGTAAAGGAACATTTAATTCTTTAATGGAAGAATTTAAAAGTTCAGTTAATAATGGAAAGGGTGCTGTTTTAATCGGCGTATGTCGTGGGAAACTGGCAGAAGGAATGGACTTCAGTGATAACTATGGGCGTGCCGTTCTTATTTTTGGACTCCCTTATCCACCAGTGTATGATCCAAAAGTGACATTAAAGAAACAATATCTGAGCTCCAATAGAACAATCACAGTAAGAATTTGAACAGACAAAGTCTCTTGCGAAAAGTATTCACAAACTGAAAATACCAAAAGGGATTCAACAGTTCAGATAAGAGAAAGAATTGTCAGTGCTAAGAAATCGTAATTTATAAATCAGTATACAAGGACTGTTATGTTGTGAAATTTTCTCCTAAGGGTAAAAGTGTATCAAACAGCAATATTTTTAGTCATACCATATTGTTCATATAAAGTCAGGCAAAATATACTGAGGTTGTATACTACCTTGATTTGGTAGATTTGGTTATTCATGACATGGTTGTTATTAAGAATGGCTATTCTTGTTTAAAATTTCTCTTTCCCTTTTAAGATCTTACTAATACATACAATTCATGAGATATTTGTTACTCGGTTCATTTTTTAATTTTAGAAATTAATAATCTTTATTATTTTTGTATGCAGGAATTGACAGGAGACATGTGGTATCAATTAGAAGCTACCAGAGCCGTTAATCAGGCTATAGGACGGGTAATCAGACATATTAACGATTTTGGAGTTGTCGTATTATGCGATGTTAAGTTCACTCACCCGAACATAATTAATAATTTATCAAAATGGATGGTGCCGTTAATATCCACAGCGAATAATTTCGGAGATTCTATAAGAATCGTCAGACAATTTTTTAAACATAACGTTTCACGGGTATGTATGGGCAAATTATCCTCGAAGTTACACATCATAACAATTATTTAAAACAATCCTGTTAAAGACAATTTGGTTAAAATTTTAGATAACGACAATCCAAACTCAAATACAACAGAATAATACTCCCAGCTGCTCGCAAAACTTTGGCAATTATTTTCGTCAACAAAATCATCATAATGCAGATCGTAACAAAGAAGTAAGTACTATCTAATAGTATTAACTGATTGGGGCTAAGCCCTGTTTGGATTAGCTGAATAACTGCAATAATGCAGAAGTAAGAAGTAGAAATTAGCTGGTTTTTTTCAAGGTGTGTGTGCATAAAGTTTCTTTATTTTTTAAAATTTTGAATTTCATTGTTATAAAGGCAGCCCATTATTACTTGACCCCGTTTGCTCCATGACGGAAAAGAGATTGTTAAGAAAAGAATAGTTTATCCCAAAATCCAGTTCATAATAAACTGTGATGCATACAACATGGAAATATACGAAATACGTTTTAGACATTTTTTACTATATGAGTTTCATTTTGGGCCTAAAGAGGTGGGTGCTTGCTAAAATTTATGTGGAATTTGTTGGTGATAATGTATTAACTGAATATGTGAGTCACACAGTGGTTCCAACATATTCATAAGGGAGAGAGATGAATCAAAGACAATCCTTGTAGAAGGTCTAATGAACTTACTTCCGACGTATCATTCAAATTAACTGTATCAGAGCCCCAGGTACATTGCACAATAAAAAGATGAGTCAAAACTCTGATTATGTTGGTTTCCCCATGGATTGTCACCCTGGAACAAGGAAGACCAGATGGCTTGGTGTGTTTCACACCCGAATGGGGGTTTATTTTGAATTTGGTCAATGGAGGATGAGAAGTGGGTACTTTGCAAAAATTTTAAATGTTGAGGCCATACAAGAACAGTGAAACATCCATGTTGACATCAAGAGCAGAATTCCTCCCTTGTAAGATCCTATCTGTTTGGTGGTATATTCGAGGAATAATTTATTAAGATCTGATCCCTAATCTACTACTGTGCCATGCTAGAGTATTTTGGGCCAGCGTTGAAGGAAAAATGTTCCTCACAGTGTCAGGCCTCCTCACAAACTGCACTGAAATTATGTTTTGGATTAAAAATTACGTTTACATTTTGAAAGTGTGTCTTGTTTCTGAAAACCTAAAAAACTTATGCACACATGTGATGTAAACTTACCAGATCAGGTTATAGAGACATGTGTACTTTGAAAAATAATCTTCTAATAAAATGATGTAGTTAAGTCTAATCTCTGATATGCCTATCCTCATTGTTTTGGCATCTCGCCATCTTCAGTTTTTAACAATGTAGTTAAAACTCAGAATTGAAAGTGGTGACAAGCTGAATAATGTTTGATAGACTAAAACATTAAGAAAGAGTTAACAGCACGTTCATTACCATGCAGACCTCACAATTTAAGGGTGAAAATGTCGTGAAAAATTGGCAGTGTCCACAACAATCATCCGTTAATACCATTTAAGTTTAACTGGAAAAAAAATGTGTATTTTGCAAACTGACATTTTTCTCCCCAAAACTTGTTTTGATTCAACTGGAATGAAAGAAAGATGTCTTGAAAGACGTATTGACTCTTTTGAATGATGATGTTTAGGACCATGTATGCCAGCCGACTACAAGCCAAATGTTTAATGTTACTCCTTACCCTTGCTCTACACAAAGCGGCAGTAACACTTCGTCAAATGCATTACCACTACCTATCATGGAACGTAAACCCAAGCCTACATTATCTTGTTTAGCTGCAATGAAGCAAGCAGAAGAAGAAGCAGTAAGTAGATTATTAAATAGTAATTTAAAAATTTCCCTATACTTCATTTTATATTATCTTTTATAATGTATGTATTTTTGACATTAAGTAAAATAAAAAAAAGTTTTAAAGGTGTTATTTAAAAAAAATAATGTTTTGTCTCTACCAGCAGATAGTTTTGTAGTCATCCATGTAAAAACCATTCATAAGAAACAATTTGCATTTACAAATAAATCAAAAAAAGCGAGCACTTATATTTATTTATTTATTTAACATAATAATTAGGTAAGACTAGTTGACTTAAAACATAAATAGAATAGTAATAACTTGTCGGCTACCTTTATAGTTTTTATCCTTTTACACTCTTTAGATTAAAAAAAAAGAAAATTAGTTTGGTTTCATTCTTTCCAGAGCTAGCTTGTTGAGAGATTTCATTAGTTTTTTAAATTGTTTTCTTTCATGAAACAATAAATTTGTGTAAAAAATTATCACAGATAGACATATGCTTTGGCTAACAACAAACGTAGTGTATTTTACATAGCCGAAGACTTGGGTGTGTCGCACTCTACCATCCATAATGGTCTACGGCGGTTTAGAGTCACAGCCAGTCTCGATAGAAGAGAACGTAGTGGTGACTATGATGTATGGTGGCTAGAGATGACCGTTTTGTTACTCTTACTGCACTATAAAACCATTATTTAATGACTTGCTTGAGAGTCCATTTCATTTTTTATCTATTTCCAATTCCATAATGGTTGAACTCTAAACCAGTCATTAGAAGGTTTTGTGAGAATAGCCTAGTCTTTAGACGTCTCATTAGGTTCTCTACTACTTTGCTATACGTGAGACACAGCCTTTTCAAAGACATTAGTGGTATGGAATAGAATCAACATCCAGGCCCGTACCAAACTTCTTTGGTAGGAGGAAGTTCTTCTTGAAGCTGTGGTACCATTCGCTCAGGGACTGCACATAGCTCGAGTTGTCACCCATTACTTGCTGGTTGTAAGGATTACTTCAATGAATTGTCCAGCATAATGACAATAATCCTATGAAACGCTTATTGGTCATGATAAAGAGACGGGTTAGACATGGACCACCACTTCAAAAAGCTTCAAAATATTGTTAAAGAATGGGATTTTATTTCACAAGATGAAATCTAATTACTTATTTATTCAAAGTTTAGGAGACGTGAAGCCAGAGGAGGTAATGCGCTTTATTAAAAGCAAACCATTATCACTGAATGTTTTTCTGATGTTTTAGTGAATTTTCTTTGAAACCATAATATTAAAAAAAAAATTATACAACTGATGAATTTCTATTTTGTTTAATTTGGTTTACAATAAATCAATTATGTAGCAATTAATATAACAATAAAAATAGATAAAGTTTGACATAAACAAGTGTCCAGTTTTTCCTGCTTTTTAGGCTATAATGGTTAATCTGTTTAATATTTTATTTTTTTAGTTTAATATATTTTAAGTTTTTATGAGGTCATTTTAACAATTTGCAGGCAAATGCACATAAATTACAGACCCCTAGAAGTTTACATTTAATTGGGGAATTTAATAGAGAAATCAAACAACCAGCAAAACGAAGAAAGATCGCTATAGCGCCTCTCATGGTTGGAGATATTCGAGCTGATAGCTACGATCCTGTTGTAAAAGAAAAAGTGAAAAAAATAAATTATGCAAAAAATTTCATTTTGGAGGTAATATTTTTAATAATTTTTCTAAATGTTTTATAAACACCTGTTCATTGACAAAATGAATAATTGTTGCAAATTAAATGTTCTGTCCTGTTGGGTGATCAATATGTTGAAAATGTATCAGCTGCTTAAAATTGTTGGCTCATTGTGACACTTGACTGATTTAAATTTACAGCCATAGTATGATCAGAATGTCAATACCCTGGTCTGTCACATATACTGCATAATGTCTATACTTCTTTGGACTTTAAAAACAGCAGACTAAATAAACTAACTGACCAATTACTGAAAATGGCCAAATGCTGATACGAGTCTTGACAAACCAAAGCAGTGAGGATAAGAACAGGATAAGTGATCCAACTACTGCCAATAATGCCTCCAATTCTGCATCCTTTAAGGCGTTTTTGGCATTCCTTCACATTCTTTATCCTCAATATCAAAATCACCTTTGAACTGCCTGAACCAGTACTCACAACTTGAAATTGATAGAGCATGGTCTCTTTCAGCTGCTTTTTTTCTCAAATGAAAGCAGGAAAATAAAGCTTCCCACAAATTGCCTTTCATTGGCACAGAAGTTATTTTGACTTAAAAAAAAATTGTTCACTCGGACAAAATGAGATATACTGAAAAGCTGGCTTAATGATGATTTGCTTTAGCACGAAGGTGGTTACGTCACTATGTGATGCAATTCAATACTAGTTATGCCCGTCTTTTAAATCCTTTAATAATACTTGTTCCTCAATATCTTTACTTGCTTATTTCAACTATCAGGAGTTAATTTCATGTTTTTCCTCTTGTTTCATTTCTAAAGTATTCAAGATATAATTTGATTTTAAGGACACTATTAAAACTTAAAACATTAATTTTTTTTATAGATGAAAAATACTTTAGAAGAAGAAAGTTATGCTCAGTTTGATATGGTGATAAGGAATTTTCATAAAGATCATAATTTGGATGAATTAATTAGTAAACTAGCTGTATTGTTCCCTGCGGAAGATCCATATTTTAGAGATGTTTTCAGAGGTTCACATTTCTATGTTATTTTTGCTAATCTAATATAAATTATTATTATTATTATTGTTGTTTTTTTGTTTTTTTCAGATTGTAGTAAAATTCTTTGTGGAAAGAATTTGAAAGCATTCCAAAAATATTGTGATGAAAAATACCCTGTATAAGTGGTGTTGCAATTAAAAACAAGCATTTTTTCCATGATAAATATTTTCTTTCTCATCTCGTTTATCATGTTTGTTAGTTATTACCTGTTTGTACAGATTGTTACCATTATTTATTGTCTATAGTTTGAAATTATTCTTTACAACATAACCTCCAGAATATATATGTGAATGTGAGTCTTTTATTATTTTGTTTTTTAATGGGATTTTGAATTTTTTTGAAAATGTGGACTCTAAAGAAATGAATACAGATTTTATTTTAGAATGATATTTGTATCAAAGACTTATACAATTTAACCACCCTTCTCCAAAGTGTGATGTACAATTTCTTTTGTTAAATTCAACATGTACGCACGTTTTATGTGATTAAATGTAAATATGAATAAACAATTCAAGAGTACAGTTTGAGAAAGTTTACCTCTCAACAAATTAAATATTTACCTAAATAAATACAATCTTTTCACTTGACCAAACAACTGAATTGTGGTTTAATTATGAAGTGATTTATTCGTATTGATAACCCCTGGCGAATATCTGTATGATGTTTAGTTCAAAACGTTTTGTGTGTAGTTTGGATCTGTGAAGATATTATGAATGTTATGATCAATTTCCCACTTTTAAAGTTACGTATACCTATGCCAAAATTATTCCCACTCTATTTTTATGTTAAATATTCTTACCAAAGAAAATTAGATAAAATTTTTTGCAGGAATTTAATCATTTATCATCTATTTATTTATAGCGGGGGGGGGGGAATTTGCCACTCTTTAGCCTTTTGCTAAATTTCTTAACTATAGTTCATATTGTTCTGATGACCCTTTCCTCATGCTCTTGTTCTGAACTGGAGCGTGTGGCAAAATGATAGTGGTTGTCGGAGTCCCCAGACATATAGGACAAGAGATATTTTTTTCACAATTTTTTTACCCTGAACTAAATTTTATAATACACAAATTTCAATTTTCCTATGTTTTAATTAAATACTTCTTTTTTTGATTATTGAACGTTTCAATATTTCATTTCTTTAATTTCACATTGTTTTCATAACTTTTATGACAGCAATTATTATCATCTATCTATTTCACTAATATACTTCATCACAAATATGGTATACTTAAAATGAATTTATTAAACTTGGTAATATACTTTTTTACTAGAATGTGTTTTGATGATGGCCATTTGTCATTTGTTGGAGTTACAATCATAATTAACTAAGCTATAAAGTTGTTTCAAGTAAAGAACAGTCGTATAATACATAATCACAGGTGAGCATGCGCATATATTTATCCAAAATTTTGAACAATATTCACCAACTGACGTGGTCATTGATAACCTGGGTTAGTTTGTAATTTTCTTTCATTTCCACTTTGGTTGCTGGTGTACAGGTTATTTGAATTTCAGGATACAAAGCAACTTCTTTAGCTGATTAAATGTCATTGCCTAGCATTGACCGTAAACCATTCAACCAAAATAATTTAATTTTTGTCAAAAAGCTCCATAAGATAAACAAATGGGCAAAAAAGTAGAATCAATCAGCATAACTAGTTCATATAAACAAAAAAAAGTGGACCATGTT
This sequence comes from Cimex hemipterus, assembly GCA_039619505.1. Taxonomy (NCBI): domain Eukaryota; kingdom Metazoa; phylum Arthropoda; class Insecta; order Hemiptera; family Cimicidae; genus Cimex; species Cimex hemipterus. The sequence continues at coordinate 25,747,396 of CM077100.1, read as the reverse complement.
CTGTCTTGAACAATCAATGCAACTATTATGCCATACAGCGATACAGCTAAATATTTGGGACTGTCCTGAGATTATAAGAACACATGAAGCAAAAAAGGACAGAAATTGATTTAACGTATAGTGGTTGATAGGACATGGCTCCAACCTTACTACAAAATAAAATATACAAACAAGTCCTAACCGTGGACATATGGTATTTAACTAAGGGGCTGTACCAAAAAATCAACATTAAAATTATACAAATATTCCAAAATAAATAGAAATGATAAATGGTGGAATGAGTGTGGTGTTCAATCCTTTCAAAAAGATGTTCACAGTAAGTTTTTTAAATTTAGTACCATATTTGTTGGTTTTACCCTTGGGTCAAATTTAACTGGAATTTTTTGGTTTTATGAGTATTTTTATTTTTAAGTGTACAGTACTTTTTTTTTAAAAACTGTACTGTAAGTTTTTAACCTTTTTAAATCTAATATATTTTGTTTTTTATCATTGACTTACCATGAGTTAGGTTAGTTAATTTTAATAGGGCTGCGAAATAAATTCTGAAATAACCTGTTTAATACATTTTGGTGGTAAGGAATAAGATGACAGAAGGTTAAAAAGAGCAAAGTAATTAAAAATTTTGTGAATAGTGAAAAGTCAATCTTATTGTACTGATGAATTTTTAAGAATGTAAACATTCATTTATTCTATATGTATCGTTGTAAAATTATTGGCGGGTCTAATAAGACCGATTTTAATCAATCTATAAAATAAAAAAGGGGTTCCTCTGCAAAGAACTTACACTTTTTTTTCTTAATTTATATAAAAGTTCGCAACAGTAGAAGCAGTAGGCATCTTTACATTACAGTGATGAGTACTGCGTCAACACCTCACTGATCGTGTACATTAATAGTTACTTTTCTTAGCAATTAATATAAAATAAACTTTCTATGCTTAATATTTCTCTTATCGTTTTTAATAAAAAATGTAAAAAAAGCTAAAGTGACATACTCATTTAGCACTTTGCATACCATTCAATATTGGATTATGTGTTTATGTAAAAATATTGGTACATCGTAAAATTTGAACACATTCTTTATCGAAAGGTTGTTTTCTTTGTCTGAGCATACCTTGACCTATGATGTATAGTTTGAAACAGTTGGGCGGCCCTTTTTTATTAAATGCATACAAAAAAGTCCTACTTCCGAACAATAGGTTTCACAAATTTTATTTAATAGAAGAAATAATAAATTTTACTCTGGCAAAAGGAATGTCATCAATTTGTGCCAAATATGACTGGAGTTGTACTTATTATTTAAGGGTTGGGGAAAAATAGTTTTTGGCTGATTAATAAATAATATTAAGAAGGAATTTAGGAGTAACTTATTTCTCTTTGATTTTTTTGGGTGTAAAAGTAAGAGATGTTCAGTAAAAACTAACAAGCACTTTAGATATAATATATTAGATATAACAATATTATTAAAATATAATTATTGTACTCATACCTCGTGAGGAAGGTACTAAAATAGTATCAAAACATTGCCAAAAAGTGTTTTCTGCCCCCTGGCCCCCTATACACAAAAAATAACCCAAGATTATACAACTAATGCCAAAAGAAGACTAAGTTTAATTAGTTAGGAAACTAAATTTCATTTCAGACTCAGCAGTGAGTCCCCCCTCCATACAAATCTTTAGCAAAAGAAGGATACCAGATTCCTCGCGTGGTAATTGGTAGTAGTTGTTTGGAACCTGGACATGTCAGGCTGGATCATGCACATGATGTGGCGAAAGCTCATACTGCTAGACGAACAATAAAGGCTATGATAAAAAAAAAAAAAAGGTGGTGAGAAGCTCTTCTCTGTCAAGGGTTGGTAGGTGGCCCTCGGAGAATCTAAATTGCAGAAGGAGGCTCACTCCAAGACAGAATTGGCCATATGTTGTCACACTTGTTTTTGGGCCAAAGTCCACATATGTGCCTGGCATAAGAGAAAGGTGCTCAATGTGCCACACATAATTGAAAGGTGTCATTCCTTGGCTCTATAACGATTATATATATAGACTGAATTTAGTTATAGATGTTTTAACTGTTTTGCGAAAGAATATTTACATGTATGAATGTGTATATGTAGTACAAGAGTGTTGATGGTGAATATGAAGTACCTCGTCGACCCTCAATTACACAGTAAGTATCATTGTTTATAAGCATGATAAAGGTTGATGGAGGAATATCCTTGAGGGAAAGATGTAAATGAGAGGGAACATATTTAAAAATGAACGATAGAGTGTGTTTAGGTTAAAACTGCATGTGATGGAGGCTGAAAAGAACTTGTTCTTGTTCACTCCTTGAGCCTAACTTCAGCAGTTGTACAGATAAGACCCAGACCACCAAAACACCAAAGTGGGAAATTCTTTTGGCTTGCCATGAGACATCATAGGCTCGATTCTATTATGAGTTACCTCTCACCTTTATGAAACAACTAGAAAGAGTAGGTTAAAATCCTGGGAAAGTGGGAACGAAGTGCTAAAATTTTTTCCTGTCATGAATTCTAAACAGAACTTAAACTTTCAAGTCATGTGGAAATAGACACTGGTCATTACAAATAAATAAATTTATTTCCAAATACTGTGAAGCCTTTAAAAAAGTGAATGTCTAATGAATTTTGCTTTATTTTAAATCAGTTGTTTCAATTAAGCGTTCAAATTAGTTTTCCTTCAATTAATTTATATTTAATTCTTATTGTAAATTGTAAATTAATTCATGGTAAATCTTAGTCATTTCAAAATCTTGCAATCTGAACTATGGCGTGGCAAGTAAAAAAAAATCTGTGCACAAACTCAATTACACCCGTCTTCTTCTCTTAACTACGCTGTATGTATCTGATCTGGGGGTTGCTTGATGACAAGATCTTCAGTGGTCATATCTTTCATAAAAAAACAATTCTTTAAAACCTTTAGGATTCGTTATCCGAAATACCCATCGTCACCACTCCAACATCCATTAGTAATGGCTATACTTAGTTCAATCGTATGGAATCCCTTCTAACACAAACTTTTTCAATCGAAAAAACTTCTTTAGATTCCTAGCACTTAGACATCACTTACAATTTGCAGATTAATCCAAACTTCAGAACCTGTACAAACCAAGATATTATTTTGGTATTTTATTCTTCCATCCATTTCTTCATGCACAAGTAGACCGCATCATCTCTCTCTACAATTTTACTCCAACCATCTACTCATTAAATTCTAAATTCACCCACGTTCCTTACAGTGAACAAATTATTTAAAGCATTCCCCTCTATTTAGAATCATGAATGCTGACGATTAATTTACTGAAATTGACTTACTTTATTCAAACCTGACAAGAACTATTGTTAAAGAGGTTGTGTCTTGTAAATAACTTTAATTATTATCTTGTACCTACGCACCTTCTCTTTCTCACGCTATCTATCTCTCTTTTCCAAATCATTTAACTGGTTTAAGTAATTGTTTACAGACATCCACCCCTAACTATTATTCTGTATATGGCAAGTTTTCCTTTGTGGACTTCGAGGTGTTAAACCTATCGTTTGGATTAGCTATCATTTTGGTCTAACTAAACCAACAAAACGCAGCAAGGATGGGCAGACCAAGACGATAGGTAAATAACGAACAATTATTTAAATATTTTTGTCAGTCGTATGCATGATTTAAGTGTGAGACGTTACGTAGCGAGAATATGCGGACCAATGGGTTTATAGTAGTTCATAATTGAGGCTTAATTTTGCAAATGCGGAATGCTAGTAAGTAGAAGTGATTTTTTTCCCTGTGAAGACAAATATGGATGTGACGACTTCTGGTATATTTTTTATGTAAAAAAGTCTTCTGTTTTATGAAGTGTATGTTGCGCAGTTTTATTTATTATGATCCGAAGAGCGGGAAATAAATAAACCGTGTTCATAAGACGTTAAACCGACAGTGAATGGTCGCCGGCTCGACGCTAGTCGGTCGTTGGGATGGATAGTAAGTAGGAGTTGGGTCGGTAGGTCTGGGGGGAGCCGTGTTGGAGGTGGTGGGGCTAAACGCTGGATTCTTCCTCACCACTCCAAAATTTCCAGCGGTGCTTCAGTTTGTTTCTGTCCAGTGTCGAACGGTTATCGGGGCGGTGGGCTCGTCGAGTCTCGTCAATTCGTTTCTTCGTAACATTTCACCAGCTGTGGAGCGGCCGAAGGGTTCTCGTTTCCCAAGTTATCCGGCTCCTTTGGGCTCGTCTCGTTTCGCTTGTCGCCCGGCGCGAGTTATGAAAATAGTCGAAAACAATTTTATCTAAAGCGACAAAAATGGGAGTCGGTCTTCAGCCTTTGGAGTTCACGGAATGCATCGCGGACAGCCCTCATTTCAGGGAAAAGCTCCACGCACATGAAAAGGAACTGGAGGAGACGAGCCAACAGATGAAAAAGCTGGTCAAGGAGCTCAAGGATTTACTCAACGCCGCAAAAAGTAAGCCTTTTTTATACTCTCATGAGAATTTTTTTCATCACGATTCCGTGTGTTTTTTGTGTACCTAGTTCTTTCATATAACAACAATAAACGTTGTTTATCGCTACGACACTATCAACAACCTGTTTGCAGCCGTTTGAAGGACGATATTTACAAAACCAAATACGTGAATTTTTATTTACTAAATACCTTGAGAATGTTGGAACGAATCTGTTCGAATTGATATCCAGGTCTGCCTATTCCCACTGTTTTGATTTTGCAAAAAAAAAATTGGTGAACGCATGGTGGCGTTTTTCACCTTGAAAATTGGGCTTAATTAAAACGAAAAAAATGTTTTTGCCTCATCGGGGTCTGAAGGTGGCCAGGAGGCGTGGACATCCACAATTTACGAATCCCACCGTTCCGCTTACTTACATTTGTATAAAAGTGGATTTCCCGACTTTCCTACCAGCTCGGTACACTTTCCAGATATGTTCCGTCAATGGATAGTAAAACAGGCACATAAAAATCATACCTTGGCACCCTGTTTAATCCTTGGTCGACCGACGACAAAAAAAAATTTTTTTTCAAAATGTTTCGTCAGCTTAGTGATAAATAAATTCTTAAAGATAACGCATTTATGTCAACAATCTGGCGACGCCATTAAGGCGAACTTTTCACAAGAATTTGTCATAAAATTCTAGGCGAGAAATAAAATTGATACGGTCGTATAAAAATCACATCAATCCTTGGTCATATCAATTGTCAATATTTATTTACATATCAGCTCAAGGTGCAAATTTCATAAGCATTTAAAGTAAAATGCTAAATTTAGGAGAAAAATGGTCACCTTTTTACAGGCTTTTTAACTAAACGTACCAAGGCGAAATCTCTGCCAATTCCGCCGAGCCTGTCAAACAAGGATTGATATGATTTTGATGAGGTCATATCAATTATATTTCTCTCCTAGATTTAAGATTTTACGAGAAATCCATGAAAATTTGCACTTTAAACTAATAAATCAATACTGTGGAATGCAATGATGGTTGTATGATTTTGATGAGGGTACATCAATAATTATACAGGGTGGTCTTTTTAGATTGCCTGGCTGAATTTCTCTTGAATCAATGACGCTATCGAAAAAGCAAAAAAAAATTTTTAGTCTAGTTTCAAATTTTTACCTTTTTTGGAGAAAAATTATACAGGGAACCTCAGACCCAGTTTAACTCCAAAAATTTCAAATACGACCCTATACATGGTGTCACATCATTGTAAACGATTTTTACGCTGAAAACAATGGTTTTATCAATGATTTTAAATTGGTCAAAAAATGGCAAAGTTATGGCAAAAAAAAACCGGCAGCGTAATTTCGACGAGGAGGTGAATATTTTTTACTGTATTTTGTTGGAAGACGTGAGGAGCAGTCACGAATGAGGTAGTTTAGGAAAAGACCTTTTTCATTTTTTTTTGCGGCGTTTCGACCTTTATTCGGGTGATCTTCACGACCTGGGACAATTACAAAACATATGTTGATTGGAAAAAATTTAAGATATAAATTACAAATGTTGAAGCAAATATTTCATTCTGACATAAAGTGTGATGCTATTCTTGTGGTGTCGTTTTGGCTTTGTGTGCAAGTGTTGTGAAACGTGAATTTGTATTCTGCTGTTTTTTTTTTTTTTTTTTTTTTTTTTTTTTTTTTTTTTTTTTTTTTTTATGGTTATGACTATTACCACAAAAACAGCATCACAATTGATGTGAGTATAAAATACTTGGTTCAAAATTTATATTTACATTTTAAATTGTACTTTTAACCAGTAAACATATTTTTTGTAATATGTAATTTAATTAATAAGCTCTGAAGAAGACCCGAATAAAGGTCGAAAAATCGGCCAAAAATGAAAACTGTATTTTTCATGAATTCAACAAATTATGAAACAACAGGTCCCTAAGAAATTGAGATTTTACTGTATGTTGGCGAATCCCTCTCTCCGAAATGTAAGAAGGGTTTTAGAATTAAAAAAAAAAATGAAATTAGAGATGTAATCTGGACTTTGAATTTTAAGCCGTATCGCTCTCATTTTGACCAGAGAAATCGGCACTATAATTATGACAGGCGTCTAACTTTCCTTGCACACGTATCGATTTGGGAGGCTAAGGAAGACATTCTTCCACACATCCAATGGGCTGATGAATCTAAGTTCACCTCTAATGTTATTTGTGGTTTTCTCTGGGGCGATCAAGAAATTTCTGGGAGTACAACTCGACCGCACGACGCGCCAGTACCACTATCAATAAAGCAGTCCGTCCATATCGACTAGTTAGTTGATCGGCAAAATTTGCTCTTCGACTCATTTTGAATGGAATACTGATTGGCCGGTATAGGCGCTATTGTAAAATTTATTTACTTCAGGGAATTAAGATTTTCTCTCATAATGCGAGTTTAGACTGTAATCTGTTCATGAAAGATTGTCAACAATAAAGGCAATTAATGTTTACTGTAGTGATGAAGCAAATTATTGGAATTAACAACAAAAGAAAAGAAATGAGTTTTTTCAAACTTTTTGCCGTAACTGTTATGTTTTGACCAATTTAAAATACAATTACACTATCGTTTTCATCGAAAAAAATTGTTTAAAATAATACGTCAGGATATATAAGGTCGTATTTGAAATTTTTGAAGTTAAACTGGGTCTGAGATTCCCTGTATAATTTTTCTCCAAAAAAAGGTAAAAATTTGAAACTAGACTAAAAAATATTAAACGCGTATTTTTTGCTTTTTCGATAGCGTAATTGATTCAAGAGAAATTCAGCCAGGCCATCTAAAAAGGGCGCCCTGTATAATTGATGTACCCTCATCAAAATCATACAATCCTTGGTTCATTGCATTCGACAGTATTAAATTATTAGTTTAAAGTGCAAATTTCACATGGATTTCTCGTAAAATGTTAAATCTAGGAGAGATATATAATTGATATGACCTTATCAAAATCGTATCAATCCGGCTCGGGAATAGGCACTGATACATTTTGTCATCTATTTCTCCTTGGTACATTTGGTTAAAAAGACACGGGAATTTTGGGAATCGCAGAAATATTATTGGTACTTGGTTGATCGGTGCCAAGTAATCAATCAAGTATGCGGCTATTGCCATCGCAGTTCCCTAGAAAACCACAGCCAAAAGATTACCTTTTTTGACTGTGAGAATTTTGCGAAACCGGCACTGTTGCTGCTCAAGCGAGTCATCAACTGTAGGAAGTTCTAGGTGGTGGCCAAATGTCTGAACCCCACTGCTCGAAGATGATCGCTTTTGAGTTGCACGGCTCGCATTTACAGACGACTGTAGGTTTTTGGTGGTATTTGCTCTACGATCTCCAGATGGGCGTGAAAGTGTGGGGAGAAGGCGAAATGAAAGGTATGAAACCTGTGATTTTTCCTAGAGCCAACCATTTGAACGTTGCTCAGTGATGGTGTGAGCGGGTTGTAGTGGAGGATCTTTGACGGACGCTCGCTATGTGGGTGAAATTTTGGAACATCATGCGTTGCCTATCCTCGATGAAATAATCGACAATCCTCTTCTAATGCATGATAACGCCTGTCGCTCGCTTCGTACAAACGTACGTTCAACTGCGTAACATCAGGGTCTGGCCAGCTCGTTCTCCAGACTTGAACACGTATGGGATAACCTCAAAAGAGCACGTCCATCATTTCCTGATACACTCCACGATCTTGAAAGGGCTCTTTTACTTTTTTGGACGAAGACTCAATTATTAAACGATAAAACACGTGAAACTTTGATTAATATATAAAAAATATATACAAATCAAGTTTTATTACAAGTGGGCGGAATTTTTTGCCTGTCAGTGTATATATAAACAGTATGTATATGTCATGGTGTATAGGGTAGTATGTAGGTATCTTGTATAATTTTTCTAAAAAGTAAACATTTTAAATTAACATTTAAATTAGTCTAACAAATATTAAACACGTATTTTTTTTGTAAAGTCAAGTGGTTCAAAAGAAATATAGCCAGGCTATATAAAAAGGACCATCAAAACGCGCGCGCGCGTATGCGTATTTGTACGAAAACCTAACGTTTTGTTCAATTTCATTCTGAATAATTAAAAAAAAAAAAAAAAAAAAAAAAAAAAAAAAAAAAAAAAACTAGATACATTGCATATTAATTATAGCAGTGAACTTGTAGGGCATCCGTGAGCATTAATGAGTGTGATTCTTAAAAATACACCTTATACGTAATGGGATTATATATTATTATATAAGTAAGCTGATAAATTGGACCTAAAAAATGACCACCCTACAGCGGCTTTCTGAACAAATATTAAGCTATCGTGAGATGCGGTCTGGTATGATGTAGGCATCATAAAAACATTTTCTTTATCGTGCCAACGTTTCGGCCTTTTATTGAGATCATCTTCAGGGCTCAATAAAAGCCCGAAACGTTGGCACGATAAAGAAAATGTTTTTCTGATACCTACATCACACCAGACCGCATCTCACGATAGCTGAATAATTATCTGTTAACGGTCACTAATCTCTACACATTTCTGTAAAATGTTCGGTTATCAAGGAACGGTTGGATGATGCATGGTGCGAAGTCACCCAGTGCATTTTGGAAGAACAAGCAGCAGTCTATTGGAAGCCCAGTTTTGTGTATAAAAATATTATTGATCTATTTCATGATGATTTGAACAATTTAATGTTAAAACAACTGTCAGTATCAAATAATACTGGAAATACTCGAAGTAGACTGCAACTCTCGTATTGGTTCACTTAATGGAATAGACGATGAAATTTTCGAAGATAGCAAATTTTCACGGAACAAGACAGACCGACGATTCTGTTCCAAATAGAAAAGGCCTTGTTAATTGATTTAATGGAATACATTGGCGTTTATTGTTTCTAGCCGTCGTTCTGTTCGTGATCATTGGGTCAATTACATATTGTAGTGTTAGACCTTGTACCGTGTAATAAATTTGATGATTTTAAGATATTTAATAACTCTGAATTCACCGATCATAATCATTGCATATGGTCTTTACTTCAACGTATGACAAATCATAATAAACAAATATAAGGAATTCTTTTAAAAACTGTTATTAGAAATAAATAGAGTTTTTTGTTTGTAACTGTAATTTTGACAAGGTATTTGAAGCTGATATATTTTCTGTTAATAGTATTCATAGCTACATTAGAGACTCTGGAGTGTTGGCAAACAAAACATTTAACATTTTGAAAACTTTAAATGAATAGAAAATAAACCTTGATTTGATGATTGTCTGGCAAGTAAAAGTTAAATATGTAGTGAAACTTTGGAAATAGAACTTTATTTAGTAAAGCTACTGTTAATGAGTACAGCGCTTGCAAAAAATATTAACCGTTCTCTTTTAAATTTCACTCTTAAAAATTTAACTTTAAAAATGAGAAAGATTAGAAATACTTGTGAATTAAGGCTAGCGATAAATAAATTTAGGCAAACATTTAAAGAAAATTAAAATTTGATGTATTATTATAATTTTTCTTATTATTATACTTTATATTTATTTTATTATATACGTATGCACGTTTAATATGATTTTAATTTAATGTTAGTCTTATTTGTATGTTTGCTTTATTTACATATTATGTTGTATTAAACGAACCTTCTCTCTAAGCCTTAATTGGCTATAATAGAGTGATAAAATTATAAATATAAAACTAATTTAATAATTCTGTTTGCCCTAGTGAAGAAAAAAATACCCTTTTGCTCGTTTTTGTCGATTTCCATAAGACATTTGAGAAGATGAACGGTGGATTTGTTTGGGGAAAAATGCATAGACTAGTAGGTCAAATTCTGAGAATTCTTCAATCACTATACGATAATGCCAATTTTGAAATCGACCTGGACGGACTAATCGATGACAATTCTATTACTGTAAACCAAGGTGTTGTACAAGGTGAATCTCTTTCTCCAAATTGTTCTCCCTCGCCTTTTCGGATTTCATTGATTTTTGAAAATAGTCAGCTTTGAAGGAATTCAGTTCGACGAATTCGGATTTCTGCTCTGTTTGCTTTTTGCCGGCGATATCGTTCTCTTTGCAGAATCATTTGAGACACAAAAAATATTGATAAAGGCTAGTACGCAGTTGAATTTTTTGTGCGGATTCTTTGTCGCAGAGCTGCATCTGGAAATCTATTCTTGCGCCCAGGACGGTGCGCGACAATGAATCTTGAATATGGTGTGTTGCGTTCTAGTATTTTTTGAAACACATCTTAAATGGGATTCTTTACTCAAAATTGCTACAGTCATACAGTCAGTGCGGACTTGAATCAAATCGAGCGGACCTCTTAACCATTCTCGCGCATTGTTTATTTTATTTATGTTTTTAACTTTCGTTAAAATGTGGATTCCACTTTACAGTTAAAGATTTACAAATTGGGGACGTTTCCTCAGAGGAATACAAAGACAGGGGAAAGAAAGCAGACGATGTGGCTGAGTTAGCACGAACTCGAACTTCGAAATGTGTGGTCCAACCATTTCCAAATGATATTCACAGTCGACTGGACTCATCCGAACAAAATTTCGGAATCCCATTCCATCTTCCAATCTCAGTGAAAAGAAGAAGACCGTGCCCGTGCTTAGTAGACTATCCTTGAACATCCAAATCCACAAACGTGGTGGCTTTTTGATAGCTCTTTTTTTTTACTCCGTCGAGCTATGTAAAGGGTACTGCAATCCCCGAGAGCGAGGACGTGGCTCAGACTTAAACTAGATGCGGACACAATTTCCGGAGCAATGATGTTACGGGACAAAGAATCTGCGACATGTATCCGAAAGTCTGCGAAAGTGAGTCCAGTGTGTACTAGACTTAAGGCTTTCTGAATACTGTGAATTGAATATGCCCCCTGTCAATGCCGAAAAAACCAAAGTAATGATTTTCCCATCTTCAGCAAATTGTAGGCAAGTAAGAACCCTTTGCTGCCTTCAATAACGCTCCGATAGAAATTCCCGACAGATACTCGTATCTTGGCATGTCCTTTACGATGAATGGCAGCTTCGGTTTGACCGCACGCTGAAAGAGGAATATTTATTGTGGCGAATAAAAGAATTATTAATAAGAGTGCAAATATTATTAAGCAATGCATGACGACGAAATTTAACCCGTTCGAATCCATAATAGCCACGATTGTTTTGTACGCCTCCGAAATTCGGGGGATAAGCTATCGCGCCGAAATTGACAGAAAACAGACTAGTTTTAATTTAAAAAAAAATTCTAGTTGAAAATGAATAGCCCTAATCAATTTATCAGCATAGGAATACGGTGGCAATAAATCAAATTAATGACCGCACAGAGAGTATTGATAGGCTTTCTGTTCTACCACTCCCCCCGGAAAGCTTTGTCACTCGATGATTTATAGCAAATTATCTAAATCTGGACAAGTTAATAAATTTTAAAAATCCGCAGAATTCGTTTTGTCACATGATACTGACATCTATAGGGTTGAATCTGAGACGTTATAATAATAAGAAAGAACTCGAAAAGAGTATTCCTGTTGTGATTGATAGATAAAACCAATCTTTTATCAATGGATATAGACCGGGTAAGCAACTCAAAATGTAGGAGATTGATTCCACTAAACAGAAATGATCTGTATCGTCTAAACTGTAAATTGGGTAGGATCTAAACAATTCGGGCGCACAACCATAATTAATAAAATCAGACACCCATTCTTAGAAATGGGGAGTGATTATATGATCCCGGTAACATTTTTTACAACGTCCTATAGCCTGAACAGTCTACAAAGGAGAGGAAGAACTTAGGAGAGCTTCAGATACAATGATATGGTATACAGATCCCTCCAAACCAAGAAACTGGATCGGGTATTATTTGTACAAGCCCAAAGTATGAGGAATCAAACTCAATAGGGAAGTACATTTTTGTCTTTCTAGCCGAAATACATGCCATCGTTGCTTGTGCCCAAGAAAATCTTAAGAGGGTGCACTGGCAAAAAATCCTCATAAGATCGGATCACAACAATCACAACAAAATTAGTCAGTGAAACACAACCTGTGATGGTGCCAGGGCATATAGGCATTTTGGGTAACGATAAAGCAGACCCGCTGGCCAGGGGAGTATCTGCAAGACCATACATAGGCTCTAAACCTATATTTGGAATAACAAAAACAAATATAGAATCCTCCATCACAGATAGGATCCAAACAAAAAAGGAGAAGTGGATAAACTCTAGCGGCGCTAGACACATTAATCTCACGATGAAACAACCCTCACCAATACTGGCAAACTCACTGCTACAATCGGATCGGACGACTATTAACCGGTCACTGGCATCTAAGAAAACATGAACACAACATGGGGATATATAACGGTGATCCCATCTGCAGATTATGCAATGAGGAGGCGGAAAGAGCCGCCCGTATCTTCTTCGAATGCGAAGCAACGCCTCAATGGAAATTTAACCTAACTTACGGAAAAAATCTAGGGAATGAAATTGTAGCAGCGACAGTCAATGATCTAAGAGGAAGGATTGAGTAGATTGCACTGGGGAACTAAGAAGGTACAAGCCAGAAGGCTGCAGTGCCTGAGGAGCACAAACCTCGCTTCCTAGTACCTCATTACCATTACTATCTAAACTCAAATTTCAACCCAATGTATAAACGGAGAATTCTGATACATTTAAGATTACAGGTAATAACCAACGGATCCTAAAATTTTTCAAAGGTAATAAATATATATGCAATGAAAATAACAATTGTTTAATTTGTAACGAGCAATGACCTAAAACATAGAAACATTTTTTTCTGTTATGCCCAATTTGTGTTAAATATCATAGCCAAGATGATCAAATTCAATATTGAATAATTCAAAGGTAGAAGAAGCTGGTGATATTTTTGCCTTCAATATTGTGACTGACTGTGACTACTGAAGATAAAAAGAGTTTCATTTAAAACGTATATGTTTATTTTAGGTAACGTATTTTTGTTTCATATTTTATTGACATAACGTGCAATGTGTCAACCAGATTGAAGTTATCGTAGGTGAGGGATAGTGCACTGGTGCAATTAGAATTGAATTATGCCAAGCTTTCGGCTTATATTTAGCCTTCATCAGGGCACTCACAAAGAAATTACACATTTTTCGATCAGTCATCTAAACACATAATCGCATAATATTATAATTCGAATTTGTGTGAATACTTACAAATTCGGTGGTCGTAGAGTAAACATAAAGTCAATGGCACGAGAGAGATTCGAACCCACGAACTTCGGCTGGATACGCCGCTGATCTACCACCTGAGCTATCGTGACCCATCTCAACCTCACCTTACGGGTTTTCCCTCCTTTGCCATATTTGGGGAGTTGATGTCCGAGAGGATCGAGGTCACGATAGCTCAGGTGGTAGAGCAGCGGCGTATCCAGCCGAAGGTCGTGGGTTCGAATCCCTCTCGTGCCATTAACGTTTTTTCATCTCAACTAAAAACCGTAATTAATTGTCATATATTGGTCGAGAGGGCCACGAAAATAGTGAATAGTAAACATAAAACCAAGGTGTCATGTCTTTTTTAAATGAAGTATTTACTAGCTCCAATTTGTTCAATAGTATGAGACTCTATTTGCTTAGCCATTGTATAAAACTCCTACTGTAGTCGGCATATGGTCGAAGAAAAGTGCTTTCAACAAAGGCATAAATAGAAATGTACGTAACAAAGAAGAAAAAGTAGGTAACTAAAAATTGTATGTACGATCAGAACTGAACTTGGTAACAGGTTTATACACATCTAAAGTGTGTACGGCATGTCTCAAACAGGTCCAACTTAATTTATTAAAATGTACTGAGTGTCCCACAGTACACTAGCTACAAACAGAACAAAAATCAGGCAGCACCAAAATGATTGCATGGATAACGATAGACCTTGTAATTGTAAACAAATTGGTCAAAAAAAGTGGTAAAAAATTGTTGATATTGTGTTCATTTTGGGTCGAAGATTATTAAAATATATTATTTTTATTTTCAAAGATGATATGGCATATAAGGTAAAGCCAAATCAATTGCTCCTTATGTATATAGATATGTATGCTTGTAAATATTTTATACTTGCAAATATTATATAACTTTACCTTTAAATATAAAAACATATATTTTTATTGTTCTGGTAATTTATTAATTGAAAATAAGTATTGAAGAAAAATCCATTTTGACCCATCAGTTATCACTATGTGAAAGTTTACTGTGAAACCTAAGAGTAGATATTTTTTTGCGACCAATATGCCCGGTACAATAGGAGGTTATTCATGGCTAAGCAAATAGAGTCTCATCGTATTGAACAAGTTGGAGCTAGTAAACATTTTATTTAAAAAGGACAAGTTATACCCCTTGGGTTTTTGTTTACTCTTTGATCTCGGAGTTTGTGAGTGTATTTACACAAATGTGAAAAATTGTATTATGAGATTGTGTGTTTAGATAACAGGCCAAAAAATTTTTATTTTCTTTGTCAGTGTCTTTAGCAAGGCTAAATTTGAGCCGAAAGTTTTGCAAAATTCAATTCTATTTGTACCAGTACAATATCCCTCACCTACGATAACTTCAAGAAGACGTTATGTCAAAAAAATATGAAAATTCAATACTGTGCTTCATTTGGACCACTACTCTGATTCTTCACCTACTGTATATTATTTGTATTTATACACTGACAGGCAAAATGTTCCACGCAACAGTTTTTTTCCATTTTCTCGAACAAAGAAAATTCTGCCCTTAATTTGTCTCATTGTTTTTACCAATAAATATTGGCTTATGCTATGTTTTAAATTGGGGAATATCAATTAAACGTAAACACACTTAATCCTTAATCCAAAACAAGGATAAAGGACTTTTCAATGTTTAATTTTTAAGGAATTTAAAATGTTTATTCAATCCCATTTGAACTGTGAAACAATAAACTGTTCAGTATTCATCTTTGTTTTATTAGATTCAATTTTTAAACTTAAAAATGTCTCTTAGTGCTGAGGAAGTTGTGCGAGGTGTGGCCCTGGTGGGTGATTGGAAGGTTCCGTCAGGTATGCGGCTATGCCATCGCAGTTCCCTACAAAATACGGTGAGACGCCGTTAGATGTTTTGGAGAAACAGGGTCCTAACATAGAAGGCCCGGTTCTGTATGCCCTAGAAAACCACAGCCAAAGGATTACCTTTTTTGACTGTGTGAATTTTACGAAACCGGCACCTTATTGTTGCTCAAGCGAGTCATCAACTCTAGGAAGTTCTAGATGGTGGCCAAATGTCTGAACCCACTGCTCGAAGATGATCGCTTTTGAGTTGCACGGCTCGCATTTGCTCGAACACACAGCCTTTGGTCTGCTGAACCTTTTAAAGAAGAGTATGTATTTGCTCTACGATGGGCGTGAAAGAGTGTGAAGGAGAAATGAAAGGTATGAAACCTGTGATTTTTCCTAGAGCCAACCATTTCAACGTTGCTCAGTGATGGCGTGGGCGGGTTGTAGTGGAGGATCTTTGACGGCCACTCGCTATGTGGGTGAAATTTTGGAATATGATGCGTTGCCTATCCTCGATGAAATCATCGACTATCGTCTTCTCACCCGTCCACATACCGCTCACTTCGTACAAACGTACGTTGAACAGCATAACGTCAGGGTCTTAGCCTGGCTAGCCCGTTCTCGAGACTAGAACCCCATCGAACATTTATGAGATAACCTCAAAAGACGAATACGACCACGTCCATCACTTCCTGATACACACGTCTTCCAGATGAATTAAGGCAAGAGGAAGAAATAGGCGATAATACCAATTAAAAATCTAAAACAAATTTTATTTGTTCGTCTTTTTTAATTTTTTTATACTATTATTTATTTTCCTTATCATTTACATTTTTTTTATTTTTTAGACAAACACTCGGTTATTAAACGTTAAAAAACGTGAAACTCGGTTTAATATATAAATATATAAATAATATATTGCTTGTCTTGAATTTGAATTTCAAATTCAAGTAGTACAATTGTACGAGACATTTTTGCCACACTCCTATATGTATAACTATAAAAATTTTCTATTCTAAATGTAGATTGTAATAAATAAACTAATTTTACGAAAAAATTACATTTTAAAGTATAGTCAATAAAATTAATGCAAGCAACTGTTGTAAGAGTGAAATGTTAATACTAGTAATAATTCGAACGTCTTGTGAACCAGGTCTGAAAAAATTCGGTTAAATGTGTACACATTTCAACGCTCGGGGAAATTAATTGCTGATGCAAATATCGTATTTTAATATGGAAAGGTCACATGAAAACCCACCTCGAAGGACAGGATTATATAAAGAAAGGTCCTCGCTTCCTTTTCTATCACTTGTTTCGTTTGGTCGTTACTGACCATATTGGCTCTATCTACGCAGTGTTGGCCTATCAGCCGCATTTTGGAAATTTTGACATCTTCAGCACTTCTATCGAACAAAGGAAAGCTAACTCGTTTTTACACCATGCCTGCAGAAATTCAGAGCAGAAAATCGCTTGTAGCCTTGTGTAAGAAGTGTCTAGAGATTCTTACAGAATCAAGTCTAGCAATTGGGCAAAAATAGCGTTGGACCGTAAAGAATATCTTCGTGGAGCTAATACAGCCGAGTGCTCGCTAATCAAGGTAAAACATTTTGAGAAAAGCGACTCTGTGAAACGACACATTTGATTAAAAATATTATTGTCTGCCAAATAAGACAAAAGAGGGTTGGGTTCAATCTATCCCACGATTTGCAAAACAATACGTGGTATACTGTTCGATTTATCATTATTATATTAATGTATGCAAAATTTTGTCTAAATTATACACTGACAAATGGTAATTGAACAATTAGAGCAGTAGTGTAATTTGTATAGAATGTTTTTTTCGTCTTTCTTATAAAAACGTTTCAGCAGTCAATCGAGGAAGAAATGAAGGTTTAAGTTTCAATTCCTTACCTCCTATTTTACAATTACCAATCGTCCTATTTCCTTCAGTCATTTCCTTGATCAGACCTTGTCCCGCAAACCCCATACCCAGATTTCCCGCCGCTGCTTTTCCGCCCTCCATCATTTCCTACCATCCACCCCTTAAACTTCTAGTTTCCTCCCTAATCCTCTTCCACTTTGATTCCGGATGTGTTCAGAGGACTCACTGAGCTTGAAGCTAACGTGTAATTAATTGTTTTATCTTGTCTCCACTAGAAGTTGCAGTTGAACGTTGACTTGACTGCTCTGCATACCGATTTGATGCTTCCTACCGTAGGCGATATATTTATCCTATATCGGATATCTTCCCATTACCTTCAGTACAATAATCTTATTTTCAGATCCAATGTGAACACGCCCGGTAAATTCGCTCTTGCCCATCTGACCTCCTTTACCTTTAAAAACACAACTAATTTCCTTCAACTTATAGAATTTGCTTCCTCACTCTATCAGCCTCCGTGTCCGGTTCCTTTCCAATTTTAAGTCCCTTCTCTTTCACAATCTCTTTTCAACTTTGTCACGTTGTTGTTTCATTTTCCTTTGTAGAGTATTATCACTTTATATATATTTTTGTAAGTAGAAATCTTTGTAGTATAACCTTAACAGCCGTAAAGATTTGTAAACCTGTTGTGTTCATTAGTAATTATTCAAGGGGAGTGAAAGTCGGAGAATAAAGTTTGTTTTACATTTGATTTGATTTAATATTTTATCTTCAAATTCGTTATCTGCTACTAGCCTCATATGTTTATCCGTTTGCTAGTAAAAGTTCCAGCAGAAAATAGACTGGCTCAATTATTTTCTAAATTACATCTCTTCAATGAATTGGTACATTTAATTTCAGCTATGTCTATGCCTATTAATATTAATCATCATTAGGCAAATTCATCGTTAAAAAGTAAAGTAATCCCTGTCAGACGGGAGGGCTTAACGTTTAATTAACGTTAACGTTATCTGGTTGGGTGTCGCGGTCGAGAAGTCAGAACAACTTTACAATACTTTTTTAATACGATTATTAAAATTCCAAGGAGATGCCGGGTTCGAACCCAGATCCCAATGCGTCACAACGACTAACTTGGGAAGGGGGGGGGAGGATTTAAGGTTTTGTTTTAAGGGTTGTTCAGTTCTGGAGTCTATTAAATTATTTTTGTTCCGTCGTTGTAAATAAAAGTTTTATACCAGCTTCAAATGATGCAAAATCTCAGGTCATGTTTTACCCGACATTAGAACTTAACTACTTAGTTTATTTTATTACTTGTACGCGTATAGGTAACGTTCGACTCGTTAAAATGGCGGAGTATGAAAATGCCATGTTTGCATCATCATACTTGGCTTGACATATTTTGAAATATCGTATTTCCTTTATAATATTTAGACCTCTTTTCACTATTTATACATTTTTATCTCGTTTTGTTGTTATATATTGTTGTTACTTTGAGCCGCATTCCAAAGCTGATGAAAAGAAATTATGTTTCCACATCACCATGTGAGTTCTTCCATGGAAAATAGCTAAAACCATCTGGCTTATTTATCTTACTTGTATAATTAAGGGTTTTTATTGGACACATTTTATCTGTCGTTATCTTCTGTATAAAAAACTTTTCTATCAAGTACAAGTTCCAGGGAGGAAAAAACACAGATAAGCTGCATAAAAATAATTGTTTATAACAATTTCACTAGAATTTATTGTAGTTTTAATTTGACTAAGTAATAATTATTTAATAAGTAATTAACAAGTTGAGAGGCCATGTACGACACAACTGCGGACAAAGATCTTTCAAGGACATATGTATACATTATACCATGGCATAACGATTTTAATATCTTTGAATTTGATATAGTAATAATTTTAAATATATGTGTAGAGATTAGTGAACGTTAATAGATAATTATTCAGATAACGTGAGGTGCGGTCTGGTGTGACGTAGGTATCAGAAAAACATTTTCTTTATCGTGCCAACGTTTCGATCTTTATTGAGATCATCTTCAGGACCTGGGATTTCCAAACATTGTTTACCTTAGCAAATACATTTTGGATGTGTAAAAAGTGAATTTATACAATGCAAAATATATTTTTTATATATTCAATCAAAGTATTTCTACTCCTCAAAGTGTTTGTCTTTGTAATTGTGCCTTTCTTGCGTGTCGTGTTGAGAGTGCCAGTGAGATTTTGCTGTTTAATGTTTATATATGTTGGATTTTGAAGGGGTGGGGAGGGAAGTGAAGGCCCTGAAGATGACCTCAATAAAAGATCGAAACGTTGGCACGATAAAGAAAATGTTTTTCTGATACCAGACCGAATCTCACGATATCTGAATAATTTTAAATTTAATATAGTCGGGAAATATTACATATTTGCCCGAGCCCGATGGAGTGGTCGGTTTGCGGTCATCACTGGGGAGGAGTCTAGGGGGAAAATCAGTAAAGCACATGTCTAATGACGAAAAATATTAATGTTCTGCAATGTACTTTTTTAGCGCAATACATAAACGAACATAAAAAATACCCTCTCGGCAGTAAAGAGGAGTGAGAGGCTTCTTTCTATTGCGAAATCAACGGAGCAGTGCTAAAAATTTTGCTATTTTAAAAATGATTGAATAATTTGAAAACCTATAAAAATATTGGTGTAAATTATTATTTATTTTATATAAAACGTAACATCATAAACATATAGTATGATAAAAAATTAATCAAAGGTTTTGGTTTTTATTAGCAGCTGGTGTTAAATTAATTTTAATTCGGGCCATTTTTTCCTAGACCGCTGATAGTAATGAAAATAGAATAATGTGTTTAATAGTTGACCACCTAATTTTAAATTTTATTTACGATATTTAATTAATTATTTTCTCAGGTAACTTCACTAGTACTTTTTGATAAGAATGTGAAATTTATGGAAAAAGACGTGTAATGCCCACACCATATTTTTAATAATATTCGAAGTTTTAAGGACTTTTGTTTTTTTACCTTGATTTCTCTGTTAATTTAAAAGAAATCTTGGCATATTTGGTAACAAAAATTAGAAAACGCCTACGGTTTCATTTTATTATATAAAATAAATTAACTTGAGCTTTTAAACGAAAAAATTACTTATTTGAGAAAAAAATCCTGTTTGAAAATGAGATTTTTTCAAATTATAATAATTTTTAAAATAATGCGTACACTTGAGCCAAACCGGGCTTAAAAGTTACAGGAAAAATCCAGTTGAAAATCGGTACCAAAAATGCCAAAATCCAATAGTGAGGGGACTAGCTAGAATGGAGTGAAGTTAAACAGAGCTGCCGTGCGGGAGAAAACGCAAAAATGCCAACCATTTTTATTGAACTTTTTATTTTAATCGCCTATAACTCTGCGACCCTCAGTCTATTTACATGAATGACAACCCCAAATGACCTTATTGGATTCCACCCTGCCAAATTTCATTGGTATGCGATCAAAAATGTGACTGTTAGAGAAATGTACCTACTCTAGATTTTTCTAAGAAATGTACTTAAAATTAAACATCAGTATACAGGTTTCTTATTATCAAATCGAGTGATCGAAGTATCGAACCGGAAGACAAAAAAGCCAAAGCGTGCCAAGTTAAGAGGAAATTGTTATTGGGCACCTTCAAAACGACACCCAAGAATAACACATCTACACAGAAAACAAACACTTTCAGCCCTGAAGATATCTCGATAAAGATCGAAACGTTGGCACGATAAAGAAATGCTTTTCCAAATCCTTCGTCACACCAGTCCGCATCTCACGATGTCCAAATAATTATAAAGCTTTTTTGGAGGTCCGACAGTCAAAAGACGTCAGCTTCGGTTCGCCCTGGTTCCTTTTCCGGATTCGATACAGAGAAAGAACACCACGTGCAAATTCCCATTTCGAAACAGGACCATTTCAAAGCTGAGCTATCCAGATTAATAACGTTGATAACGGATCGGGAATGTGAACTGCGATGTCCCATTGAGAACCACCACGTGGCAGAAAGAGGGGGTTGTGAATGGAAGGAAGCAACAGGTAGAGTGCACTCCACCCCCACGGTTTTGAGGACGATGACCTTGCTGCACAGCCCGCCCTCGCTTCCTCCTAAAATTGTAAATCGATCAAACAACGAGACCGTTTTGGGAGTTTTTGTTTCGTCGTTGAATAATATCGGTCTTCTCACGCTGATTTTGTTTTTGATAATTGAACCGCGTAGTTGGCAGTGGTTATGGTTGATTTTTCAAATCCTCTTTTCAAAGAGTACTTTCTTTTTTGCTGCAATCCGGTCTGAGTCCGGCACATTGCGGCTTGAAAATTAAAAAAAGTACCCCAGTACTTTACTATCTTACTTGAAATAAAAAAAGTGCGACTTGTGAAAATTGGAAACTGGCGAGGGCGTGTACTGACTCGGTAGGTCATTTTATCAGCAAAAAAAAAAAAAAATGAAATTCAGAATGCTTTTACATTTTTAATGTGCAATTAAGAATGAGAAATTTCACAGGTTTTTGGTTAAATAACACAACTATACTTTTAACATTATTAAACTTGTCGTACTGACAAGATGAATCCACGGACTTTTAATTAAACTTGCTTTGGTTATACTGGTCTAAAAATTACGAATTGACAGTTGGCCCAAAGAGCGAGGAGAAAAACAGTCTGGTTTGAGTTATTTTTATATTTTAACTATCGGCTTCTACCATTGTCGGATTGGATGTTTATAAGCTATATTATATGTACACATGCACAGTGTTACGCCTATCACTTCTCTCAGTGCACCGGCAATTCCAGCTTTTGTAATTAATAAATAACCGGCAGGCATCGAGAATCACCCACCTGGGACGTCGGCAGTACGGGGTCTTACCTTGGTCTGGCCCGTCAAGCCGCCGAGGTTGGGTTGCGGGTAGTGTTAACAGCTAGGACAGCTCTAACAGCGTGCAATTCTAGATCCCAACCCATTCCCACTATCGCTCGTCCTTAAATACATTCTTTCCCATTTGCATACCATTCACTCAATTAGAGGGTGATGGAATACTCGATATTTGTCCATCACCATGTACACCTATTATACAGCTAACCTAATTGAGGGACGATGGGGTATTCATTAATCCGCCAACGGCCCTCTTACAGTAGTCATGCACCCCAATAAAGTTGACTCTCAACATATGTTAGGCACAGAAAACTATCAGTACTATATACAACAGCCCTGTTTCCTCCAAAAATCGAAACAGGGGACCTACATACTCACTGCTGCGCTCAAGCACGTTTCTTATCTCGGGTGGCTCTCTATATAGAGCCAAGGTTATTACATAACGGTCGATTTGTTGTTGTTTTATTTTTTATACTAACAATAAGAAAAACATATGCAGCAACGAGATTACGTATATAAAAAACTACAAAAACGAAAAAACCCTAGTAGTAAAGAATGTTATAGGATTCACACTTCGTGGAGTGGTTGTAAATTTTTTCACCTTTCCGACGTCCAAAAAATATGAATTTAACGTAAAACAACAACACAAAACTTGTAATGTAACACACTGTACTGTACAACAGCTGTCAGCAGAGTAGGCGAAAACTGATTTATTTTAAGCACCTTTTAAAATCATTAAATACTTTTTTATAACTTTACAAAATATAGATTTTTGAGCTGGAAATGCTAGCAGTGTTTTTCTCCGGACAAACGTTCCAACAATTCTATGCAAATTCGCGAAATTATTGTATATCAGTCGATAAAAAAAAAGGATAAGAAAATAATTAAAAAAATAAAGTAAGATCATTTATATAAGGTTAAATGCATACCAAAGTACAAAAATGTAAAATCGCTATTAGTAATGTAGGTCAAAATAATTGTTTTGAAAAAAAAATTCTGATTCGTTTTAAGCAGCCTTTGAAATCCTTAAATAGCAATTTTTACAGCACTCAGAGAACACAGATTTTTGGGCAGGATTTGCTTTTCTGCACGTGTTCCATGTAAAAGATCATAACGGCCCCTTCTGGATTCTGTCCAAATTTGCCAAATTTTTGTCTTCCTGTGTTGTGCATGTATTTCAAGTCCAATTTTCTTTTCTTTATATATATATTTCATCCTATAAATAAACTTAACACAACACGCGAAATAAACATCGAAGTCTGATCACATTCACTCCCACAAGAAAGTCGATTTTCCTCGGGGCGGGGGATTAAACAAATCCTTTCTTTCACGCTAATGAATTGCATTCATTATAATCAATTAACATAATCACAACACCCGATACAAACAAAGAAATCGAATTACATTCATACCCCCAGGATAGTCAATATATCTCCAAGCGGGTTAAACAACCCCTTTCCTTTCAAGCTAATGAATTACATTCATTCTAATAAGTTATCATACACAAGACAAACACTATATACATTGAAAAATCCCTGAGATACCGGAACAGCGATCTGTGCCCGACGCTGTGCCCCACCAACACTACGCATAGGTCCGATGGTATATCAAAATGCCGACTGTATGCTCGGCCGTTATTTTATTCTTGCATAACAGGCAGTTTCTGGCAGTAAAACGACAGCGTAGTTATTAAAGTTATTATTAGTATTCATGTTATTCTTGAATGTCTTACGGGCCGCGGTCTTTTCCCTTTTCGACCCTTTCTCCGTGGGCCAGGGACATTTATCTTAACTTGCCATAGTTTAGCATGGGTCATTTTTATTTTTACGATCCCATCGGCTTTCCCATTCACTTTTTGCAGTAATTGGAGTAAATAGTTTTAAATCCGCCGGGCGTACAGGTCAGGTACAGGTTAGGAAGAGCCTTGGGCTCTCTGGCGTACTTTTGGCCTGTCTACTTCTACATTCCAGGTTATGTCGTATGTGGCAGGGAACCCATGCCAACACGACCTTCCTCCCAACTGCGTCGAAAGAAATGGCTTGTTTTAAGTGGGAAAATAAAAGTGATATATTTGTAAACAAGTAACTACCAGGTTATAAAGAGAAATTTTAATTTTCGCCTTTGGTTTCTATTGTTGTATTAAACTGTCACACTTGCGTTGGAAAGCGGTTAAAAGAGCATTGTTCACCGTTTTGATTGGGCGTAAAAGTCGGAGGTTTTTCTTATCCTTCGCCTTTTCAACTCCACGGGTCGGTTCCCGTGAACATTTTATACGGGTTCGCGTTTCTTTCTGACATCGTACCAGAAAGGAAAATAAAAAAGGGATTTTTTTTAACGTTACACTAATCTCTTTGGGCTCTACTGTGTTTTTAACTTATTGTCCGCTAATGTTTGATCGATTCTGTCCTTTTTATTGGGATCTTTTGCACAATTATCCATCCGAAAAATGATTACTGAAGAATCAAGTCTGTATAGAAAAAAAAATTGGCCGAGAAATAAAATTACTTTTTAACTTTCAATTAATTAATCTTTTTATGCAAGGCATTGATTGAAATGAAAAAGTTAGTGTCACGAGAGGGATTCGAACCCACGATCTTCGGCTCAATACGCCGCGGCTCTAGCCACTTGGGCTATCGTGACGTCGATCCACTCAGACACCAACTCCCCATCTCAGCCTACAACTTCCACCAAAACCTTACATAAAAACATTAATTAATTGAAAGAAGTAATTTGGTCAATCAGACCACTAAACATAATAAATTAATAAGTAAAACTTCACTAACAACTCCCCTTGGCCACTTAAGAAGTCCCCGATAATCGAATCGTGATTACATGACATATGAAAAATTGCAAAACGAGGGAAAATTAGAAAGGTTGAGATGGGGAGTTGGTGCCCGAGTGGATTGAAGTTCGCTCGAGTGGTTAGAGTAACGGCGGGATATTGGGCCGAAGGTCGTGGGTTCGAATCCCGCTCGTGACACTGACTTTTTCATTTCAACCACTACCTTTTATAAAAAGATTAATTAAATTAAAAAAGTTATTTGGTCAATCAGTTTACTAAATATAATACATTATGTTCTATTTAGACATTTGCCGTTTTTATACAGCCTATCCTTCAATCCGAAGGAAGTCGTGGATTTATAATTTAATTTCCAATATTCCAGACTAAATATTTTCCAGTTGATAGCTGGAAGCCGGCAGTTGACATTTACTAATTAGTTTTTCCATTCTTCACTTTCTACTTCCCCACTCTACTAATAACGGTTCTTCTGAGTAACATCCTTGTGACAAGTGTGTTACGGTTGGCGATCCTTTTTAAATTCGTTGACCTTTTCCTCGATGCGTCAACCTCCGGCGTGACGTTTTAGTATTGTTTTTCTCTAAAGAGGTTATCACGGGAATTGGAATTGTATGACGAAAATCTGAAATTGTCCAATCACATATTTTCCACCTCTCGTCATTGAGACTGTTCTGCGTCCAGATCCACTCTCAAAGATTAGCTACCAGATCGACAACTAGAAATTGGAAAAAGCAATTTTTTAGATCTGTTTAAAACCGCTAGCTCAATGAAACGAATCCTTTCTTTTTCAAGGCTCACCATTCTTGCTATCTCAATATATGGCAACCATCCCACGTGTAACTTTTGGCGGGTTTTTCGAATTTCGCCAGCGCACAACAAAACTTAAAATATGTAAACAAATAAAAGTACATAAATATTACTAAACTGGCAGAGCTTATCGGTGAACATTGAAATTTCTCCAACTAATTAATTCTTTATACCCTAGTATAAATTTTACATTGAAAATAAATAAAGATGGCTGTTTAAATTTTTTAGACTTAAAATTGTCCAAAATCAAGTATGTAATTGAAATAAACGTACATAATTATTCAGATATCGTGAGATGCGGTCTGGTGTGATGTAGGTATCAGAAAAACATTTTCTTTATCGTGCCGACGTTTCGATCTTTTATTGAGATCATCTTCAGGGCCTGGGATTTACAAACTAGTTTCCATTTAGAAAATACATATAGAATTTGGAAAAGTGAATTTAAATGTAAACTATGTTTGTAAATCCCGACCCCTGAAGATGATCTCAATAAAAGATCGAAACGTCGGCACGATAAAGAAAATGTTTTTCTGATACCTACATCACACCAGACCGCATCTCACGATATCTGAATAATTATTCATTAACGGTCACTAATCTCTACACATTTCTAAACGTGTATAGAAAACCCACAACTACAGACACCAGCAGAATTTTCTCACCCACACACCCAAAAAGCCGCTGGATTCATTTGGCTCATAGAAAATATGTTGAATCTCTCATTAAAACCTGCTTATTATGAAAAAGAATCATAAACAATCAAAACCTCAGCTAAAAACAGTGGATATCAAGAAATATTTATCGATAGGTTGCTATTAAAAAGAATATAAAACTTAAAAGAAGCAACAATCGGACTCAGCCGACACACCAAAAATGAATCATTAGGTTTTTGCTTGCCATATGTTGGTGAGCTATCAACTAGAAAACCAACTAGGTAAAATTCTTAAATGAGAAAGTTTTAGAGCAGCTTTTAGAGGTACGTTTCGCATAGAAACATTCTCTCAAAACATAAAGACAAGGTTTACAAGTTGTCAGTAAGAATATTGCAATAATAAAGAATAATATAATGAAGCGGCTGCGAAATTAAAATGAGATTTAAAGAACACATGTCTAAATCGAAATTTTTTTTCTGAGTTTAAGAAAGGACCGTCGAAATGAAATAAAACACAATTTAAACTCAAATACAACAGTGCTACACAGTTACAAAAAAGGGAGAGAATTTATATTGGTTTGAGAGATTTGAAATAAAAAAATGTAAAATTAAACATGGAGATAAATGCATAAATAATACAATAGGGGCCGCGGTAGCCGAGTGGTTAAGGCGTCAGACTCTCGGCTAGTAGACCCCACGGTCCTGGGTTCGATCCCCACCGTCGCCTCTGGAATTTTTCTGACGCCTAAGGGCACCGGTGGCCGCAATTAAAAGAAATTAACACGGCACTCATCAATGGAAGGGGCGGGACCGGACCTCAGCGACCCTCAACCTGGTCCCAACCCCCTCCAAAAATGAGTTTCTTCGATAGAAGAACACCGGTACAACGGGGGCTCAAGTTCACATTTGTGTTGCGAGCTCTCCCCCAAAAATGGAGCCAGGGTATAGTACAAGCTGTACAGCTGCAGTGCTCAGGAGAAAACTCCTCCAGTCCCTGGTATCCTCCATCCATAATACAATAGATTTTGATTTACCTTCTATTTTAAACATGTACTTAAAAAATATTTGAAGTTAAAATTAATCACTAATTTAAAATTATTTTTTTACAGAATTTATTAGGATAATATGTAGTTGTGTTGTAATTCACGTTTTTCCACGCGTCGTTCATGTCGAGAGACGTGTTTGTAACTTCTTCAAACTGATGATGAGCGTTTAATGCTTGAATCCGCATAGTTGTAAACAATAATTCTGTGCGTAGAACAATTAATTGAACCTACATGCTCACCCCAACCTTTATAATTAATAATCATGTTTCTTGTAAAGATTGGGAAGAATTCTATATAAATACTCTCCCTCCGAAAATTGAAGTAAATTAGAAGTTGTAAGACCTGATATTCGATTAAATAAAAATGCGCAAATTATTCGATGCGTTTATAGGCTAAAAAAGAGCATTTGCCTCAATTAATAATAAAAAATTATGGCGAAAGCGATGTAATTTAGGAAAGAGTCGAAAAATTTTGCAAAATGTTATTAGCTTCTAGAAACACTCGTCTGTGATAGTTAATAATGGGGATGGCCCCTCGGAAAAAAAATCTGTATCTGAGGGAGTACTTCAGGGAGAAATTCTGTGCCCTCTTCTGTTTACATTATCTGTCTCTGATGATATTTCTTCTCGCTTGGCGCAACTGGAATTCAATTGCATAACATTGATGACTTGTTTATTCTACTATAAGCAGATGATTGATGGTGCCATCATCAAGACAGAATGCCCAAACAAACTTGAACATGGTGGTACTAATGGCCTCAAACTTAATTTTGATCAAAGGTTTGCTATGGCATTTTCTAAGGGTGGTGAATCTGGTAACTTTAGATCTCTGCTATACGGTTCATACTGTAAACAGTTCTGTAATAGTTTCACATATTTGGGGTTCCTCTCAGCCAATTTTTTAAATAATGACAAGTACTCTTGGCGCAGAAATGCTTCAGGTTACCTCGGTTGTCTCGACAGCTCTGCGAGCTTGTAAAAGTGATTTTCAGAACACCAGAAATGTAATTTGTAAACTTATTTTCTATATGTGACACAAATGAACTGAACAAACTAAATGATATATAAATTTTTGTTTGTTTTACTATTGCATTTTTAATTGTATTTTCTTTATAAATGTATATTTAGAGGTTAAAAAAATCGCTAAATTTAAATTCAAACAAAAGTTTATATTGTATTTAGAGGTCTCTAAAGGCGCTAAAACGAAATTGCATATTAGTTTCACGAAAAATATATGGCCTAGTTTACGACCTAGGTTATGTTTATTGCAATAAAAAAGAAAAACAAAGCTGATGATGATATGATACATATAATAATAATAATACATATAAAATAATGAGACATTCACATAGTTGATCTGAGTTAGTAGAACGGCCGAATAAAAATATTTAACAACGAAAAATTACAACTTAAAAAATTCCTATTAAGAAGAAGTGACTGAACGCTTGTAGAGTAGAATCACCAAAAAAGTTTGGTCCAAATCCGTGACACATCATCCTGATCGTTCCTTAGTGAGACTTAAAAAAACATAATCAATTATAGGTTAATTTTTTTGTCAATTCATTTTGATTTCTTTGTCAGAACGGTCTTAAATTGTCTGCTAACGCCAGTGACTGTTTAAAAAGGGCTTTAAATGCATTCTAAACACCTCGAAGCTAGGGGTTTTTCAATGAAACGCCCGTTGTTTCGGCAAGAAAAGAACAGTCACGAAATCGCCCGTCGGCTGAACAGCAAAAACGGAAAAACTTTTTCTGTGGCGAAGTCGATTCGACTTGCAGAGCCCTGGGAGAAGGCCAACATCCATGCAAAGGGAGTCCGTATCCACGTAAAAAACCGTCGGAGTTTTCCATAAGTTTTACGATGGAAAAATCACATTTCCAGTTAAGGCAAAACGAAAATTCCATTCGGAAAAGAAATCAAGGTTTTTACATAAGTACATTTACATTTTACTCGCCAAGTCGCAGGGGTTGTGATCCGAACACCATTGAGATCGGCCTGCGGAACTTTCCAGCGAAGTTTACGAGATTCTTCGAATTGAAGAACTCAAAACAGGACTCTTTGCTTCCTGACATAAATTATAAACTGTGACCCCATTCAGAAAGTGTATAAAGCCATTCCGACGAGCCCATTGGAAATCAGAAAAGGCGGAAAATTAACAATTTTCTATATGAAAACTGATTTAAGAGTTATCCAATGTTAACTTCTCAAATCATAATCCCCGACCATCAGTTTGGTTTTGGCGACTGCCACTCAACTTTCAACATCCATCGTGTGATAGACATTACTTCCTCCTCTGTTGAGATGGGGCCCTACTGTTCTGGAGCACTTCTTTAAGCAATCCAGTTTTTTACTTTAGTTTGGATCCCGGGTATGCTGTTCATGCTCAAGGGCATCCTTCCCTCAAGCTATCACATACTGCACAGTTACCTCATTGAACGCGTTTTCCGAGTTATTGAAAGCCATTCAATTTATGGTAAGTTTTAAAGATTGAAGGATAAAAGTCGGGCTCTTTCGCCACCAGGCTTTTGTTCAATCTTCACCTAAGCTATTCGTAAAGTTTAAGGCTTTTCCCCAGATCCCAAACTTTGTAAAGGAGTAGGAGTCTCATTCTAGAGGCACTGGCAAAGGGCACGTTGACCTTCGCAACTCAGGCAGACATACACCATTAGAAATCAGCCAATGCTGGCACACAGTATGAGGATTAAGCTGCAAGGAGTATAAAGAGAGGGTAGAGAGAGTTTGAGCAAAAGAGTTATAATGGATCGAGAACTTGTGAAACGGATCAGTTCATCGAGAAAAGAAATGGTGAGGTCATTTTGTATCCGAAACAGATGCATAACAGGTTCGTTAGCCAGAAAGAGTTTTGACCTAGGACTTAAGATTGGAAGGCTAAGAATAGAAGGAGTCGGCCGTTATTGTATCTAGAGCTTTTTTGATAAGCTAAAGGCTTATCTGATCCTAAACATTAAGGTACGTATGGGCTCCTGTGTGTATTCTTCATGACTTGGCGCTTCCTTTCCTACGACAGCTTGCGAGGCCTTCCCACCAATTGAAGATCTGCTGGTTTTTTCTTCTTTCTGGCAATATCTGCACTGGCGTTCTACTTCTCCAAGTCTATACTTTCTCTGGAATCTGCAGTGTCAGTCAGTATTCAATGCCATTGAACCTATTATTCTTGGCCCCATAGATGGATTTAAGTTTTTGGCGATTCGGTATGCCGCAAAAGGGTTCAGGAGGGTAGTCCTCACAGAACCTTCTTTCAAGATGTCAAATTAAGTGTGATTTCGTTATTCCCCCCCCCCTGCCTGTCTAGGAGCTCCCCTGCTATCGACAATATTTTCGAACATCGAGAGTTGCCTTGGATTATTTCTGCAGAAATCAACTCTTTACGCACATTCTGTCTTAGAGCAATATTTATAACGGACATGATATTAAATGGGTCCCCATTCTGCCATATGGGAGTATTTTGATTTTTGGTCAATTATGAATTTTGAGAGTAAGGCGTTGCCTTGCTTTACCAAAAACCTTGGGCCTGAAATTACTCTCAAAGCTTTAATTGCTTCTTTTTATGCGGGTTGGCTACTGGAGCCTGTCTATGCATTAACCTCTGAATTGTCGGTAAATATTTCCTAGTTTGAACATTTTTTTGGTCTGTAAGAAAATTTTGTATGAATTTATAGCTCAGGCCAGACACATTGACAAAGTGTTACGATAATGATTGTTTTTTTAAATCAGATGATTATTTGTTACTGTAGATTTTTAAGATTTATAAGTTTATAAACTCGCAAACTATCTGCCAGTTGCATTTTTGCAGAAAAGGTTTCAATTTGAGTTTATGAAACTTAAGAGAAAATTAGTGGACGCCTAATTAAATAGTTCATTGTGTGCGGACATAAAAGTCGTTTTATTTTGATATATGTAAACAACCGAAAATTGGATTTTCCCAAGGCATATCCGTTTATTACACGTAATATTCGAATAATCAATGTGAACTTTGAAGACGGAGCATGCGTGCAGTTCGAAACGTCGACAGCCGAAGCAACCCGCCTTCTATTCCGACACTTATAAAATTTGTTATTTCAGGTCTAACCTCGTTGAACCATTGCAATCCTAATTTTATGTTATCAGGTAGTTTAACGATCAACTAAAAAAAAAAAATTAATTGCGATTAAGAAGGATATATGGGGCTGTAAGAGGGACAAAATCCATACTAATGGAGGCATTAACGCCCTATAACTTACCATCTAAGACTTTCTTTATCCGATTTAGGATTTTATGCTGTTTTCCACCCAAAGAACCTTTTCTTGTGACAATTATCAAGTTTTACGCTTGAAACATTTAATAAAGGTAAAGGAAATAATTCACATCCGTACCCTTTTGAGAAAGCATAAATCATAATTACAATCATCAAGCATTGTTATGCTTCAAGGTTAATAGTTCACGCTCAGATCAACCGTGTAAATACTTACAGCAAGTAGTTCTCGGTTCATACCTCTTTCCGGTGTAACTGCTCATTATAAATTAAGTGCGTTAAGTACCACTTCACCATTTCGAACTATGACTCATGCAGAGAGATCTTCGGACCTTAATACCCCATTTAGTCCAGTCTATCTAATCGAATGACGCCATCGGTTTTATAAACATACGGAGTTGGTCGTTCAAAACGTTGCCAAATTCACGTTGCCGTCGATAGATGGTAATAATAATTACATCTAATGATGTACGAGAGCTATGAGGGAAAGGATAAGCCGTGAAGTTTATCGA
The DNA here is from genome assembly GCA_039619505.1 of Cimex hemipterus. Taxonomy (NCBI): domain Eukaryota; kingdom Metazoa; phylum Arthropoda; class Insecta; order Hemiptera; family Cimicidae; genus Cimex; species Cimex hemipterus. Next base: position 25,715,048 of record CM077100.1, on the reverse strand, counting down.
GGTAGATAGAATAATCACCGCTTAGATAGATTATCTATAAAATGGTAAATTAATTAAAGTTTTTATAACAATTTTATGCTGGCCCATTATACACATTAATACCATTCATGACTCGAATCCTATCCAACATCCGAAACACCTCGAGCTTATCGAAGACAGGTGCAAGTATTGGAGGTCAATACTGAATGCAGAATAATGTATTCGGTGTATGTTCGTACTGAAAAGGACTTGCTCTCCACTGTATATACAACAAAGAGATCCACCAAAATTCCTTAGATACATATGCAATTTCATCCTACGTCTCTAACCATAACGACTTTAAAATTCCTTTTGTCAATGGCACTGATCCTTTCCTTATTCCAAAAGTTTCACACCAACCTTTCGATCCATCATAACCCTACTGCTCAAGCCCGTAGAACGAACCCGCCTCGAGACTCGCTTGGCCCTAGTCCCTTACACTGAGTGCCAGCTTGGCTGATTTCTCATGGCATGCGTCCTCCGGATGCTGCGCTGGCATTAGTGCTGTGACCGTGTGAAAAAAAGTTTAGTCATCACATTGTCAATATGTATTACTAGCTAACGCTAGAATCGAATGTTGAAAACTATGGACTCCAAAATTGAAAGTCTCGTTTTTAGAATTATTTTGTGATTTTTGTATTTATAATATTTCCAGAGATAATGCAAGCGGTTTTGTTATGTTTTATTAGATTCAATTTTTAAACTTAAAAATGTCTCTTAGTGCTGAGGAAGTTGTGCGAGGTGTGGCCCTGATGGATGATGGGACGTGCCGTCAGGTATGCGGCTATTGCCATCGCAGTTCCCTACAAAATATGGTGAGACGCCGTTAGATGTTTTGGAGAAACAGGGTCCTACCATAGAAGGTCCGGTTCTGTATGCCCTAGAGAACCACAGCCAAAGGATTACCTTTTTTGACTGTGACAATTTTGCGAAACTGGCCCTTATTGTTGCTCATGCGAATCATCAACACCAGGAAGTTCGAGGTGTCCAAATTTCTGAGCGCACTGCTCAAGGAAGATTTAATGTGCTGATTGCTTTTGAGTTGCACGGCTCGCATTGGCTCGAGCACACAGCCTTTGGACGATTGGCCATTGGTCTGCTGTACGTATTAGAGACGAGTGTAGGTTTTTGGTGGTATTTGCTCTACGATCTCCAGATAGGCGTGAAAGTGTGGGGAGAAGGCGAAATGAAAGGTACGAAGCTTGTAATTTTTCCCAGAGCCAACCATTTCAACGTTGCTCAGTGATCGTGTGGGCGGTAATTGCAATGGAGAATCGCACAGAGTTGGTTGTAGTTCGTTGAGGGTCTTTGACGGCCACTCGCTATGTGGGTGAAGTTTTGGAACATCATGCGTTGCCTATCCTCGATGAAATCACGATAATCCCTGTCCACATGTCGCACGCATAGTCGCGTAGTCTCATAGTACAAACGTACCTTCAAAAGGGTAACTTCAGGGTCTTGGCCTGGTCAGCCCGTTCTCCAGATTTGAACCCGAACATGGGATAACCTCAAAAGACGAATTAGAGTGCGTCCATCACTTCCTGATACACTCCCAGATACTGAATGGTCTCTTCGTGAAGAATTACGATATTGAAATGTTAGTTAAAAATCGAAGAAAAAATTAAACTATCTTTCGTATTTTTTTCATTTTAAATTTTCCTTAGCAATTTACAATTTTTTTACTTTCTTAGATGAAGAATCAATTATTAAACATTAAAAAACGTGAAACATTGATTAATATATAAAGGTAAATACAAATCAAGTTATAGTTGGGTTATATAGTGGGTGAAATTTTTTGCCTGTCAATGTATTGAAGGAAGTGATGGTGGAATGCGCTCAAATAATTATATAATAGAATTGTGTAACTCCCGATGATTATTAGTACAAGTTATTAGAAGATAACCAGCTGGAGGTTACAATCCCTATAAGTGTCAGTATTGTAATTAGATGTTCGTATTTCTTGACGTTGTGAATCCCTCACTGAAACTGACCCAAAGCCGAAACACGTTTAATCGACACCAAATCAAAATTACTATAACTGAATTTCGTTTTAAATCTGTGGGATATCTGCATAAACGATCATATTTTGATGTCGAGAGATAGAAGCCGTTCGCTTAACGCCCGAAGGCATTGATGTAAACGTTCGAGTTTCGTTCAATATGCGAGTGTCGTGGTGGTGAAAACCTGTTTCACCATTACCGCGACGAAGAAGCAGTTAACGGTACAGCCCTGTTTACCTTCTTCTTTACTAATATTCTTGAAATATATGAACGCCTCTGAACAACCAGCAACAAATATTTCAACGATTGCAAACTGTTCCTTTTTATTCTTCTCCTGCGGTTTTTTCTTGTCATACTACGTCTGACATAATTGATGAAATGCATTATATGAAATTCTTGTCCGACACGGAACAATTTATTCTTCAAGTTGTGACCAACCTTGGCACACTTTCATAATTTATTTTCCTAGAATTCGCCTTTTATTACGACCCTGTTAATCGAATTTAAAAAAATATTCACAGTAAGTTTATTAAAGATTAGTTACCAAAGTATCTTTTTTTTGTGTTTGTACAATTGTTAAAAAAAGTTAACTGAAAGCCTATAATCCAGATATAAAATCAATCGCAAACCAATGAGACAAACGCAAAGTTTAATTTTGGAGGCATAGTTGTGGTAGTGTTAATTATACGTATCCTTTATTAAAGTGAAGTACATGATAATGTAGAATTCAGTCAAGCAGTTATACAGTGAAATTGTAACCGTTAGGCGTGGTTATTCTGTGGTTATAGGGCTAGAATTAAGTTCACAAAAGTATTAGTATGGAGAGTTGGTGTCCGAGTGGATCGAAATCACGATAGCTCAAGTGGTAGAGCAGAGGCTTATTAAGCCGAAGATCGTGGGTTCGAATCCCGCTCGTGACACTGACTTTTTCATTTCAACCAATAGCCTTTATAAAAAGATTAATTGGTTGAAAGAAGTTATTTGGTCCAACAGGCCAGGAAATATAATGGATTTAATATGTAAAACGAAGAATATCTTCACTAACAGCCTTCCTTGGCCACTTCGTATGTCGGCGAGAATCGAATCCTGATTACACGACATTTGAAAAATGGAAAAAAGGAGGGAAAATTCGAAATGGTTGGCGTCCGAGTGGATCGAAGTCAGAATAGCTGAAGTGGTTACAGCCGCGGCGTGGGTTCGAATCCCGCTCGAGTCAATGACTTTTTCCTCTAACCAAAGACGAAATTAGGTTGAAAGAAGTTACTCGGACGATTATCGAAATATAATGGATCTAGTTATCAAGGATGACCAGGTAGATATAACAATTCATTATAGAATAGATTGTTTGAGCGCATTCCGCATAATTTACTTTCCACTTTAAAATAATAAAGGTTAAGGGGAATTTGAAAAAAGAAAGAAAAACGCTCTGTCCTTTCGTCAAGCTTTCGCGACATCTTCTCACGAGGACTTTTTTTAACGAGGGTTTGCAACAGCAGAGGTCATATCAACCCTCAGGCCGGGGTTTTTGAAAAAAGGACACTTGAAAGTATGTCGGGTTCGAATGCAGGGCCGCTGCAATTATTAATAATTAGATTAACAAATTTTAACTTCTAGGTGATTATCTTGTGAGTATTAATTACTATTTATGATATTATAATCAGTTGGAGGTTTCAGTTCTGATATAGAAAGAACAGGTCGAAGATTTCGTTGCACTGTCAACTCATCAATTCACTATAACTTCCAGATGGTTATCCTGTAAGTTTTAGTTGCTAGTTATTTGAGGATAAGGTGTATCTCCATCCTTGATTTCTACTGTAACAATGTTCAACCGTAGGTGCTCTGGTTCGCAGTTTAAAGCAGTTAGTTTGGGTTCAATATAAGTCTAACGGCGGAGCATCCTCAGCTGCAGTCTTCAGCTATTTTATGTAGCTCCGTTTTGACAGTAGAACCACATAGTCGTCAAATTCTAGATGGTTTAGCCAGACTGCATCCACGTTAATACCTTCCTCTGCCCATTTTTAGTATTAGCTTGAAATATTTGTTGAAAATCCTTGGACAACTAAAAACCTTTGCGCGGTTTCTGGAGGTTATATTGAATTGATGAGTCGAAGTGGAACAAAATCAACAACCCGTTCATTCTACATCATAATTGAAGCTTGCAGCTGGTTATCTTACGTCTGAAATAGACTGACAGATTAACGTCACGTCCCAGGAAAAAATGATTAAATCGGTAAATCCAGATCGAAATATATATCTATACATAGTTGCACTCATAGATCACATGATACATACCAAGCCTATTGAAAAATACCAGTTGTACAAATACTGTTTTAACAATTACTAATGATCGTTGTATATATAAGTTGCAGTTCGAGCACAGGTTCCACATTCTGCTGTATCTTCACAGCCTGGCTTTAATAATATTTAACTTCCAAGTGTAAAAGTTTATATATGCAATTTGATTAGCATCCGTCAGTGGGATCTTACAAAATACTTCACAGTTCAATCGAAAAAGAGAAGGCAACCTTTGCCTTTTATGACGTACGAGTGGGACATCGTTTAATTATGCATTCCTCCGCGATCTGCGTTCAATTTAGAAGGATTCACGCTTGACTGGACGAGTTTGAACCGTCAAATAGTTTTTCCAGTTAATAATAATAACAAAGATCTTCTTAATGAATATGTTAATACCAAGTATATTAATTCAATGTGCCTTATTAAATTTTGAGATTTCGTTTTGATGCCTAACGCTTGGCCGTTTTAGACAATTTTGGTCTGTCAGACCTCGGCTCAGTTTTGCCTATCTTCACTGGGTGGTCGGGCATGTCAACTGACTAAAATACAAACGATCACAATACGAAGTTTTCTAATGGTAAGTTGCTCAATTCCATTATAAAATATTTTTCGATGGTCTTTTTATTGGCGTAAGACGGTCACATACTACGAATAACACTCGGCTTAAAATTAACATAAACACATGTCTTATGCAAATACAGGTACAGAATGAATAACGTGTGACCGAGGCCAGGGATCGTTAGGACTGTAGTGCCAATATAATAATAAGCACTCTACCTTTCTGGCTTATTGTGTTTTTCCTATTTACTTATTGTTACTTCTGTTCAGTTGACTCGATCCTTAGCTTAAGAAGTATTAAATCATTGGCTGTCATTGTTGATATTCGTTTTCCTCGATCTTCTTGACATTCTTGACACATATGTCTCCGTTAGAAGCATGGGTGGTAGTTTTTTCCTGTTCATTGCGTAACCTAAAAATGGGGTCATTATTGAATATACCCATGTTGGTGTTTTATCAGATTGACACCTATAAAGATTTGTCACCCTGTTCGTTCATTCCTCATCAAATTTTACCCTGTTTAGCTGTAGCAGTGTTCTTGCCAGTTTTGGGGGTGTATTTAAACTAGTTTACTGAGTTTGACATCTCTGGAGTTCGTCCTCTTCTTTTTTTTGTGGAACCATTTTGAGATGGAGGAGTTGTTGTCCTGGGTCTTAAAGACTCTCTGGCCAGTTTGCTAGTTAATTACTCAGAACTCCTTTGTGCTCTTGCACCCAAGATACCGTCATCTTCTATTCTATTCTATTATTAGCCTATATGCCTTATAATGTTTTTTAAAAATATTTCCCCCCAAATTATTCTTTTCGAGATGTAAACATAATTTTAAAATACCCACCTATTATGTGTACAGGTATTATAATGTGCATAGGCACAATTCGCTAAATAACACTTTATTCATTCATTATAGATAACTTTGCGATCTCGTTTATTTTAGAGTAATCTCTGTTCGTTTTTTCAGGGATAGAAGCAGGGTAAGACAAGAAAATAAGCCAAACATAAAAAGCAATTACATTAAAAATCATTTGTAATGGGTTGTAGCCAAATGCTCTCGTAATGATGGTATTTTTGTCTTATTGGATGTTTAAAAGAAGTCATCAGTAACGTTTACTTGTGGTGTTTGGTGTTTCAATGTAGCAATTTCCCTCGAGACCCGTCCCCAGGGAGCAAAAATGAGGGTTGTCGCCCTCGAAAAAAGCCCTTAACCGTCCGCTTTGGAATTTCTCGTCTCGCTCTATTGAAAGACAGTTACTCCGGGGTGGCCGAAGGAACTTTCCCTAATAGGATCTGTACACAACCGCCCAAAACTGGGCGTTACATTAAATAATACGACGACGTTATGTCTTAATCGATCAATTCTGAACTAAAAACGTGTAATGTCCGGTTTTTCCAGTTTATCTAATTGGATTCGATTCCAGCGCAAGCCGTACCTTTAATTTTCTTCGACTCGTTTAAAGAGAACCTGACTACTTCTTCCTCACCGGAGACATTGGTGTAATTTCTTAATGGAAAATAGAAAACGCGCACCACATACAGCTGCCCTAATGAAATGTGTTCGCCTCATATCAGCTAGGGAACAAGTAGATCATTTAGTCCGAAAACGCAGATACAGGAATAATTTAATAGATTTAGTATCTCCATAAAGATCAATATAATATTGTCAATGAATGGAGTAAATTTCAACTGATACAGCACGTGAGATATGCCATCCCAACCAGCCCTCCTCATTTTGAAATAAATTCGTGAAAGTGATCACTTGACACTAATGTTTCGAGAACAACAGATCATAGAAGAAGTGCCTAAATTTGAACTACCATGAATTGTTTGGATGGTTTAAAACCGTTGCAGAAGAATCGAGCAACAGTATTGCCCCGACGGGCCTAAAGTTTATGCTGTGTGTAAATCGGAAAAGACGAATTTACCTCTGCTACACTGGAGTAATAGGTAAATTTTTCGCGGGCGGCATCCTGCGTTTTTCCTTCCTGGGAAAGTGTCTCGAGGTGTTCAATTGCTACAAACACCAAAACACTTCTTTCATTAAAAGAAACCTGAGAGACATGTTGGAGTAAAACGAGAAAGTGGACGCCCTTGCAAGTAAGAGGGCCGGTATATAGCCATGTCTGAATACGTCGTTTTATCAAATAAAACACGTCATACGTGATGAAGACTGGATGGGGATGTGTTCTGAAAAAGCAAATATTTGCGGGTCTACTGTTAAATAGGTTGGTTGAATATCAAAGCAGTTACTTTGAGATGGTTCCTGATAGGTTCGAAACTTTTTAGATCAACTAACTAATACGTAAATTTAAACACAGTTTATCTCCACACTGTATCTCTCCATGTATCTGCCAGTCTGTTTCTCTCCGTCTTTCTTTCTCTTTCATACTCCTTCCTCTCTTCTTGTTATTTTGTACATATGTATCTCTAATCTCTCAGTTTGTCTTTCGTTTCTTTTCGTCTGTCTTTCTGGTCTCTCTCTCTCTCTCTTTCTCTCTCTCTCTTCGGATGGTGGCTATTTTTCGCGTTGTACTGTTTTTCTATCAATAAATCATTAATTTAATATTCCGACAATAAATGTCACCAATACATTCCTTATTTTTACTTAAATCATTATAAATTCCCTTTTGGGTGGAAATGTCGGGGACGTTATCTGTTTGATAAGATAGGAAACAGGGACAGATAAAACAACTTTTTGTTATAGACTCCGTCATAGATGAAGGTCCTTCCTCATTAATGTTGTCTCTGTTGGAAAAGTTGCGAACTCCTTCTCATCCTCTATCCCGGGGCCAGGAGGTTAAAACAGTTTCAAGTGCCGGCCGTAAAAATAACGAAAATAAATTCACCATACGTCAGCAATCTGTGTTGAACGTCGGTTCCGTCGTTTTTCCTTTTCTCCTATGAAAAATGGCATGAATCTAGGGGTAAAATAATTAATTATTCATAAATAAAATCATCATCGCCCTTGAAATTTCCTCTTCCGAGGGTAAGCAATTATTTTGTACCGTACTTTATATAGTTTCGTTGAGTAAATTTACTTATTGTATTATTTTAATTAAAGACTATTTTATTTGTAACTGACGTGTGATGTCATTAATAATTAACATTAACGATTGCCAACACTTCTTTTTTTTTTTGAGATAACAATTATCTATAAAAGATTATTATTGCTTATTAATTTTTTATACTGTTTAAAAATTTGTCAGTTGTCGTCATTTTGGCTCGTGAATATGTCAAACTGTGATAAAGTTGAACTGTGGAGATGGATCGACGTTTTCCTCTTCATTGTTTTCACACAATCGGTCTAATTTCAATATCACCGGCGAGCCGCGTTTGCTTTTATTAAAAATACTATCGGATCACCCACCCACTGCACCATATTGTAAATAAACGACATGCGAAAAATAATAACAGATTTCGTACAGAATCCCTCAAGAGAACTATCCCGAAACTTCCAAGGTACGGAAGGTGATCGTATCAAACTATATCAGAGACAGCAGGCAAAAGAGTGGTAATTTTTACTGACTCCAAGGCTAGCAGTCCTTTCCTTGCATAGTTTATGAGATGCTAAAGGCTATGGAAGATTGTTAATCAGTCACTGTTCAATGGGTCAGTGCGATTTCTAAGGAACGCTGAAGTTAAACAGAGCAAATAGTGTAAAATTGACCAAACAGTCAGTTAGAATCAGAGAACTGAGTAGGTTGTCACTTCGACGATACAGTGGAACACGAAATACTGAATAGTGAAAAGCACAGGTCTGCTAGAAAAAAAGTAAATCTCATCAGACACCTACCCGAACTGATAGGATGCAAAATACTTTCAGAAGAAAATTCCATTCTGCCCTGCAACAAGCAAAATTAGAAGATTTTGTGATCTGTGTGACGTGTTTTCTTACGTAGAGTGCTGACGGTATTGGCATGATTCTAGACGCACCTCCCGTAAACTGCAGGGGTTGACAGGCTGAATCTGCAAGCATGGCCTGAAATTTCCATGGCCACTTAGGAACTGGGAAAGTCAAAAGTTGGGCTTAACCCACAATATTGACATTCGCACTTGTATAGTTGGGAAGTACTCAAAAGTGGTTCTGCCCTTTGCGCTATGGGACCATCTATTCTGCCACTTGACTAGGATCAATTTTTCCGTCTTGGCTTTGACGATCGACTGGTCAGCTTCCATGATTGAATCCATGAACTGTATTTCCGAAAGTTGGCCCTTTTTTCTTTCTCAGGTCATTACCAAAATAAGGTGCAGATCGATGGGATGGAGCTTTGGCAGTAATTTGGAGAGAGTCATTTGATATTGTACGTTACGCTTTGGTCGTTCTTAGCAGAGCAAACCTTTGAGCCTGTACAAGGATCATGTCTTTAGTATTTAGTCTCTCTAGCCAGCCTGTTATGTATCTAAGGGGAGGAAAAGGGTTTTTAATACAGTCTGAGTCCTGTTCCATCCATACCCTTGCTCCTGATACTGCTCCTTGTTTTAGTCTGGCGAATACACATATTGTTTTTCCCGTAACGCGATCGTTTGTGGAGTAAATTTAAAACATTCTCCCATTTCCAATCCTAGATATTTTACCGTTTTGTTCGATATTAGTTTTTCCCTCGATTATAACTTTCGGATTTTGTTTCACATTGCCTTTTAGAAGTATTCCATTGAATATTTTTTTGATTGAGTTTTGACATCGTTTATTTGTGTTGTTATGACTGACGTCTTCTGTAAGTGTCCTTTACATTCAAACTATCTGCGCGAGCTATCTTTATTTAGATATGGTTTGAGAAGCATGATAAGCTTTTCCAAGAATTTACTTACTATTGGCAGGCAGCAAATTATTTCTAAATTAAATACTACATCAGTTTTTAGTGTTATGGAATTGCCAAGCAAGGCAATTGTATGAATTATCGCGAATGTACAAAATAAGTCCCCATAGAATTTGTACAAAACATTAATTGCTGCTACTGAATAACAAATTATGTTTGATGTTTCGAAAATGGGCGCTGATTTTGAAAAAAAAAAACGTTACGAAAAAATCGTGAAAACAGGAGAAACAGAGTTCTATAATTGTCATGAAATGTACACAACAGGAAGATGGATTAATGAAAACGTAAAAACTGGGCTGAACTAAAATGAGAAGGGAACATGGGAAAGAAGGCGTTAACAATTACATCGAGCAAGGGAAAATAATTAACTCTAGAAATCCGCATTATCCATTAAAGTTCTGTAAGAAAAATAACAATAAATAGCATTGTGCATCGTGGTAATTTTACGAAAAGGTATGATCGTAACCGATCGTGGTCAGCCCATCCTTAGGTGGCAACCCTCCAGCAGGTTTGATCTGTGAAACGGGATTCGCCTTTTTCTTGGTCAGCGCGCTATGTCGTTGGTCGTGCCCTTTTTATGAATTAGTTTAAAGCGAACTGTTTGTAAAAACGACAGAACAATTACAGAGTTGACAACCCCCCTTTCATCCTTTCGTCCTGTACAAACTTATAAAACAACGCAAGGACAAGGTGAATAAGAAATGACGGAAAACACAACTCCAAACTCCTGCAGATGGTTCATGATTGACAAGGGTCCAAATTCACAAAAAGGGAGGAGCCAGCGTCTTGCCTCTCCCTGCTTATAACCTTGGACGAGCACCATCCTGATATATTCAACTGACAAAATAACTCACAGACGAAATGAATATTGCCAAAAGGCAAATTTGTCTCGCATACTATAGTAAAGTCCAGGCCGATCGAAGACCCGCTTCTACAGGTACCTTACAAATGTCAACAACCTTCAGAATTACTGTCTTTTATAGCTCAACCCAATAGATATATGGGTTTTTAAAAGCAAAACAGATACCAAATTCGCAGAAAAAAAAGCATTCGTCGTCCTGCCACATCCTGCTTATATCCATACATCGTACCACCTATCGTCTTGTAATGTCAATTTCTGAAAGGATGGCAAAACTACGAAGGTGTGTTGGAAGATTGTTGAACATAAGATTATCTCAAAAGGCCCACGATTTGATGTACCTGTAATTTGGCTGTTATCGATCGTTTTGGTCTGCTTACCCTACGCTCGGTTGGTCTGTCACCAACCAACACTGACTATGGTCACGAATATGTGATAAAATCGTTAAAAGTCGTGCACAAGGAGTTTTGTAACGGCTTTGACCATTTGAGAAGTCTATTATTGAAAAGGGACATGGTTCCGCATAAAAAGAACGCGAAAGATAACGAGAACTTTATTGAGGCAATTAGGTTAATGTTGGATGTAGTTGTGATGATGTCGATGGTTCCAGTTAGTATTGCGATCCCTGGTATATTTATCCTTCTCTCTTATGTTATTCGGCCATACGGACCCTTCGACCTACTTAAGTGCAATCTTCTATTATGGTATAAGTGGGCTTAGACGGTGTAATCCCTCCTTCCCTTTTAAATTGACACGATGTCATGACGTCATTTTCCCGCCCCCTTTCTGAAATCCTTGTGATATGGAAATTGTAGGTCTTTGTTGTACGAAAAAAATGTTCAATGCAACCCATGTTGAATTAATTTATGTAACGGTCTCAATTGCCAGCTTTTGACAAAAAAACAATGTTGCCATTTTTAAATTAATACTTTTAAAGTTTTAAATTAAACAACTATCACATTTTAAAATCAATTTAACGATATGCAGTTTGATTGGTTCGGATGTTCTGAGTATTGTTGCTGTTGGTGTTTCCGCAACTTATCAGTAAAATTGTCAGCATTCCAGGTTATTGTGCATTCATTTTCTCGTCTTCTCTTTTCATCCGGTATCTTCGTCAAGCTTTCGAGGTCCCTTCATCACGATTTCGAATCTATTATTAATAATTAACAAGGGTAATAAACTGTAACCTACAGATGGTTATCCTGTAGGTTTTCATTGCTAGTTATTAGAGGATAACCAGTTAAAGGTTACGGACTATTTGACTGTATTCTACATCATCATTTATTTAATCTAGTAAAGGAGAAGGGTAATTGTAAAGAGAGGAAAACCACTCCATCTTCGTCAAGCTTTCAAGGCATCGTAAGGACTTTGAAAATATTATTAATGATTAACACGGTTAACACATCGTATCCTCCTGGTGGTTATTTTGTGGTTATTAATTACTATTCAGAAGATAATCAGTTTTTCATTTCTGATACAGATCGAATAGGTCGTGGATCTCGTTCCACTGTCAACTCATCAATTCACTTAAATTTCCAGATGGTTATCATGTAAGTTTTAGTTGCTAGTTATTTGAGGATAACCGGATGGAAGTAACTATTTGACTGCATGATCAAAAGTTAAACATGTCAAGCTTTCGAGACCCATAATCGGAACGTTGAAATTATTTGTAATACCACTGGATCGTTTACTGATTAGGTTCCATGTCCCACAAACGCGTTTCCACTTTTCTCTATTTTCATTAATGAATTCGGAAGCTTTTGGGACTGGGATATATCTCCTTGTTCAATATAAGTTTTTCTACGGAGCCATTGCCCCGGTCTTCAACCATTTCTTATGTCTACATATCGACGTATAAACGTATGAATGACGTATGAATACCTTAATATAAGGTCGAAAGCTCGTCAGTAATTATTGAATCTCTTTCTTCAATCAGTACGAAGTCAACGTTGTCTGCGAGTTAAAAAGAGATCGATGCATATAACACTTACCCATCATGAAAGGATAACATGATAAACCTTCCAGGCATATATCCCCTTCATCTTGACTTTGGAAACTATTTTAAATAACATATTGAGACGGCATTGGATCATCAACGGACTAGTTGGCTTTTGGCCGTCTTCAGTGAGGAATTTCCAAAGTTGTCAATGTCAAATAATTTTACAACGGTAGATTTGAAAGGATTCATTCAATACCAGACTTTTAACCTCCAGGGTTATCCTCAAACAACTACTAACTAAAAATTACAGGATAACAATCTGGAGGTCCATTTCTCACCATCTCAATTTGTTTTGATTTATGCACTTATTTCAATCATTTAAAACGAAATTAAATTATAATAATTTTTTATTAAAAAAATAATGGATCAAATTGAAAGTTAAAAAAAATCCTTCAAAACCCTTCGTCAATATATTCGGCATCATTGCTTTGGAACCGATGTTAATAAGAATTTGAACTGGCACTAAGTTTGGTGTGTGAATTTAATTTACTAGCGCGAATTTGAGGACTCATCCCAAAGTATACAATAGTATCGAGTACTCTGCGATAGTTTGAATGAATTGTAACGTGCTGGGGCTGATGTGCTATCGCGGGTTGCTATTGTCCAAATCTCATCTTTCACCTTAGCCTTGCGCCCCTAACTGATCACACTCATCGAACCTCCAACTGAATTATTGTAAATTATTTTACATAGTCTATATTTTGTGTTTTGTTAATTATTTAACTTCCTAGTGTATTACTTTTGGATTTATGCATAATTGTCTTTCGAATTTTGGTATGGGGTGATGTTCGCACTGTATAAACAATATTCTGGAATTGTCCAAGCATAAGACAAGGAAGGATATCTTCCAGTGTTTCATTTACCTTTTGTTGATGTTAATCCAAGTAATTTATTCCTTCTTAGACTTAGAATGATTTCATTTTCCCCCTGTTTACGGCATATTTTGACCTTTCGACGTTTGCCTTCGACACCTCGAGAGGACGCCGCCTCCCGATTCCTCATAGCTTTCACTTTCTCCCGTAAAATTCATAATGAGATGAGTTTAACGACCGGTGACCGGCTGGATATGGCGTAGGGGGGAAAACTCTCTGAATCAAGGCTGAACAGCGAGACCAGTTGGTCCAGAAATGGACGGGTTTTGTCGAAACCGCTGACATCATTATAATAACAGTTTCTGGGGGTTCGGCTACGAATAAAATTCAAACGCCTTAACTAATAAAAAATGTATTTGTTTGGTAAATAAATTGGTGTTTTCACATGGATATAGAGATCAAAATGCGTATGGTTTTTTTCGCGGTGATCATAAGGCTGGCTCGATTTAGTCGTTCTGTTCGAAGATTCTTGTTAATCGCATATCTTCAACTGATTGTCGACTGTATTTCACACCATGTCATAATTTTTTCCCTGCTAAATAAAAGCACGAAACAAGATCTCACTTGAGGACGCTTAGAAACCGTTCGCCTATCATTTCTTTGTTTCAACCTTTGGACAGAATTATATTCCAAACAACTTCTATGCTTAATGTTGTGCCCGACGGCAAATAGGTTCATTTTTAATTAAAGTAGCGAGTTTGTTATCAGGCGGAAGAGAAATCGTTTCAGAGTGTGATGTGAATTATTTGTACCGAGTTGTTCGTCTCTTTTTCGTCGGAGAGGAACGAATTTAATTTAATTCCGACGGGAGATTCTATTACGTCTGTGCTCTACCGAGATTCCTTTCGAATGAAAAATCTTCTTGGCTGTTGAATTGACCGCCACGATAGTTCAATGTCCAAGTTCAATAGGTCATTCATCATTGTAGTTACGTGGCCGCTGGTGCCACTTTGATTATCGATTTAACTTCAGACAAAAACAAGCGGCCAAACTTTTATAAAATATCGTACAGTTGTTGCGGAAAAAAGTGTTAGAATTATTCGATAAAGCCAAATGTTACATGATGTAATGGTAACTGACCCTCCCTTCCGTTTGTCCTACTGCTAGCCTCTCTGTACATCAGGGTCTTGTCAATTGTTGATAAAATAATACATTTAACAAATGCATACTCAAAACATGCTAATCTGGTTAGCCTTCAATCTACTGTATAGTTCTGGATAATCTTAGGGGGGAATTGGAGATAAGCCCTCCATTCATGCTAATAAATTAAAACCGAGTGACAAAATTATATACACATTAAAAAAACCACGATTTCAACAGTCAAAAATGATTTCTTTTGCCATTAGATTACTGTTCATGATATTAAAAGAAAATTAAGTCTAGAAATGGCTTGATCTGATAATCTTATACAAATGTACATCTCAATAACTGCACTATTTTGATTTAGCTGTATAGCTTTATTTTGTTTACGTTTATTTTATAACTCCAAAGGTTTATTCAGTATTCGCTGTACCGTTCCTTAGTAAAATGATTACTGTGAGTTCATTTGGAGCAATTCAAAGTTATATTAAAATGCCCAAAGGAAGATTTTCTGATGAAGAGCGCAGGTTGATTCACTTGCTCAATGAAGATGGAATGAGCTGCCGAGATGTCGCCCGACGCATAAAACGACATTTTTCATCGGCATCGAAGATAATACGACTAGGTGAAGACTACGGAAGAGGGCATAGCTCTGGTAGACCTCCTTCCTTGACCAGAAGAGACAAATCGCACACCCTGCGTGTTGCTTCAAAGTTTTTCGACTGCAATAGCCATCGCAGAGAAAGCAGGTGTTGAAGTTTCTGTTCGAATTGTTCAGGGATGCCTGAAGAAAACTGAAACGCAAATCAGCTCTGAAACCCCACTACAAATTAGCCCGTGTCAAATTTGCTGAAAACCACATTGTCATCATTTAAGATTATTGGCGACAAGTTATTTTTTCTGACGAAAAAAAATTCCATTTGGCCGGCCCGGACGGATACGCATACTGTTTTCATGATCTAACTAAAGAAGAAAACATTTTGTCACGGCGCCAAATGGGCGGTGGATCTTTGATGATTTGGGGGTGTATTGGGTGTAATAAAACAGGGAATCTTTGTTTTCTTAAAAAAAATGTCAATTCGGACTATGGCAAGAAATTACTGGACAAAGAAAAAACAAGTTTCAGCGATGTATGCGAAGGGGCTCCAATATACCAGCAGTACAACGCACACATACGCAATGCAAAAATTGTTAAAGAATTGTTTTCACAGAACAGCATTGAAAAACTTCTCACCTCTCACCAGACTTGAACAGAAAATAGTACCTATTGCATTAAAAATCATAACGATTACGGGTGTGTCTAATTTTGTCACTCGGTTGTACATTCACCCTTACCCCAGAGTACTTAACATTTCTCGGGGTAATTGAGGATGAGTCCCTACATCCGCACTAATAAATTACTTTCACAATATCTCAGAATAATCCATATTCCTCGGGGTAATTTTAGATAAGCCTATCTATTCACGCTAATAAATTATATTCATCCTATCCTAGAGCATGTGATACTCCTCGGGGCAATTGGTGGACAAGGCGTGCCATTCACGCTAACATATTACACGAACGCACACCAATTAAATTAAATATAGCTACCCCAGAGTAGTGGACTCGGAGTGATGGGGGATAATCTTACATATCAATGTGGGCATGTAACCAGCTGCTAATTGGAACGCCGCATTGGCGGAGGTATCGGCGGGTTCACGTTTGCGATCCACGTCGTCCACGTGGTTGTAGAATTCCTTCAACCTGATGATGAGCTGAATGGCTCGAAATCCGGATCCTTGCAAAACAGCTTTCTGTGCGCAGGAACTATTTATTTTAATAAGGATTAAAATCATTTCTGCTACTCTATCTTGATTCAAAGGGTGCCAGAGGAAAATTGAATAATTTTAGAAAAAAATTGATCTTAAAAAGGCAAAAATATTTTGTTTTTCTATTATAACATGTTTATTTTGAACGTTTAATTTTTGAGAAAAAAATATTCTGCCGGCTAAATATGCCAGTTTTGAAGAAAAATCGAGTCCCAAGGTTTTCAAGAACTATTTTTAAAGTGAAACATATATTATCAGCCTGTCGAAGTTTGGCTTGATAATGAAATTATCTTCCACTCTGTCAGACTAGAAGATAAAATCATAAACGCAATAATTATCTGGAAAGCCAGTTAAGTACTGTTTAATGTGTCAATGAGTGGGATTTCATTAATTAAGCTAGATTCCATTGTAGTTTGTCAACCTTTTTTTAAATGTATTTTACCGTATATTTTTATTTTTTTATATTTATCGCTTAGTCCTTATCAGTAGTAGGGGATTTTGTCATTTTGTTATTTGTGCTATTCTTACCTTTTTTACTTCACGTTTCGACACATCACTACGTGTCTTCTTCAGCTGTATAACATTAAACCTTCAGAATCTTCTGGGGGCCGCAGTGTCCCATTAGTACCACTTTGGAGGTTCTCGGTTCAAACCCGGAAATCCCATGGTTTTTTAAAAATTGATTATGGTATGAAATACTATCTTCGCTTATAGCTCTTTGCTCCTACCGATCTTCGTTCCTACAGCTGTTCTCTCCTACCACTCGGATTCTTTAGCTCTTCGTTCCTACCAAACTTCGGTCCTACAGATTTTCGTTCTTTCAGCTCTTCTCCTAGAGGCTTCACTCTTATAGCTCTCCGCTTCAAATGGTCTCCGCTCCTACAACTCTTCGGGCTTACCCCTCCTACAGCTCGTTGGTTCTACAGATATTCGCTCCTACAGCTCCAGCAGCTCCAACAAATGAAATCCGAAAAACCGCCAATGTTAACTCGTGGGGTTGTGTGTAATAGATTTGACGAGTGCGAGCGATGAGCCAAAAAAAAAAGGCTGATACATTTCAGTGCAATAGCAGTTTTGATCCGATCCTTAAAAAAGGCGGTTTTTCTCATCTCTAATTCATTTATACTTTCATTCGTATCTTTAAAAATTGGATGGTTTTGCAAAAAAACATCACCTGAATTTATATATTTGTCTTGTGTTTATGTATTTACTAACAGATTTTGTTTTATTACAGGTGAGTACACTTAATCGAGTCATAAAAAAACTGGCTTATCTACTTCTCTAATCGTAAGTACAATAATCATATTAAAAAACAATGATTCTGAATCAATAACCCTTTGTAATTTGAATATGGAAATTAGACCTATGGGAACTCAGTAGAGTCGAAGTTTCCAAGTTGGATTGACAGAAGATTTGTAACATTTTTGCAATCCGCTGGGACTGATGGCGCGGAGTAAAATCAAAACTAAAAGCTCACTTCGGGAAAATACCATTTTTGTTCCTTATATAAATAAGTAATTATTTATTTTGTGAGTCACTTGCTTTGATAATGTTCGGACATCTTCAAATTACCAATGGCTGAATGCTCCCGCCCAGAAAAAGTTGAGAGAAAAATACGAAAAGAAACTCGCTAAAACGTCGATTTTGGGCTGTTTTCTGTATTTGTTTTATAAAATAGAAATTTAGCTGTTTTGAAATAAATCATTATCGCTGTTTTACGACCTTCTTGTTCCGCGCCATTAAAGCCATGTGTCACCGCCGTGAAAATGGTTATTAATCTTCCTTTTCACATTTCAAAAAATAAATGAGACCACATATTGACTTATTCTTTTAGTGGAGTTGATAACACCTTTGCGTAAAATAAGGTTCTAAGTACGCTTGAATGCCTGGCTTAAAGTGGACATTTTTCTAATTACACTCTTTGAACAGTTGTACTCAGGAAAGGATTGCCATCGTTGTTTCTGTTGTCGAATTATCGTGTTTGTGCTGTGCCTTAACGTTTATAGCCAAACCCTTTGATGTTTTTACTGTAGTTCCATCCGAAATGAAGCCGAATATTCTTCGCAGTATGGTCTACGAGGTGGAAACACCTCTTTTTTAAAGATCGGATATCAAAACAGCTCACTCAGTGCAATGAATCAAATCTTTTTGGTGGTATATGAAAGAATTGGCGAACTGTCCAATTTCCAATAAGAACATCCAAAGCAGAAAAACACAGAGAAAACAACAACAACATACAGAAGTTGTAAATTCCGACTTTAATATAATAAAAAGTAAACCAAAAATAAACATTAAACGTAATCTTTTTGCTTTTATTGTTCAGAAAAATGAAAGAAAACCCATAAAAAAGATAAACTCAGGAAAAACAAGCAAAGCACAAAAATTACGTTTAATGTTTATTTTTGCAATTACTCTTTTTTCCATTTCGCCGGCCCTATAAAAAATAGAGGATTGCCTGCCTTGGCGCGTTATTAGGGGAAGCATAGGCTTTCGATAGGTCTGGCATCAAGGAATACTTTTTAAACTTAAGCGCTTCCTACCCTCTCATTATTACCTTTTATTGAAATCCTACCTAACTGATTGCTGTATCAGAGTGAGGTGCGGCAATGAATTCTCGGAAGTCAAACAGACAGGCCCGGTGTACCGCAAAGTCCTTGTTCCTATCCTATATATCATTTACACTGCTGACGTACCAGTACATCCTGACACTATTATCACCACCTACGCGGACGACACCGCATTCCTATCCTCCAATTCAAATTCTGTCTAAGCTACCTCCAACATCCAGGAATACATTGAGCTTATCGAAGACTGGTGTAAAAAATGGAGGACAAGACTGAACGAAGAAAAATGCACCCTGAGTACTTGTTACTTGTACATCAACAACAAAGAGATACCGGTTTCCACTCAAATCAAATACCTAGGACAAGACCTAAAAAACAATAACTTAATACAAGAGTTAGACTACTACGAAGATCTCTATGACCGGAATTGACTTTGACAATACTAAGACCAATATGGATCATACGGAGCGGAACTGTGGGGTACTGCCAAGCCTTCCAATATCCAGCGCATCCGTCCTTCCAATAGAAAGTCCTTAGAGAAATTTTCAAAGCACTCATTATGTCACTAACCTCACTGTACACAAAGACCTCAACATTCCTTTCGTCAACGAAGTAATCCGGTTCAGATTCAAAACCAACCTTTTGAACCATCCTAACCATACTGCTCGAGCCCTATCCACTCATTCCCATCATGACAAGCCACCACGTCGCCTAGGGATCTCCTGATTGACACCTAATCATACACACTGAGTGCCAGCAATGGCTGACTCCTCAAAGCATGTGTTCTATCGGTGCAGTGCTAGCATTAGTGCTAGGGTTGTGCTGCGTGATATATTAATCATGTGTACATATTTGTATAGTATACTATCATGTATAGGTAACAAACAAATTTTTAAAAAAGTGTCGATATTTTGTCCAATTTTTTCTTCTTTGGCTGTTCACTAAGCTTATTATATTATACTGTTTTAATGTGCTTCGTTTAATTTTTCTTTCTTTTTATGCTCTTTTGTCAAATTAAACTTGAGAAATAAATTTGGCGAGCGCGAGCGGTCAGCCATGAAATTACTGATACACTTCACCGAGCGAGCAGTTTTGATTCTTTCCTTAAAAAGAGCGGTTTTTCCCATCTCTAACCGAAACGTTAAAAAATAAAGAAACGTTTTGCTTTGGGTTTTCTTTTCTACACCAACATATTCTGATAAAAATTTTCAACTTAACTGGTTTGTTTTGATTTTAGAGTATCTCTCTCTAGATCTCGCTACCTACTCGCATAAATGGAACTATGGTGAAGAGCTGTTCGCCCGATGTATTCTTTTAATTTTTCAGCCGATATTTAACTGTCGGTCGGTGGGGGCTCGTGAACATACAACTGAAGATGGCGATATGCCGAAGGATAATTGACACAACCCAGGATAGGCAGACCAAAATGATCAAATTTGACACCAAATGACCAAATTACACGTTAAATTGTTTTACCCACTTATCTTTACCCTGAGTGTAGTACATTTTGAACTAAGTATTTGCCACTGCTTACCAAGAAATTAGTTTTAATTTTTTAACTGTACCAAAGTAAATGTAAACAGTTTATGACTGATAAGTACAAATGAAGGCTTTTATTTAAGTCAAGCTATTTACCATGTCGACTATTTGGATTGCAGAGATAAATCTTTCGAAAGATAAAGGGAAACGGACCCTTATGTCCTTAAGCAATATTTTCAAGCTTTGTTCGTCCAATGGGTGATTCGTCGTGGGAGTGGGGTTGAAGAATAAACTACCAATTTATTAGTTTTTATTGGCTTGATTTCATTGCTTGTTTTATGGACGATTTAGGTATGATGACCGACAAAACCGTTTTAAAAAATTGGTCCCGGCCCCACCAATTTAAAGCATAATCGATTGTTAAGTAGCTCCGTTTATTTTTTAATTGTCCCTTCTATTAATTACTGTAATTATATTTTAAGTGAGGCTAATACACTGAGGTCCGTCCAGCTGAATAGCTACGTGCGTTATAAAAGATTAATTTTATTTAAAATACGTGGTGGATAAGGATAGAAGAGGTGGCCATAGGGCCTCCTTCACCCGGACCTAAGTAGATCGATTGTGCTCCTCGATATTTTATAACTCAGTAACCAGCTTCAGTTTATTAGTCAACCTCCATCGCCTTGCCAGTGGCTCTTTGTAGGATTCTGCTTGCAGTTTTTCCTCTCTGAGTTGGAAGAATCTGTATATAGACCTTCACAAAAAGCATAAAATGCGTTCTGCTTTCTCCTCTTCTTCGTGACAATATCTGCACAGTTTTCTTTTCTATCTGTACAACTATCCGTTGTATGTGCGCTCTTAGCCAGTGATATGATGAGGACTAGGAAGCGGGGTTTGTACACCCCAGGCACTGCAGCTGGTTCTGGTTTATTGTACCTTCCTATTTCCCTGGTTCATTGCAATCGAATCCTAATTCTCAGATGTATTAGCTCATTGGCTGTTACTGCTACAATTTCATTTTTTAATTTTCTCTATATGCTATGTCATGTCTCCATTGAGCCGTTGCTTGGAAGGCGTTACGTGTGACTGTTTCTTCCTCCTCATTATATAATCTTCAACTGGGTTCATCGTTAGATTTGCCCACGTTATATAGATATTTTTTCAGATGCCAGCGACCGGTTAATAGTCCTACCACTCCTGTGCGTTTAGTCCTCTGCAATTGTAGCAGTGATTTTGCAAGTCTTTGTGAGAGTGTTTAATCGTGAGTGTACTGGTTTAGCGCCGCTTGAGTTTATTCACTTCTAATTTTGTTTTGTTTGGATACATTCTGTTATGGAGGATTCTATATTTGTTTTTGTTATCCAAAGTATAGGTTCGAGGCATGTTTATGATATTGCAAATCCTCCTCTGGCCAGTCTGTCTGCTTTCTCTTTACCCAAAATTCCTATGTGCACTGGCACCCAATATATCATCAGGTTGTGTTTCTCCAGGTTTTGGAGATTTGGGATTCATTAACTGACTAATTTTGGCCTGATTCTTTTACTTGCTAATGCTGCAGTAGCTGCTTGGCTATCATAGTTGCTGCTACAATTTAATTTCCTTGTTTTTTCTACGTGCTATATTACGTGTCCATTGAGCCGTTGTTTTGCATTCGAAGATGATATGGGTGGCTGTTTCTTCCTCCTCATTACAGAATCTACAAGTGGGATCATCGTTATATTTGGCCATGTTATATAGATGTTTTCTTAGATGCCAGTGACCGGCTGATAGCCGCCCTTTCCAATTGCAGTAATGAGTTTGCCAGTCTTGGTGAGCTTTGTTTTAGAATAAATTTACTCTGTCTTGTACCCCAAGCGTTTATCCACTTCTCTTTTTATTTTATTTGGATACATTCTGTTACATGTTTGTTATCGCAAATATAAGCTCGGGGCCTATGTATGGTCTTGCAGATCCTCGCTGTTGTCGTTGTGCTCATCGTTCCAGTGACTTTGAGGCAAGCTTGTCTTTGGGTGTCCTATAATAGCCTAATCTCTTGCCCTGCAAAGTCTTGGTCCAGCACCCCACCGACCCATATGCCAACATTGCTCTTAAGGAACAGGTATAGAGCCATGGGATCATTTTGGGGTTTTATCTCCAGCTTTTGGCACAAAGTCTTCTGCATCTCCCAATTTCAGCTCTCTGAAGAGTTAATGTGAAATCCTGTGATTTTTCGTCTACGTGTTTAGTTTCCTTGGCTAGTGGGATTGGTGTCCCGTTTAGGCTTAGGCTTGGAATTTTTAGGCTTCCTACAGTCCTCTTCCTCGTGAACGGAATCATTATGATTTTTTGGGGAATAATACGATAGATAGCCCTTCCCGCTTACACCGCCTGTCTACCAGGTTGAGAGGTAGGCCTTGTAGCTAGGTATTGTTAATGAGGACCCATGGCCTCTTTAATTTCCCCCTTAAGACAGGGATTAATAAATGAAGGAAAATAACAGAATTGTGCCGTGACCCTTCTGTACTAACGATCGAATTTACCTGTGAATCGTTTCAAAAGGACAAATGTAACTTAGTTATACACAATTTTTAAGTAATGAAGGTAATCAGATAGATACAATTCCCCATTTGATAAAACATTCTCTCGAGAAAATCGAGATAATAAAATGATTTTGGAATCAAGGAATGTAATTGACTCAATTTTATCTTTGCTGTTGGACATTATGAAAGCGTGGTGCTTAAGGAATTATGTAACAGATGCTTAATGAGACTGCTCGGGGGCAACCGCAGAAGCCCATCCTCCCTGGACTTCTTCGCTCGGTTGTACGTCGAGAGAATGAATGGCATATTGAGTCGATAAATCTCTCGAAAAAGCCGAGGCGTTTTATTTCTTTTTATTTCCCGGGTGGACAAATGGGCCCGGCCAGGACGATTGTCGTGCGATTTGACGTCTCCGGAATCTTTTTCTTTGAGGATCTTACAAGCGCTCTCTGGGCCCGTCATTCGGAACATATGAAGGCACGCCGGGACTGTAACCACTTCCAGATCTACTCCCTCATCCGTAACATTCGCCCACCTTTTTCCTCATTCTCAGAATGCATACCGTTAACTTTTCGTATTTCGTTTGACATAGGACTCTCTCCTTTTAAATATTCCGATTGCCCGCCTTTCATGGCTTTATGATAGGTTTTTACCGTCTTTCCATCGGCATCCTTGACAATATCGACTTTCAAGTGCAGTAGGCGAACGAAAGGAGGATGCTAATTACAATAATTGGCCCTTTAATTAATTAATTGCGTTCCTCGCGAGAAAAAAACCCTGTTCATTCTCATGACTTGAAAGCCCAGTAATTGTCATGGTTTGTTTTCATTACTCGAACAATTACAGTGCACCGAGTGAACTTGGTCTGTGAGAAGAATAGTCTCGACATAAACTGATGGGCTGGTGAGTGATTTATGGAAGTCCAATGAAATTACGTTTCCAACTTCTGGATTAATACTTTCTCTTCCTATTTTATGGTTAAATAACATTTTAGAATTCATAGAAGCACTTAGCTAGTGTTTACTAACTCTCATTCACATACTTTATTAGTATTATAATAAAATTCTACTTCAGTACATACATGTAAGCAAACTGAAAAATCCTCTCCCTTCCTTTTTCACTGTTTCTCTCTTTTTGTCTGTCTGTCTGTCTGTCTGTCTCTCTCTCTCTCTCTCTCTCTCTCTCTCTCTCTCTCTCTC
>CM077100.1:25661348-25685987 GCA_039619505.1 Cimex hemipterus | reverse complement strand
AGAGAGAGAGAGAGAGAGAGAGAGAGAGAGAGAGAGAGAGACGAGCAGAACCGACATTTCCTAGCAAAGTTGTAGATTTTCAAAAATTTTGCAAACCGTTTAATAAATACTGTCGGGCGATTTTAAAAGAAAAGTTGCATTCTGGAGTACCTAATTCTGCTTCTGTTGGAAAAAGGTTTTTCTCCATGCCAACATTTCATTTCTCTCATTAATCTAATGCTAATTAACCATGAGGTTAGAGCGGGTGCAGTATTTTTCCTTCAATGTTTCATACCGCGTATTGACAACACTGGTTTATTTGGCGCCAATTTGAAAGCTCCTTCTTGTAATCATCTATCTCCAACATGGCTCTTAACCGCACTGCTGCATCCTGTATCAATTGTTAAATTGGCCAAACACCAAATTTTTCACATCCAGTATACAGTAAGTACTTTCTTGCTTCAGAGCAATGCATTATCAATTTAGCAATTTTGTTTAATGTTAGTAGGAAATCAGAAAAGCAGGAGTTGAGGGCGGGCGCAGTGATATTCTTGGTCAGTTTCTGCCCGACGTGGCAACACTGATTTATTTGGCGCCAATTAAAAATCTCTTGTCACTCACGGGATTTCCCGTTCTTCTTGCGAAAGGACGTCTTGCCCTAATGTCGTAGCGCCATAAAGGGTTGAAAGTCTTTATTTTGCACTAGGATAGAGTAATATGGATGATGCCTGCCTTACCTAGCGCTTATGTTTTTGATCATTTTAATAAAACAGATTCTTAATTAAGGACTTGGTGCTGCTGATGATTACTAAAGTAACTCTTGGACATGGGTCTTAATAACGTTCGACCTAATATCACCAAAAAAGAACTGCTTGGAAGATGAAACCTTTTATTTTAGTTTTCTCTTGGAGGTTTTTGTTTCAAAATCGACTTGCCTTTACAGCTTAGTTTTGTTAAACGTATGGGTCTAAATTCAGCAAGGATTTAAGACATGAAAGGGTTCAACTGCACGCCTGTTTTTGTTATTCATTCCAGGTCGACAGACTGCAATGCGAATCACGTGCTTTGCCGAACTCGTGGAATCTTAAGACACTGTTTCTAAAGGCCGAAGACGGAATCTTTTTGAGCTGGCAATTTATTTATCTTGCTCGCCATTGAAGGGGAGTAGGGCTTGCTATATCAGAAAGGAAAATCTAACTACAAACCAAATATAAAACCATATATAATGACTTTAATTTAAAAAAAAAAATAAATAAATAAACTACAACTTTTGCTTTGTCAATGTAAAATTTTTCAATTAATTAAGGTTTTGATTGAGATAAAAAAGGCAGTGTCACAAGCTGGATTCGAACCCACGACCTTCGGCTAAATAAGCCGCTGTCCTACGAATTGAACTATTCTTCGATTCACTCTGCCTTCAACTCACCCTATCACCCTCAATCTTTCGAATTTCCCCCTCGAAAATCAGGGTTCGATTCTCGGCGTATTATGAAGTGGCCACGGGGAGCTTTAGAGCTAATCCAAAACCATAATTAATTGAAAAGAATTCGAAAAGAAAAGGTGAATTGGTTAAGCAGACCGCGAAATTTAAAGGAACGGTGTCAACCTGGTTTATCTAGGAAAACTGTAATTTCATCTATTACCCTATACAATCCAGATGAAATATAACACCTTCACAGTATAATATAAAAAAATAATATGTCGGCCAGATAGAGTTGTGTTTAATTAATACTACATACACAGGTTAACACATTAAACAGCAGCATGACAACGGCGCAAAAAAAGGATAGTAGAGTTTTAAAAAAATATTACCTCAGCGTGATTAATGCTAACAAATCAAGATTGACCTTACGTCCCCATCTTTTCAGACACCTCAGTTTACGTTAAACACAGTTTCCTTGTTGTATATCACGATTTATAGTAAGTTGAGGAACCCCACGACATTTGGAAAATACGTATGCCCTTTTTCCGCAACAACTAGGAGGTTATACAAAACCCGCATGTGTGTGTACGTAGGCACGCTATTTGGCGATGCAAAGAGGAGCATCTCGGGAATTGGCCGCATTTCTGGAGTCGCCTTAAGAACCAAACTCATAAATTGTAATACAATTTCAGCCTCTGCCACTAAAATGTACCAAAGTGGCCCGGCCACTCCCATGAAGTATACACATGCATACTATATTTAAGTAAATAAATCTTTAATTTCAACTACTAACTACATACCTTTCTACTACAGTAGTATCCCTCTACCACCAGCTAATGAAGTCTTCTAGTTTGTACTGTACAAAAACTTACGTGGAACACCCACACTTAAAAGAATGCCTTACTATCCAAACAGGCTTCGTCCCATTTGTTCCCAACTAGACGTCGGTACAGTTAATCCTGGCACCTTTCTCAGCATCTTGCATCCTAATTTTCTAGAGCTTTTCATTAAGCTTGATGCTTTTTACCAGATCCCAAACGTTTGTTAACGGCTCCATGTTCCTGCTGTTCCTCTTCCGGAAGTAGGAATCCCAACCTCCTCCTTTGCACCAACAGAGGTTTCACTGTTTTTTCTTTCTGGGTTGCCTAGTTACTTCACGACTAGCAAGGAAACCTACATCCCTCTACTCAAAAGTCTTCAGACTTCGTAAATTACTGTTCATTAAACTGATTGTTTAGAACAAAAGGCTTATACCACTGTAAGACCTATTTGGCAATAGGGCATGGAAATGAAGGTCTCAACCGAACGTTCCAGCCTGAACGTAACCCATCCTAATAATCCAAAATGCTCAGAGCCGACCTGTCTATGTATCCAATCTTACCATTTACAGGGATCTTGGCATCTAATTTATTCTTGAAGTAGGCAAAAACAAAATAAAAATCTGAGAGAAGTCTCACAATCGATCATTTTCGTCTATTTCTGGGTTGATCAAATACGGCATGAGAGTGTGTTAGGACAACTGACGGAATAAAATGAAACTTTGGTTTCTACCTATTAACCTGTTTTCATTAACATCGTTCGATGAACTTTCCCAGGAAAAGGATAACCCGTCAAAACGTTTTGAAAACAAAAGAGAATTGCAAACTACAGCAAAATTTCATTGTTTATTTTATCCCTCTACCGGACTGCTTCTATACAATGATTATCATGCCTTTCTTGACAGTCTGTCGACGACTACTTTTTATTTTGGTAATTGTTTTACTTTTTATGGCTGCATTTGAGCCGGAGCAAGAATAAAATGTGGGCGTTTAATTGGTAATATTCAGACGCCCCCATGTGGAATGAGACTTTTGAAGCACCGACTAAAGCACAGATAAATAGACTTGATTCGTTATCTTGCTAATTGAAGTAATTAACAATCTTTCTCTTCTTGGATGGCTCTTGGTAGAGGTACAGAAGTAGATGGAGTCTTGTGTGCAGTATTCCAAATTTCTCTTCCTGAAAACATTAAAACATAAAATGCTCTCATAAAATTTATATCTTTACATCATATAATTTTGTTGTAACAACAGGGGCCGTTAATTTCCATGGGCGAAAGTAAAATGAGTCAACGATACGGGCATTATAAGTAAATCCATTATGTGACTTATCCGCAGTTGTAAGATAAACCGCATTACTTCTTAATCTTTTGTCCCTAGGTGTGAAAGACAGCATGCGTGAAAGCAAAATTATTTTCAAATTCATTAGATTTCGTGATCCTATTGTCCAAATAATATCTTTCAATAAATTAATCTTTATACTAGGTATTGGTGTAGATAAAAAAAAAACGGCAAAAAGAAGGGAAAATTCGAAAGGTTGGGTTGAGATGGGATGTGGGTGCCCGAGTGGATCGAAGTCACGACAGCTCAAGTGGTAGAGCAGCGGCGTGTATCAAGCCGAAGGTCGTGGGTTCGAATCCGGCTAGTGATACTGACTTCTTTATCTCAACCAGTACCTTGTATAAAGATTGATTAATTGTTTTCGAAATCGACCGCCAGAAAGAGGTTTTCTCTAAAAATCACATTAAAAAAATCTAGACTATAATTTGTTTTGTGAAATTCAAATGTGCAGTTTCATCAGGAAAAGTTAAATCAGAGTAATTGGACGACAAAGAAGGCAAAAATCCTGTCTTTCACCCATCGGAAGGAGGGCCCGACACTGCAAGATGACCCCGACCTCGTTCGGCGAAAGTGACACAAAAATCCCCGGAATTCGTCGACTTCTTACTTAATCCCCCGTGGAAAAATTTGGTCCACATTTTCAAAATCAAAAAATTTTCGTTCCGAATCAGGCCGGCGCCACACTAGACGGATTGCGATGGACGTTTTCGCGACGGAAATTTCCGCTGCATCACCTTACATTCAAAACACACAGCCAGCGACAGACTGAAGGAAATGTCTCCGTCGGTGCACCAGCATCCGTCGACGGAATTTTCCGCTGGGTTCCGTCTGAAAAGATCAAAGCAGTGCAAAGTAGATGAGGTACGCTATACTAACGGCGGACAAGCGTGGAAGAGGTAGGACGTGCAAATTGCTGCTGGTCTAGGATGGACTTGGACCAATTTATTGAGGAAGTTCTATAGTCATCCTATAATATTGGAAGAATTTGACAGGATAGCGTCCAAGTTCCCCATACAGACAGTGTAATTGACTAAGTGCTACCCTTTTCATATTCAATGGATGAATCCAATTTCTCTTTTCTCTTCTGCTTCTCCATAGCCTTGTAAATACACAAAATAAAAAGTTGTTTCATTGTACCGTTCATGATCAACTGAGTGACGTTATCAACTCCATATCCAAACAGTCGTCGAAATCATTCCGTTCAATTCCGGATTTTTCTTAGCGAAATTCCGTCACGAAAACTTCCGTCGCATTCCGTGTAGTATGGCGCTGGCCCAGTAATGAAAAAATGGCCTCGAAACCTTAAACGAACTGATATGGTCGTGACGGTACATAAGGTTTGTGAAGTCCTGTATGCTCCTCCTCTTCAGTGATGTTTCTAGTAGCACTAGGCCAAAACTCTTAAATTCCTTGTGAATCGAGCTAGATCTTCCTTAATCCTAACCCTAACGATGTTGTACCATAAAATAGGCAAGAGTTTAATTGATGCTTGAACCCAGCATATGTCCAAGTGGTGTGACGCCTGTACTTACCCTTCATAACTTGTGAGGCGATTCACAATTGTCACAAAACTACTTCGCTTGACAGTCGACGAATGCTTTTCATACGACGGGCCTGAATAGCGACTCTCGGAATTCAGATGTTTCTTAACAGAACTAACATTGCACGGTAGCATCGCTACCTTCGAATTGGTCAGGCTTGGGAGCCCAACTTCGGCGGGTAGGCGGGTGGACTCCAGGCTGCTACGTCCCTCTGCGCCTTAGAAATTTCGAGAAACTCAGCTCTGAGGTCAACATGGACGCTTTAAAAAAAAAAAATATTTAAAAAATCTAATTGATAAAGTGTTGACTAGAATTAGTCGTGGGAATGTGTAAACTATGATTCAATGAATAGGCTGCACGTAGAACAACTATTTTCTGCTAAAGTCAGCCGTTTTCAATGGAAAATCTTGTCTTTTTTGCCAGACAAACGGACCATTATAGATCATCAAATGGCTTGGTAAGAATTAAAATTAGAAATAGAAATGCTAGTTAGAAGTAGAAATGCCTTGGCATGAACCGAACAGGGGACAGAAGAATGTCATTGGACTTTCACCAGAAGGGTTCTCACTCCCCGATGTGCTGACACTACGTTCCTTCATAATAGTTCACCTACCCCGCCATGCTGCCGGGTCGCCAGTATCTGCCTTAAGCCAGATGCCCAGGAGATCGTCGCATGCCAACCAACGAGTATAGGCTAAACCGGGGGCTTGCAACAGCTTGGTCATTTCAGCCCCAACGCATACAAACTATAATCTAACCTAATGCTACTTACTAACTAGCTATAATATATCGCACACATAAATACATTCAGACTTAAGAAGAATGTTATTTAAGCAGAAATCTTAAAAGAAAAACAAAATGATTAAAATTGAATAAAGCTGAGATGGCAAGATTGACTGTACAAGTGTAAGCGGTGAAGTTCGTTTCTCGATCATATCGCTGATCAATAACACAATGATGGCGGTTTTGTTTATGCTTTCCTTTTGAAGGCCAAGTAAAATGTTGTTTGACTACGAAGATTAATATCGTAGATTACTTTAAAGAAAACCTCATAGTTCTAAATGTGGTCTTTTAATGGAAAAACAGTCCACATCCACCTTAAATGATTGTATTTTACAATTGGTCCATTTGACAACTTGTGTTAAAATGGTTTGAAACTGCTTTATCGCCTTACAACAAGGTTGTGTTTTCGTTTCGAAAAATTGGTGTGTCATTGTTGTTTACGACGTTTTTGTGATGGTGATGATGATGCAGAATTATGTTTTTTTAAAATATTGTTTTGAACTAGATTACTGAGTCGCTAACGTGAATGTTTCCAGAGGATAAAAACGGGTTGTTCAAGTTGTTTTTATGAATCTGTGCGCAACTAGGCCACTTCTTACTTTTGTTTTATTACCATGCAATATTTGATAATAGATTTTGCCTGTAACTCCTAAGAGAGATTTAAGTCGCTTGAAAATATGTTTGGCTTCTCTAAATCTCCATGACCCATCATCCTACCGTCCAATTAGTCTGTTACTTATAATTCATTCTTGCAACCTTATCTTTGACCTCCTGGTATTCTCATTCTACTATTCAATAGTGCTACCACTTTTAAGCAGAAGGAATGTTGCTCGAAGGTAAAATAAGCCTTCAATTGGGTATAGACTTCCGGGCTGCTCTGGAAGCTCTTAAGACAACCCTTCCTTTCACCTACTACCTGATCATAAAATCCTACCTATTCTTAATTTCAAGTTATCAGTGGCCCCTCTATATCGACGACTATCGCACAGATGCAGGGGTAGATGCCACCAGGAAGTATATTAGGACCCATCCGCTACCCAATATACAAACATAGTAGTCATTCCTACCTTTTCTGAAACTAGGCTCACCTCCAGTGAGGGTGACACCGCCGTCCTTTGTTCTCATAAAGATCCTGTCATCTCAACCAGAAACATACAGACCAAGTCACATCTCTTGAGTTATATTTAGTTCAAACTTCAAAACGACAACACTTGTGTCTTCGGAGAAAAACGCTCCTCCCATCTACTAATTTTTCCAGTTTACACATCCATCTGCGGCGTTCTTCCTTGGGTCGTCCATGCCGTCCGGACCACTACTATAATAACCCCCATATTATTAGCTAATGTAGTCCGCTACTTTCGACTGTACATTGATAAATGACTTACACGGAACCCACACACAAAGCTTAAACTTAACTAAACAGAAGCTTCAGACTTCTTAAGCTGGACAAACGATCCAAACTGATACTACAAACAAACGACTCATTTAAATTCCTGAGATCCATGTGGATATAAAGCATCGAACTTTGGGGTTCAACAAAACGTTCAAACATGGCACCCAATCCCTATAATCCAAATTCCTCCTAACCATCGTCAAGGCTCCCATCTATGTATTCAATATTACCGTTCACAATGACATGATGTCCAAAATGTCCTTAAGTAGTGAAAAACCGCTACAAGAAATTTCATAATTATCCGGTCACAGACACCTCATGCCAGAATCCTTTCATCCCCCACCTATCCAGGACTTGGACATTAGGGATTTATTTACAGAAGAAAGTACTGTTTGTCCGAATTACTCAGTAAGAGCCCAACCACCTATTTTAACCAACCTCTGTCTCAACGCAGGAATATCCGTGTCATGAAACTTTTCTTTAAAAAAAAGAGACCAGAAGGACTTGATCCGTACAGGTCTTAATTATCGCCTTAACTGAAAATGCATAATTATCGTCTTTGTGACTACATTAACGTTGCTTTGGCGTGTGTGTCAACCGAATTTTCGACTGTGAGCAAATTTTCTGCTGGCTTGTTGCACTTCACATCGCATTTGTCGCATTACCCGCTTGTGAACAATAACTACGGACCTCAATAACCATAGTGTATGGTCGACTCCCTTTTACCAGTTCTTCTTCCGATTTTACGCATCATTTGGCCGTTTAAGCAGTTCAACTCTTGCAGGGACACCGAGGCAAAAAAAAACGCTACTAATTTGTCACTTTTATTTTTTACATGACTATTAAAAAATGGCTATGACGACTAGCTAGGGGTCGGGTTAAGAATTATCAGAATTGTACACTGTGGAACCTCCAGTTAAATTTGAGCGAATCTTGGCGATGGCTCTTGAGTTTAATAATCTTAACTGGTGATTTTGTGCGTTTGTGAAGAGTGGATAGTAAAGCGAAGATGATCGAAATCTCATATCGATATTTGCCAAAGTTTAGGGAAGATCACAATGAGGTATTACACTTAAAACACCTCTGAAGATGATGAAATGCCGAGTTTTGTCTGACAGACCAAACCAGGCCCTACTACAAGTCTATCACCCAGCAGACCTCAAGAATGAATCTAATAACAAAATTATTAACCATGGTCTAGGGTAGAACTTACTAACGTTTAAAAAAGCACCACTTAAGATGACGAAATGCCAAATCGCGACCAAAACGGTAAGGAAAACCGAGGATAGCATTGCATACTAATCGTGTTACACCTGCTAATAAATGGAAAAAGGTTAAAGCAGTAAATACGTACACGTCCGTGAGACAAACTCTGACGTCAAGCTTATCATTCCAAGTTCATTCCATACTTAAACCTTAGCAAGGTAAATTTGCATTGAACCTCGTTAATGATGTGCGTTTCAACAATGCCCCTTTTCACGCAAAACTACGCTAATTTAAGGGCTGCAAACTACTCAAATTCAGGGTGCTTATTTGAATTATACGTCAATACTTTTCCATTGGTACGAACGTGAGCTTGCAAAACCGATGGAGGCTTTTAAATACGAAACTTGTATTTCGTATCCTGGCAATTCCGAATATGCGACCTGTCGCGTTTATTTTTAGCTTTTAATTTGTAATAGACTTGATGACGAACAAATTTATTGATGACCCTGTTGCCTTTTCTTGGTATTTATTGCAACGCCGACTTTTCTTCAATTTTGTTGTGTAACCTAAGTGCCCGGGCCATTGAAATAGTTTTATAAGATGCCATAGCTGTGGAGAAATGATGTTTAAAAAGTCCATCGTTGAATAATATAAAACCATTTTTCTTTATTTCGATTTATTTCCCTATGAGTAATTATTAATAGATCATGCACTTCTTTTCTGTTGTTAACATACGAAGAGAAAATTATAACCCTATAAGGCGTGGCTAGTTCAGGCGGTTTCTCAAGTATTCATAGAGAAATTTTATAAAAATTCCCCATCGACCCCAATCTAGATTAGTTTATTATAGGGAATAGTTAACTGGAGGAATATGGAGTACTCCATCTGCCAAACAGTGTGAATGCGATCAATGTATGCAGGTATGAATGTATTTATTGGTGTGATTGTGTATCGAGTATGTAGCGGTATTATGTTAGTGCTTCAGGGCTGAAATGACCAAGCTGTCGTATGCCCCTGTCAAAAAAAAGGCCTGGAATATCGGAGACGTTCGATCTAAACATTCATTCCGAGTTCAAAAAAGAATATACCCCAGAGCACAAAGACTTGAGATGGATGGTGACGTACTGCCTTCCTCTTCTTGCTTGTAACCCTGACTTCGTCACACCTTATATAATACTATTTTCTTTTCTGGGAAATCTTTTAAAATGTTGTTAAATGTAGTTTTTACAGAACTCATTTATAACCTGTGACAACGATAAATGCACATCAAGGCGAACATCTTATCATAAGTAACTGTCGGATTTAATAATAATTTTTTTAGTTATAGAACGTGTGCATCTCGTAAAATTGTATCCATTCCAAACAATACAGGTGATTTTGCGAGCCTAAGGCAATTTCGTCCAGGAAAGTGACTTCCCGGAAAACCTCGGGAGGTCAAACCATTTCCTCCGTTTATCAGTCCAGTTTATGCCTGGACCCTCCCATCGTTGTAATGTTGCCCTTTATTGATTTCAAAGCTTGCTAATATCACTGAATTGTGTTCGGAACCATTACGAAACCGCGGAGGGGAAACTGAGGTGTCTGAAAAAAATGGGGACGTAAGGTCAATCTTGATTTGTTAGCATTAATCAGGCTGAGGTAATATTTTTTTTAAGTCCACTATCCTTCTTTTGCGCCGTTGTCATGCAGTTGTTTAATGTGTTAACCTGTGTATGTAGTATTAATTAAACACAACCCTATCTGTCCGACATATTGCTTTTTTATAGTATGCTGTGAAGGTGTTATATCCCATCTGAATGGTGTACGGGAATTGATAAAATTACAGTTTTCCTAGATAAACCAGTTTGACACCGTTCCCTTAAATATTTCTGTCGGGTGACAATCAAACAGAACGAATCTGTCGATTTTACAAAATACCGTTATAAACTCTGAAAAGTGGACTGTGGAAACAATAGTTAATAATCCAGTCGCTGGGTCTCTACGAACATAAAGGTTATGTATTAAATATATGAAAGACATTATCATTATGTATTAAAAAATATGTTTGGCATTTGCTGTTAAAGTATTGTAAATTTAAGTAGTTGTGGGTGACTTACTGGGTAGGACTAATTTCGCGGTTTCGATGTGCATTCCAGCTTTCACTCAGTTAGGAATTCACAAGGTTCAAAAATATGAACATCTACTTAAAATATTGCAAATTATCGTTTCGAAAATAGTGGATTTATTGCGAGATTTACAACCCGTCCATTCTATATCGGGTTATCCTCTAGTGAATAGTAACCAAAATTACACGTTAACCGTATGGAGGTTCGATCTTTCATAGTATGCTTGGCATTTGGACTAGTCTACTTCAATTTAATACCCCTCCTACTGCGGTAATGGTGTGGCATATAGGAAGAAAGTCTGAATCCTCTACCAGTACTTTAACGTCAGAGCGCTTTTACGATTTCTTCTTATCTATTTTAAGCTGCTTTATAACACCATTGTGAAGCCGATATGGACTTCCTGGAAGTGTGGGGTATATCCAAGGTTCCATATCCTCTGCAGCCAAAGAGCGGAAATCCAACGGAACTATCCATACACACCTAAATATTTCTTTTGTCGAAGAGTCTGATGTCGAATATACTCGTCAATTTCGAACCCTCCTCGTCGATTAAAAGGACGATGGCATAGGTATCTTCTTTCCAATGATAGTGAAACTAACCTCGATTAAATAGAGAACCCTTAGGATCCATAGGAGTACTGCCAATGGATAGTTTCTCCTCTCTTGTTTATTTATTTTAAACATTCATTGTTACTTTAATCAATTGAAGTGAAATATATTGTAAATTAAACAAAAGCATGACGTGAATTTAAAGTAGTGTGAATAAACGCTGGGACGGCAACAAACCCCTTGAAGTTCACCGGTCATCTTAGGTTCTTCTGTTATCATTATATTTTCCTTAAATTGGGATCCGTCGTTTACTTTTTGCCCCTTTGTCCTTATTATTGGGAGGTTAGTATCGTTCTTTAACTGATGGAACTGGATTAAAATATCGCTGCAAGTTTGCATGAGGGGAAATATTCAGCGACTGGAAATAGTCAAAACTGTTCCATGTGTTCTTGCTCATGTGGATTAAGGATGTTATCCCGGATTTATGTACACGTGGTCATATCCCCGATGTAAAAGCTGTAAATTTCAAGGAAGACCATTGGCAGAGATCCTCCGGATGAAGTGTTTAACTATATTTATTTAAAAGAATGAATGAACAGTCATATGCGCAAATCGGGTGTTCAATAATCACCAATAGGTGGAAAATGAGCTGGGCTTATTTGCTACAGTCCCGGGACCCAAACTTTTATATGAAGGTCATAACTGTGCTTGTAACTTGTTGGAAAAAGGTTATACATGGAGACTAAGTATTTCTAATTATTAAACCCGCACAGTCTGTTCTGCCTACCTGGTGAAAATCTAATTATATAATAATCTGTAGTTGAAAACTTAAATAAATATTAAAATATAAAATTAATAAATTTATTTTATTACGTTTTAAAGGTCAGCAGACTTTTTGACGATACATAGGTAAAAGGGGACATTTCAAACTTTAACATCTTCGCTGTAAGAAAAAACAATGCCGAAATGCTCAGGTCTGCCAAGTAGAAATATGAAGGAAAATTTATTCAACCGCTTATATATTTTCCCGACGCCCACCCGTATAAACGTTTCCGGCCGATTTGGAATGAAAAAGAGATTTTCCCAGACAAGTTTTCACAAGTGTATGTAAACGTCAGGGACATCCTCCCTCGTCACATATTCATCAATCCATATTAGATAGCGCATTAGTCCGATCGGCTCACGTATAATTTGTTCAGACGGTTCCTCCGTAAGCAACCGGGTTACTATTTAATGAAGGGCCTAACCCAGGATACGCACCCGGTCGCATCGAATCTTCTTCAAACATTTCGTAATTAGATTGGGCCTAACTGAAATAAAAATAAGCACGTGGTCGTAAGCGATATTTGCAAGGGTTGTTCACCCTTAAGACGTGAGTCGAGAGGATGGACTAGTATTGATCCCATCCACGTGGTTTTTGTAACCGGCGCGGCCATGCCCATGTTCGGTCAAAGGAGTACTTGTCGCCCGTGGAAAAAACACGCCCCAGGGGTTTTAAAAGTAACCGTCGAAATTTTTCGTTGAAAGAGGGAGGAAAATTAATGTGGTTTTCCTTAACAATGGCAGTCTTTCTTGAAATTAATACGCGCCTGAACTGTCCGATAGTTGTTTCGGGGAAAATGTATTAAATTTAGTTGCCTACACTTAGGTTAATTGTTGCGCATAAGTTTAATTTAATAACATATTATGAACACAAAATGAACGCAAAAATAAAACAGCAAAAAATAAACTACTCATGAAGAGTTACTCCAGTATATTATCATTACTCAATTTCACTGTCATTTAGGAAGTCGCGTGGCGAATGACGCTTTAGCCGACGGGGAGGATTATTTGGGAGGGTGCGTGATGAAAGGTTTCTTACATAGGGGTTTGTGTGACTGGATAATTATTTGTGAAACTTCTTATAGCGGTTTTTCGTTACACCAAAGACATATTAGATATTAAGGTAATTGTTAATGATAAGATTGGATGCTTAAAAAAGAGGATTGACGATGATTAGAATGATTTTTGATTGTAAGGAATGGATATGTGGGTGGTTGGAAAATTTTGTTGTACCGTAAAGTTGAAAGCCGCATGCCCAAAAGAGTCTCAGAATGATGATATAAAAGAGCCAGTTTCGATTGTTAGTCCAGCAATCTTTTTCCGAAGTCTGAATCGTCTGTTTAGCTCTTGCCTTTTTGAGTTGCCTGTGTGGGTTCCATGAATGTCGTTTGCCAATGAGGCTCAAGATAGCGGACCACATTAGCTGGTGGGGTCTATGTGGTAGATTAGGGATTTTTTGTCCGATGGGTGAAAGTTATTTGTTTACATTTTTGTATGCTTATTGTTATCTTCCATCTCTTGAACAACTGCTCAAGGTATGTGAAATGGGTTTGCAGGTTTCTTGTTGAGATGACAGGATCTTGATGAGAACAAAAATGGCGGTGTCGTCCGCATAGAAGGTGAGGATCGTTTCAGAAAAGGTATAAAGATCTGAGATGTATACTATGTAGAGGATCGTAGAACCCTTTCTTATGGTATTTGTCGGTTAGGTAACCTTTAGAATGAGGTTGTTGGTAAAAAGGTGGACTCTCTTAATATCTCCCAGAGCAGCCACGATGTCAGCCAGTGTCCACCATATCCGATAGTATCCATGTGTACCTAGGTATTTTGCCTCGTTGCCGTAGGCCGTAGCGGTTTTCAAGACCGACGAGAAGAATGAATTTTTCGATTGATCCGCATGAACTAATTTTTCTTAATTAATGTTAATCCTCTATTTTGCTATTTATGGAGTTGATTTGATAGGTCTTTGGTGAAGAGCAAGACTACAGGGACTAATAAAGTGTCTTGTGGTACTGCAGCTTGGATGGGTGTGAGTTCTCAATATACCTCTTATTGCTTACTAAATACATATCAGCAAGTAGTCGGCTGGCGTGGAGTTTCCTCTTTTAAAACCCTCATATCAGATTTTATTTATTGCTTGGGTCACATTTAGGAAAACGTTTTTCCACAAGTACTTGTTCAACGACTCTGGTGATATGGACGTGGTCAATCTTAGATAGTTGTGGAAAGCCAAACTGAAGGTAAGGTTATTTAAGTTATTTCTCACACCTCAGTAATTTGACATTTAATTAGGGTTCTTTTTTATATTCAGAAAACAGACAATAGAGAAATTGGCCTCTATCATCATATATAGTGATATCAAAATAATGAATCGAGCTCGTGCGGACGTTTATCTCTGGTATATGGATTATGATGATCTTTCATTTATGTGGCATATATTTAAAAGCCCAAACACACAGAACGCGTTACTACACGACGTTCGGCGTTACTGTAACGTCGCGTTACGGCGGTACAGTTGTATTGCATTGCATTGTATCATCCCGGCCACACACTTCTCGTTACCACTCAGCGCTACCTTTCGGAACGCGACGTTAACTTTTCGGGTTGTACAAAATTACAAAAGTAACGCACGTTACCGGCGTTGTTGGTGACTTTTTTTCTCGAAAACGTGGTTGACGGTACAGAGAAACTCATTGAACAAGTGAGAAAGTATATACCTCTCACCGAGCGGTGATCTTTATGAGAGCGCAGTTCCCTGCACAGACGGTGGTATTCACCCAGGTCTCCCCTCCTTCTATTTAATGGGTGAACCCAATACCGCCTACTCCTATCACTCTCAATTAAAGCAAGAAGAACCAAAGCTTCCACCTCCTCAGAACTATTCATGATTGCTGTACAAACTCAACCACAGTACTGGATCGTCCGCCCAGATAACGCTGCGTGTGTGCATAGCCGAACGCCGCGTTATGGGGCGTTCCAGTAGCGTCGCGTAGTAACGCGTTCTGTGTGTTCGAGCCTTTAGTGTGCAGGCTGCTTAATGATCCGGCTCATCTGGGCCAGAAATTTGTTTGAAGAAGCAAATGACTTGACGTCAGGGTTGTAAGCAAGTGGAGGCGGAACACTGATTCCTCTCATTTCTTCGCATCCCGTCTGTGTTTAATACGAACCGTGCACTGGAGTAAAATAAGAAACATACTATTTTCGAGAATAATTTAAGCAACATAAACCTAAAATGACGGTTAAATAACCAATATTGACCGAATGCTGCTCGAGTATATACTATTCACCGAACACTTTCACAGATTTGTTTAATCAGCTTTCGTCCGCGTCCGTTACAATTTAACTAAATTATATTTTATTATTTTTCACGTTGCATCACACATTTTAGTTCCTTTTGTTTCCAGTACACTCTCTTTAGTTAATCGTCTAATTTTCAGCCACGTGGAACCACAGCCGGGAACAATTTGCACCCCTCATGCCGTATCTAGACCAATGAATCGTGGGTAGATCTTACAATTTTCCACTTTACTGCTTTGAAGAACGTTCCCACAGAAAACAACTTCCTTTTTACAAAAAGGACCTCAAACGAATGATAGATTTTAGAAACCAGTCAGCCAGAAAAAAAGAAAATAGAAACACGATAAAATAATATCTATACGTGTGTAGAGATTAGTGACCGTTAATCGATATCTGAATAATAATTTCTATACGTTCGATGTGTATCAGCCTTTGGATTATGGCGATTTATAAAAGTCTAATAAACAAAACTTTGGAACTCGGGAAAAGCTTTATGGTGTAATGTTATCTTACAGCAAGATAAGCAATTTCGATAACAGATTAGCGGGAAATCTCGTGAGTGATAGAGCTTTAAGAATGGCGTCAAATACTTTGTTGCCAACACACGGGCAGAAACATAACAAAAATAACGCTGCGCCTTCACTAAACTCACGGGATTTCCTGCTAACCTCAAACAAAATTGCTAAAATCGGCATTCCTATGAAGCAATTTTAAGAACAAAAGATACAGTAGTGGGGAGAAGTGCCACGCGGGAGATAGAAGATCCCAAGATGGAGTTTTTAGATTGGCTCCAAAATGCTCAGTGTTGCCAGAGCATTCCAAAAAGGTGGTTTTTGATTGCCGCCAAAAAATCAATGCTACCAATACACAAGGAAAACACTGCACCCTCTCCAACCTCATGGGATTAGCTATGCTTACGCACATTTGGTAATTTGGTGTCCCCCTGAAGAAAGTGTTAAAGTATTTTTCTCTATAATTTAAATATACTTAATCGCAAGTTTCACTAATGATTAGTCACTCACTTCGCCGTTCACACTTTGAAATATGATATTTGAACCAAAGGAAGGAAATTTGCCATTTTCTTTGTTTTTATAACGTACCACTGATGAATGAATATTATAATGGGAGGAATGCTGTAAATGGAATGCTGCACGTTTGACCTTTGCCGACCTCCAAAGGAACCGTAAAAAGAACAAAATGTGACCTACTTTTCTGTATTATGCACACACTCGATATTATGATCACGTTTTAATTTCTGTTCTTGCGTAATAATAATACTGTAATCATAATTGTATTACCATAAAGGAAAAAATGAGTAAATTGTATGATTTGCGTTGATTGATTTATTATTAACAATAAACAGTAGAAATGGCTTGGAAGAAAAAGGATATCTTTGACCCGGGCAAACAGAATCTTCTAGACGTAGATGTGAGCCGCAAGGTCAGAAGAAATTACATAGATAATAAGGGGCACGACGAGACGCTGCATGCGCCTACTTACTTCGTCCTCTTTGCCATTTAAACATTTTTAAAGAAACAGAACATTCGGTTTTTCATTCGCCGAAAATATGAGAAAAC
Source organism: Cimex hemipterus (assembly GCA_039619505.1). Classification (NCBI taxonomy): domain Eukaryota; kingdom Metazoa; phylum Arthropoda; class Insecta; order Hemiptera; family Cimicidae; genus Cimex; species Cimex hemipterus. The sequence goes on along the minus strand of CM077100.1, from coordinate 25,669,154 downwards.
TATGGAGAAACACTGATTGGTACAAACCCCTTGGACTAACGGGCTTAAAATGTTTTACGATTTGTTGTTCGATCATAAGTCATATGATTAAGGCTCTCCAGAGAGACGAAGACTTATTTAAGAATGAGTAATTCCGCGATTAACCCGTTATATCTTTGTTTCCTCGTCGCTTGAATCATATCCGTCAGCTGGGGAGAAGAGCACACATGGATATAAAAACGTTGCACGTTATCTTCGAATCATTTGGAAAATCTCCAAATAATCGTTTTGGTCTACGATTTATTAACGAAACTCAAATGCCCGTATATAAGGGGGGAAACGTGTTTAACAAAACTGTATATTAATCGGTATTGGCCTTCAATTGCCGGCTCCAAGACAGAATTAGCCGGATTTCTTTGCACAATGACAATTTTTGGAATGGCTCCGGCAGTTATTCCGTATGTGTAAGGATCATGCAGACACGTGTAATCCTGCGAACTCTCTGGTAACAGGGTTAATTATAGAGTTTTCCAATTATGCTTTCACCGGCGTTCTCTATACCCTTGTGCAAAACAGCGTTGAATTTAATATACGTCATAGTAAATTTGGGTATGTGCGCACTTGGGCACGTTCCGAAGAGCTGAGATGATCTTGCTAAGATGACCCATCTATACAAATTTAATACAGAACCAGTGCCACTTAGAGATGCTATTAGCGATGATTTCAAAATCTTGAAGAAATCGGTACATATTTTCCTCGAAAAAGCGCACATTGTGAATCACGAAATATCGGAATAAATACAAAAAATATTGTGATGATGTGAAATAGAACCTCGAGATGGTTATTCTGTAATTTTTAGTTAGTATTTCTTGGAGGAAAACCAGCTGGAGTTAAAATTCCAACATAGAATGGAAGAGTTGTAGATGTCGTTCTATTGTCAACTCATAAATTCACAATTTCAGAACTGTAAGCAGATGCTTATATTGTACACACTGTGAAATATTAATAATTATTCAAAGATCATGATGTAAATTTCAGAAAAACATTAATATTAATTATTATAATAATATTCAGTTAGTATTTATGAGAGGGAACCGTGTGGAGTATCATTTCTGGATAAACACTGTGCACTCGTATAATGTTCCGACGCCTCTACTTTTTCATGAAAGTCACATGCCTCTGTGTTTTTCCATTTTTGAAGGTTGTACACGAATGTGGTGTGGTTAGTATAAAGTCCTACAGTCAGGGTTTTAGTCTTCCTGGTTGACTTTTTTAGTTGTTCTCCACATGGTGAATTCATCCAATACCCGAGCATTTCTTGCTCCATTGAGTTCAATCAGCTTTTCACATGGTCTGCAGTGTGAAAATTTGCTGCTTTGCTCAAAAGGGTGTGAGTGCTGCTCCTAGTTTTGCTTGTTTTTCAGCATGTTGCTTCCAACACCCTCGTTTCCTGGCAACCACAGACTTGCTTGGTTTCTTTTACCAAACTTTGAGTTGAAGGAGGAATCTAAAAATCTTTCAGTAATTGGCTGACTGAGATTCTGCACCGTTTTACGCAGTTATTGAGGTTCCCGAGTACTCTTCGTCAACAAGACTGTCTAGAGGATCTTTACCGCCCGCACTTGGCCTATAAGGCCTTATCAAACGTTTTGATTCTCATGATGAGAGCTGACGTACTTCCTCATACGACGGAATTGTGTTACCGCCGCAGCGTTGGTGTAGTGGGTCCCACCTCAGGGGTTGGCACAACCACGCTCTCCGCTTGTCCACTCCGAATGGTCGGGTCTACATTGAACATTGTGTCATATGCCGCACACAGGTGGCTAACAGGCCGAAATACATCGCCCCTCCCCGCGTATTCACTAGATAGAGAACGCAATTCTATCTCTCTGAGTGTAGAGGTTTCCCTAGCATAGAAACTACCGGGAACGCCCTGACAGCGGTTTCGGATTCAAGTGAGATTGCTACTCACCCCCTAGATGAGAACTGCCTACGGTCAAAGGTCTCTTGTCGAGCTCAGCCTACACCTGTCATACGCATTCACGGGACGCCAAAGGCCTAGCCTAGGTGGTCCGATCCTAGTTAGGTAGTTATTGTGCATATAATTCTAGAGCACATGCGCGGCAAATATGCGTTGCTCCTGTAAAACAGACATACCAATGTTTGTAATTGAATTATAATTTTGTGCTTTCTTTTCTAAAATTTTCTACCACCATACTAGGGTTTCATATGTGGTCAGAGGTCTACCCGTTTCTTATATCGTGTCTGTAGGCAGTTGGAGGTTTGGGCCCCTGTTTAACTAGAAATCGTTGGCCTAGCATCTTGCTGGAAGTAAGGATGACGTTAATCATCACGTAGAAAAGTATCCTAAAAATAAATTCAGAATTAGCGGTACTTAAACAAACAAGAGTTTGCAATTTTTGTTTATTCTTATTCGATGAAAGTTACGTTAAGCCGACGCCTTATACAAAAATGTCTTTCTGTACCGACTTCCTTCTCCACACCTTCAAAATCCAACGTGTATAAACATAAAACAGCAATTTCCAAATAATTAGTAGTAACGGTAATATTAGTTCACCAAAAGCTAAAAAGTTTGAAGACTAAGCCTAAAAGTTATGTACAGTTCATTTTTATTAAAGAAATAGTGTTTTAAACGTGCGCTTCAAGGATTAAATGTTTTTTTATGTATTTCATCGTTCCTCTTGGGTTTAACTGGTAACAACAGTTATAAAATGTCCCGGCATAGGCTTTAGCTGCTCTTGTCGAGAATCCTGGTAAAAAGGATTTTAACCTACTTTTCTCCCAGCTTTTCTCCTTTTTAGCTCTTGGTTTAACTCCGCCGAGAGGTCTTACTTTTAAAATTAAACTTTTCCAGTTGTTGGCATGGAGATTGTTCCTCATATTATAAATGTAAAAAAAACTTGTCGATAAGTTCATAATACAAATCCATCCGTTTCTCTGTATAAACGATTTAGATATAGATGTAGGCGCAGTAATAAAGATCGTTTCATATTTCATAAAGAAAGAGGTGTTTAGTTCGAGAGTTTTTTTTTTCGGGATCGTTGCCGTTTCCCTAGTGAACCGGGAGAATATCGATGTAATAGGAAAGGGAAGGGTTCTGCGTTTGGTGCAAGGGTGAGTTTACACGTGTAGAAGGGCGAAGAGGGTGGTTTGGAAAAGGGTCCTGCAATGCAGACGAAACCTCGAAAACGCCTTTCTCACCTCTACCTTGTCCTTTTCTCACACTACGGGTACCAGAAAAAAACAAACAATAAATTGTCTTTAAAAATCGGAAGGCGAGTAAATGATGTGTTCATAGATCATTACCGGGTTTACCAATATGAACTTTTTTTAAATGAAATTTGAATGTTCATGGATGAAACGGGAGGTCTTGGATACAATTTACAAAACCCACTCTTCGTTTCGTCCTTTGTCTTATTACCCAGTAGTCGCATGAGTCGGGAAAAACCAAAACTTTTTCTGAAAAAAAAACAAAAAAAAAACAATCGGTAGGCGAAGGCGAGTACCGCAAGGAGGCAGCTTAGGTCCTCTCCTATATACATTGTTCACCACCGATAACCCTTTAAATAACAAACTCCTTGTAACTATGTATGAAAAATTCGTAGATTTTCGTAAATTACAATCTGAAGTTGAACTGAACAAGCTGCTCTTGTGCTCATTGATCATGGCCATACAACGTATTTAAAAGTTAATTTTGCCATGATGGGTCAGCAGTGGGAAGAGATACAATTTACCTACGAGATCACTCTTCCTGCCCGAGTAGTTTCCAATGTTTTTCAAGTATTTAACTAAAATTTATAGCAATAATGAACACCTAGATTATTATTAGAGTCCCGAGCAGCCCCGTGTTGCTAAAACCAACTGCAGTTATTGTTAAAATATTAAACTTTAATTTTTGAACCATAAGGGAAAAAATCAAACAATCAAATAGACCAGTAAAACGCCATATCCGGCAATTTGGTTAAAAGGTTGGCAGAAAACCCGTAAGATTGGGATGGAGAGTTTAGATTGGCGCCAAGTAAACAAGTGATGCCAATACACGATCAGGAACAACACTGCACCCCCCCCCCATAAACTCATGGAATTAGTTAAGCTTTAGCAAATTTGCTAAATTAGGGGTTGGCAACGTTGGGAAAAGAAAAGGTTTATTAACTATGATCATTTCGTGTTATCAAATAAAGCGAGATAATCGTGGATAAATTAGGAAAATAGCTTAATAATGAGATTGATAATAGACTAAAAACGGTTTCCTGCAATTTGTTTATTTTCACACAAAAATATCTATTACAATTGTCTAGAAAAAAATGATTTATATTTATATATGCTTGTGTAAGTTATATTGTTGGTTCAAAGTTTTTTAAACTTTGTTTTATTTTATTTTTTTTCAGATTTGTCAAGAGCTCAGAGAGCACTTTCGGTCACGCTGCAAACCTTCAGATTTGAGTGTATAGGGACTTCACAAACAGACGACGAATTAGTGATATCTAAGTCATTAGCGGAATTTGGCAGGCTGATAGAAGCGATAGAAGACGAACGGGCTAAAATGGTGAGTACTCATTCTTCTCGATAAAAAAAAACAACTAATTTGCATACCTCTAAGCGCCAAGCACAGAGAATTCGTGAGATTTATAATTAATTTGTAATTTTTGGCTTAATAATTTTTTCATGCAGAAATCAAGTGATCGGTTTTTTTGTATGGGAAGTGTATGTTTAACATTTTAGTTTCTTTTGATGGTGTGTCAACGCTTCCTAATATTCCTCTTACTAAAACCTATAACATTATTTTAAAAACTTGGCGATTAATATAGATCCAAATTTCTTCATAAAAAACATTGACCTTCATGAAGAAGGCTTAAAAGTTCGCAATAAACAATATTTTCCTATGATAACAGTTATTATAGTCGTGGTATCGCTTTGGGAAGTTCCATACCTGTTGGCTTGAGTAGTTTTGAGCTAAGTGAGATATACATACAGCCATCTCCTTAAAAAAAACCTTGTAAATTAATAATTTAAAGCCCCGTATCCTTATTAAATATGCAATTATTCAGATATCGTGAGATGCAATTGGGATTTACAAACATAGTTTACATTAAGAAATGTAACCTCTTTTCCAAATTCTATATGTATTTTCTAAATGTAAACAATGTTTTTAAATCCCAGGCCCTGAAGATGATCTCAATAAAAGATCGAAACGTCGGGACGATGAAGAAAATGTTTTTCTGGTGCCTATTATTATTATTATTATTAGTTTTTAAGGGCGTTTTAACGGCTAAGGTCATTTCACACCCTAACATCCAAAAATTCTATTTTAGGTTTGCTGTATCTCTTCTGAGTGCTATAAAACTCTGACTCCAAACATTCACTCCTAACCTAATTTATCCTATTGCCATCCAAGCTTTGATTTTCTTTTCTTAATTCTTAATCGCTCCGGCAGCCTCAAAAGCTTCTGAAAAAAGAAATCATGCACGCACAACTCTTATGCAGACATTAGCAGGCATTCAATGGTAAAATGGGAAAAGGCCTAAATTTCATTGTAAATTCCAACAAATTTGAGAAAACTGAAAAGCGCTCTTCGAAAGGAACCCTGGGGACCCAGTAACTCCTGTAAACTGCTCGAAAGGTTGAGCCTTTGCCTAAAGGGTTGTAAAGTGAGGCAGTCGACCAAAATATGTTTTACTGTCAAAATTATGCGTTCTCCACTTCGCGTACATCGAGGACAAATTGGAAGGTTGTTGCCTATTAAAAGTCTATTATGAATTAACCTGATATGACCTATTCGCAATCTAGAGAGAATTACAAGTTCTTTTCTCTCAAGTTCTTCAGTTGGCCATTTATGTACAGCTGGCTTAATTTCTTTCATACTATCTCCACAGGCATTCCATCTTGCCGCCCACTTTCGTTTGATAATGTTTTTAACATAAGCGACTATATCATCCGGACGGAGAAGAAATTGATCTGTTCTTTGTGGATGGTTTGCAGCGTTTCTTGCCTGTTGATCAGCTTTTTCATTTCCACAAATGCCGACATGACTAGGAACCCAAACAAATACCACATGCTTGTTGAGTGTTCTGAATTCACAGAGATATTTGTGAATATCTAAGATGTAACCTATTATTATTATTATTATTATTATTAATAACCCAAGTCAGAGCTCAAATATTGAAAGTATGAAAAAAAAACAACATTATAAACATAAAAATGATCTTAGCTTACTTATATTAACAATATATCATAAAAAATCGTCAGAACTTTAAAAAAATGCGTTGTTGATTACATAAAATTTTAATTACCCTCGAATAAAAGGATGAATGTAAAAAAATGCAATTTACTTAATTAATTGTGATGATAAAATGTATAAGGATCAAATAGAAAATATGGGTAACGGATTAAAGAACCGCAGCAATGATACAAAATATTAAAAAAATAACAGCGCTTTCTTAATCATTCTCTCTCTCTCTCTCTCTCTCTCTCACTCTCACTCTTACGCTTTATAGCTCTCTCGCTCCCTCCTTGGTCTTTGAAATTATTGACAATTATAGAATATTAGCAAATGGTATGTATCGATCAAAAGTGTGAATTTGATTTTTTCACATATAACGCCAGAATCTGTCTACACTACAATAAATAGCATAACATGCAAATCCGTCGGACCGGAACAATCATCTGTTGCGTTATTGAAGTTAATTAAGTCTGAGATAAGTCACGTTTTATGTCATTTCTATAACTACTCGTTAGAATTACGAATTTATCCTAGAAAAAAGGAACTGAAACGTTATTTTATTATTCTACTGTTTAAAAAAGCTCCCCCTAGAGGATTGTCGATAGACCTATGCAACATAACATTTACGCTAGGCAAATTGTTTGATGAACCAGTTTTTCCAGAAAATGTATTCGTACATTGATGAAAATAATTTGCTAAATTTGGGCACACAATAACATTTTAAAAATAAAGATTCTGATGTTGGAAGCAAAATTAACGGCGCATCCAAATAAATTTTTAAACAATTAATGACTTTTAAAAAACCAAGTGGGATTTAAAAAAATATTAGATTTATTTGTTATAAAAAAATTGAATGTTATCTTTAAAAATTATTGCACGTGTGCATTTGGCAGATGAGACGTTATCGACTGAGTCACGAGGTGGGGTTAATAGACGGAAATCCTTGGTTTTGTAGTTGTCCCATTGTTGTTACAAAGCAGGCTCGCCCCGTCCCCGGCGCTCCCTTTATTTTCCAAACGCATCCAATGATTTTCACCTCGTGTTGTAGTTTTTCCTTCTAGGAAGTACCCCCCCCCCCAAAAAAAAATGGGTGGAATTGGGTCGGGAGTGAGGGTGGTGCTAGAAAAACAAACAGGAATTCTGATTACACGAGGGTAGGTGGCCCTTCTCTTTTTCTTTTCTATTCCCTTTTTTTCCCCCCATTCTCATTTGGTCCAGCCCCCTAGGGTCGTAGTTTCCTGCGGCCCGGAATCGAGACCATCACTACTCTTACTTTCCATATTCCTTTCTCCCACCTTCCAGACGGGAAATTGTGCACGAAGTTCGCAACAAGCCGTTACAAATCGCGGTCATTTAGTATATTCATAATTGATTATTTATGATTTACTATTACTTACGATGATGTCTGGGAGAAACGTTCATAAAATTGTAGCCATTCGGGTAAAAATCGAGGAATGGTACACGCGTAGATCAATCGTTGTTGCCTATCACATCCACGTTTCATTCTCTTTCAGTTTTCTCTTTGCCCTTCTCCGTCTGACACACACACACACACACACACACACACACACACACACACACACACA
>CM077100.1:25639162-25653629 GCA_039619505.1 Cimex hemipterus | reverse complement strand
GTGTGTGTGTGTGTGTGTGTGTGTGTGTGTGTGTGTGTGTGTGTGTGAGTGTGAGTGTGAGAGAGAGAGAGAGAGAGAGAGAGAGAGAGAGAGAGAGAGAGTGGACTGAGCTACTGAAGTTTTTTTTATGTATACAAATTTCGGCCGAATCTGTCCTCTCTGACAATTGCTTGAGTGAGTGATAGGTATACAGACAGAGGGAGAGATAGATAGATAGATAGATAGAGAGAGAGAGAGACGAGTTGAACCGACATTTCCTCCCAATGTTGTAGATTTTCAAAAATATTTAGAAACAGTTTAATAAATATTATCGGGCGATTTTAAAAGAAAAGTTGCATTCGGGATCAAATTTGAATTGCCTAATTATGCTTCTGTCGAAAAACGTTTTTTTCCCTCCATTTCAACATTTCATTGACCTCATAATCATATTCGTGAGCAACACCAAAGTTAGCAAATTTGCCAAAGCTTAGCTAATCCCGTAAGATTAGAGCGGGTGCAGTGTTTTTCCTTCGATGTTTCTTGCCGTGTAGTGGCAACATTGCTTTATTGGCGGCCAACATGGCCCTTTAGCCAACACTATTTCTTGTATCGATTGCTGTCATTGTTAAATATCACATTTTTATATGCCCAGTTTTTATAAATGGTTAAATTATTTTAACCATTTTTTTGTCCAAAGTCAGAACAATACCCATATTAGCTAATTTGTTTAAGTTAACGGCCAATTCCGTGAGGGCGGGCGCAGTATTGTTCCCGTTCTTTCTCATTCCCCCTCAAAAGTGACTATTTGGCTTGGGGATCGGTAGACAGACAGATATATAGATAAAATGGAAAGGAAGAGAAAGAGAGAAAGGCAGTTTAACAAGTCAAGAAAGGGAGGGTAACATAAACTACATGATGATTATCCTAGTCCTGATTGCGTCTATGGATAACAGACAGAAACTCACTCACTTACTCAGAGAAAGAACAAGTGTAATACAGGTGAAATACAAAATTTGTAAATCAAGGTGTAAACCTCAAAAGGTTGTAATTACATTAATTCACTATTTTCGTGGTCAGCTCGACCAAGTAATATATAACAATTAATTACGGTTTTTAGTTGAGATGAAAAAAAGTTAATAAAATTACGTTTTAACTTTCAATTAATTAATCTTTTTATGCAAGGCATTGATTGAAATGAAAAAGTTAGTGTCACGAGAGGGATTCGAACCCACGACCTTCGGCTAGATACGCCGCTGCTCTACCACCTGAGCTATCGTGACCTCGATCCACTCGGATATCAACTCCCCATCTCAACTTCACCCTCTCGTGCCATTAACTTTTTTTTCATCTCAACTAAAAACTGTAATTAATTGTTGTAATTTCACTATAAATTATAACGATGATAAGATATGAAATTAATATTTGCGCCGTTAAATTTGCATAGTGGTTTTGCTCTCCATTCGCATGGAATAGTCGACAAGATCCTTGACGGTTCCATTTGAGCGAGTACTACGTTTCTCAAGAATGCCGGTACGAGTTGTTTCATGGTTAGTAGGCCTTGTCTGTCGGCACATGTAATGAATTCAGGAGTGTAAGATTACGACTGTTACCGTTAACCTCCTATCTCGGGTCGACCTTCTTGCAGCACGGCTTTTTTCCTTTTCACTGACGTGAAACTGTTGACCATTCCCTCTATTTGAAATATCAAATGTGAATTCACAATCTAAATCGTGTTTTGCCGGCCTTTAGGTATCTGTTTTTCCCCCTGACGAGAGGTAAATATTAAAATTTTCTTTTCTCGATTTCAAGTTTTCCTAACCGTGGAAATTTCTCAAGGGCAGATATTGGTTGAAACAACACGTCCACGTCATTGTGAAATATTTGTTCACATTTCACAACAGCGTGTTTTTTCCTTTGATCCACGCTAACAATGCAACAAGTGTCACTTCATATTTTCTTGCAATTTATAATTAAACAAACAAAATGTAGGTTGTTTTTTTTCTCTCGAGAGGAAAAAATGGGAAAACTGTATATCAGGAGAAGCAATCTCCTCTTCCGGTTGTCAAATGAGGATCCCAAGGTTCCTAACAATTGTGTAACATCTGTCATTCTGATCGAATTAATAGGCGGAAGCAAATCTGGGCAATGAGTTCTGAACGAACGAATGAACCCTTCACAACAGAATATTCCGAAACTACGATTTATACCGGACAATAAGAGTTGACATGGATGTTCGCAATTGCCAAAATTCGAAATAACTATTGATTCTCATTTGAAAGCACCAGTATGAATTATGATGGGAAAAAATGTTTTTTTAATTATATATAAAAAAAACCACAGTTATATTTGGCAAATATAACAACCGCTGCACGATGCATCAAGGGTGCACCCATCTTGGTGGGTCAAGGGCCATGTTGGAGGTAGTAGATTCAAAACTTTTAAATTGGCGCCAATAAAGCAATGTTACCACTACACGGCAAGAAACATTGAATGAAAAACACTGCACCCGCTCTAATCTTACGGGATTAGCTAAGCTTTGGCAAATTTGCTAACTTTGGTGTTGCTCACGAAATAAACTATTACGATTATGAGGTCAATGGTGTGTTGAAATAGAAAAAACGTTTTTCGACAGAAGCATAATTAGGCAATCCAAATTTGATCCAGAATTTAAAATCGCCCGATAATATTTACTAAACAGTTTCTAAATATTTTTGGAAATCTACAACATTGCGAGGAAATGTTTCAACTCATCTCTCTCTCTCTCTCTCTCTCTCTCTCTCTCACACACACACACACACACACACACACACACACCCGCACACTCACGCACACGGACAGACACACACATGAAGAGAGTGTGAGTGAGTGAGAGAGGCACGTGAAAGCTGACCATTAAAATAGCACTGAATCAATAGAATCGCCCTTTTCCTGCCGTGCTTATTCCCAGTGAAACGTTCGTATTGAACAGTCTCCATTAAACTGTTCAAACTGTAACGGCTGTAAGTTTTGGAGTTAAGGCTGAGTGAGGCTCTCGAATTTTTAAAGGAATAAATCAATAATACAGCACTGTTATTTATACGGAGTGGAAGGGAACGTGGCTAGCTAAAATTTATAGGGTGGATCGGCCACCGTTCTAATTGTTTTCAGGTCGGTCAGTGTGTTTTCAATTTAAATACCCGGGCCTTTATACATTTTTTTTTTTTTGAAACTATCATTAATTTTCCAATAAATTACCTTCGCCGGTCAATCATTGTTCACATGAAGACTGTCTATTGGACCGGGGAGATCAAAAGGCCGTACACTACCAACAAAATTGTATATCTATTCCGACTAAACGCAGCTAGCTACACCGTCGGTAGGAAGTCCAGAGCCGTTTGGGACAATATTAAAGCTAACAAAAAATTAAAAAAAACGCCCTTATTCGGGTACCAGGGCACACAGAGCAGAGGAGCTACGAGATGGTCCATAAATTGTCCAAAGAAAGTTTGATGAGGAACAATCGGCTATGAACTCTTTTGTGACAACCAAATTCTCCAAACCATAGATCCATCAGTCTATAGGTTAAGAATTCTCGATTCAATTGGCTGAATTCCAGAAATATAATCGCTTGCATAAAAAAATGCGGATCGGCGCCGTAGCAGTTCGATGAATCTGTCTAACAGGCTCGGGCGGTACAAATAGACATATTTAATATCATTTTTTTAATTCGCCTTCTTTCCCACGACCAACGTGAAACCAGCTAGGTTGTTCCCAACGTCATGGCGATAACAAGTTTATAGGGAGATTACTACATCATACTACTATATACTATATACTACTCTCAATCAATGCGTTTTACTTATTACAAGCCACGCAATTCCGTAGAATCCCCATAGAAGGCTTAGGAGTGTAGAATGTAATGGAAAACTTTGACTGTACTAGACGTCATACTGCCGTAGCATCCCATTTGCCTATTTGTGACAAGACTGATATTCCCATAGAAGACTTCGGAGGTTAAAGTTTAATGGAATAAATACATACCTAGATATCGGATTCCCATAAACGACTTACGAGATAGTATATTTTTTGTTTATTTTTATAAATGATGATCGATGCATATTAGCCAAGCAGACGATTATTAACTATTATTATGTGTATTTTTATTTGGGAGGGGGTTATCATATATAAAAAAGGACAGTGGCGACGGTAGGCATCGAGCCCACGACCGCGGAATCTGAGCTGAGTCTCTCACGCGAACCACTCGGCTACCGCGGTCCCCAAGAACTTGAACTATATCTACACACCATACTGAAATGGAACCGAAGAATTAGGAGGCAGGACTTTAGACGACCAAGTTCAAAGGCACAAATCTGTTGTACCTATAAAAAAAACCAACGAACTTTCTATAATTACTTAGACAATGGGTTTATCGTAATAATAGTGTATTCTACGGCAAAGAGAGGCATGTTCATTAAAAGACAATCACAGAAAGTAAAGGCTAACCAAATCAACTTGAGATGTGTTACGACTAGTACTCTATGATCAGTATGGCTGCTGACTGGACACTGCAGACCTCCGACGGCCTGCCTGACTCGCAGGATGAAAATGAAATAGCGGTGTCTGCTGTTGCGAAGTCATATACATACATAGGACTTATAAGGCGAGCGACCAGAACCCGAGGGGTTAAAAGCCTGGGTAGGGCCGTACCCCACCCCTAAAAGTCCGGGACCTGGTCGGCTCTCGAGTTCTGCTTACATCTTTTGGACCTATTTACAAACCACAAGCTTGTGGACCATTTTATCCTGGGGAGTGTTTTAGTTATGTACTCTCCTTCGAAAGTGTCGAATCTTTCCCTGGCATACCTATCGCATTCTGCAAGGTAGTGTCGAGCAGTTTCTTCTTTTGTTTCGCAGAAGCGGCAGAAGGGATCTGGTAGGGTACCCATTATGAAGAGGTGTCTTTTCAAAGGGCAATGGCTCGTTAGGATACCTATCAGCCTCCTAATTCCCCTCCTAGAGTTAGAGAGTAACCATTTCGCTTCTTTAGGTTTGATTTCCTTCAGAAACTCCTTCGATTGCCTGCATCCGGGGGACATATTCCATTCTTTAAAGAATTGTTTCATACCCCAGCAACCTATAATCTCTTTCGCTGTGCTTAAAGAGTGGGGTAATACCGGTTGTAGCCCGACAAACGCAATATTTGATCCTTCCTTGGCCAGGCTGTCCGCCATAGTGCCCCTTATGAGCAGGTATCCATATGAGGGTTACCCTATTCTCATACCTGGTAGTAATCCTATTAATGAGTTCAACGTTCAAACCTCTACCAGCCTAGATGTTGATAACTCTTTTTGCAATGATTTCAGACTGGCCTGACTGTCGAAAAAAATTTTACTATCTTTTCCCTTAATCTTGTTATCCAGAAGTCCTATGCAAGATGTTTCTCCTCCTGGAGAGAAAAAGCCATGCCTTGAAGGATACACGAGTTGAGCCTCAATAAAATTTTGGGATCTGGTAAAAAGCATAAGATGGTCTCTAGTTAATGATAGAGATTGCACATAGACCAATATTGGCCGCGGTGCGTAGGGTCGTAAAAGAGGCCGACCCTTTTAACCTTTAACCTTTACCTTCAGTAACTTAAACTACAATGTTTATGGTTTCCCGAACCGATCATTATGTGCTAAACATGGCCGTTTCTTGTATAATTTCATACTTTCACAAAATTTATTACTATTGAATTCTAATTTTTTTTAACGATCTCGTAATAATTTCATCAATTTTAACAAGTCATGCACCCCTTATTGCAGAAAGGATTATTACAAAGCTTTATTGACTATGGAGGATTTCTTTTCAAATGGAAAACGACAATTAAGGAGCCTTTTAACCCCATCATTATTATAAGGTTTTTTCCTCTTAGATGCTTGTTAAAACCGAGCTTTCTCTTATCGCGCTCTTTTGAATAAAAAGGTTCTAACCATCTTCTATTTTACCGATAGATAGTTTTGCCCAAATCATAGATTGTAAAAATGTTTCCATTTAACGGGATACCGATGAGGTAGAAACACAGACCGAATATAATTTGTACAATTCTTAAAATTGTTAAAGTTAAATTTTTACAATTAATTGGTCAAGAGGACCACGTAATTAGTGAATTTAAATTTTTAGTTTAACCACTACCTCTTTGCCTTCCCCCAAAGACTTTTCATCCTTCAGAAATCTACTATAACCTCGAAAACCATCCCAAAAAGAACGCTCCTGGACCTAATAAACTCTGAAATCCTTCGTTCCTTCCATAAAGAAGCGATCCTCTTCCCAACATACCTATAACGCTGTCTTAAGAATTTTTATTCTAATAAGTTGTTTACAAAGTTTAAAAAGAAATTCTAAATCTTTTTGTCCTTTGTGAATTAGTGACCCTTTTCGCTGAATATCGTGTGCAAATCGTGTACTTGAGCAGTGAATATCTCTTTGAAACATTTCTTATGTGAGGTGGCGGTAGAAGGTGAGATGAGGTGGTGGTGGAGCTAGACCGGCTTTTCTTGGTGGGATGGCGATGGAAGGTGGGATGAGGTGGGACGAGTGGATGTGGTGCCAGAATGGGTGACGTGCCGGTGGAGGGAGGTTGGGGCAGTGAGGTGGACAAATGTCACCATTGGGTAATTCTTCTAAAATTTTGTTTTATTTTGTAGGGCCTGATGTTGCTTTATTTTATTTTAAATTTTGTATGCATCAACAATTTAACTTCTAGCTTAAAAAATAAATACTGTTGTTGGGTCAATCGTGTTTTTATTTTATTTATTATTATTAATAATAATTTTTTAATGGGGCTACTGACAATGGAGTATTTTAATGGGATACCCGATATTCCGACATCGTGCACTTACACTCAATAGATTGGGAAACACCCCCGTTTCCCTTAAAAATCGGGACTGTCCACTTAGAACTTTTAGGGTAGTTCTGAATGTATTAACTGGTAGTAGTGAAACCTTTAGATTCAGAAAAATTTCTTCTTGTTGGAATTGTTCAGTGATTTTACATCAATTCCCACTGGGCCACGGCTTCTGTCATTAGCTTTTTGTACGATACTGGGATTGTATGGAATTCTACATCGAGCAAGGAATCAGTTGTTGTACCTTTACTAGGTCGTCAGCAAGTTCATTTCCAGGGGGACCAATTTAAGATAACATTTAATACTGGTGATCAGCCTGACAGTCTGTCGAGCACTGTTGTGTGATGCATGAAGCCTTGGTTGTTAAAGCCCAATCAAGATCTTTTAAAATCGCCAGGAGCTCAGCTTATTTGTTTGAGCATTCGTTCCCGGTCTCATACTCACAAGATGACAAGAGGATCTTTAACGTCCGTACCTAGGCTATACAGAGCTCCTACCGGACATCCCGATTCTCAAAATGAGAGCTGACGCATCTCCGCCTAAGCGTTGATGTAGAGGCTTCGCACCCCTAAGGGCTGTTACCAGCTCGCTCCCACCTCTTCCGAATAGTTAACGTCGCATGCAAAGGGCTAGCGAGTCGAAATACATCGGCCCGCTTGCCCACATACTCCCTAGTTAGAGGAGGCAAATTCTATCTCTTTGAGTGTAGAGGCTTCCCCAGCGTAGAAACTTCCAGGAACGCCCCAACGACGGTTTCGGATTTAATTATTTAATATTTGTTTGAGCACCAGCTCATGATTCTAGATTTAAAACTGTAAGTTGTTTGATCCTAGTTTGTTTCTAGAATGGCTAACTTTCTCTTCGGTTTTACTGCCGTCATTGTAAATATTAATGAGTCATCGTGCTTCTGACACGGGACCTGTGTTGGATGCATGCACTACCTACAGGTACAGCCAGTCTCTTGGGTACGTTGATTCGATGTATTTATGAGGTTTCCAAATCACAAAGTTCGGAGGATTTACTCAGTGGATACGTGTGCGGAAAGCCTATATACCGCTTCATATTATATGGTCCGAAATACTTTTATTATTTGGCAAAATCAGACGTTGGATTCTTCGTAACCTTCGAACATTTTTCTGACGTTTTGATCTAAGCTTGTATTGAGTATGATAAGATGAGCTGGCTAGCTCCTCGACCAACTACGACAAACTGAGAAACCTTTCTCTACAAGCAAGACATCTGCGCTGGGTTTACCCCAAAAGTGACCGCGTGTCAGTCGTGTATGCCCTACCCTATTCTTGTTATTCTTTATCATTTAAGTGAAGGGTCTTTTTTTAATAATAAGGAATAGTTTACATTCTGATTGACTTTAAAACAACAGGAAACGAATTCACTTACTCACTTTGGCCGATTTATTTTGAAACTTAAAGCACTAGTACTCAATTTTATATATTTCTTGAATTTAATATATATATTTTTAAATTTTATTTAGTGTTTCATATTATGTTTCTGGTGGTTTTTAAATGGGCCTCTTGTATTACAAGTACAAATAATAATTTTATCTCTGTTTGATGACCTATTTATTTTCATACACTGTATCAGAGGAATGTTATGATTAAAACAAGGTTGAACGGTTATTAGACAGTTAAATACCCAGATGTTAATATGCGGTTAAAAAGAATACAATATATCACTCGCTTCTCTCTCTCTCTCACTCCCTCTCTCTTTCTCCCATTCTCACACACTCACTCTCTATATATATATCTCTCTCTCTCTCTCTCTCTCTCTCTCTATCTATCTATCTATCTATCTATCTATCTCTATCTCGATTGTGTTCTAAATATAGAGCGAAATTAAAAGTTCATTCATTGCGAATCCTTTCTTGAATTTGGCCGCCTTTTATTTCTCCACGCTGGCCTACTTCAGACGTGTCCGAGTCAAATGCACAGTTCATGTAAAATCAGACAGGCACATGAATCTGCTGTAATTTCGATTAAATGGAGAAGAGAATCCAAAAGCAACGCCCATTTAATTGAAATCGTCGCAATGATTAGAACAATGCCGTAGAATAGAAAGCGGGACAGGAAATGAGACGGGATTTTTTTTTTTAAATGAGGTTTCCTTGTTTCTAGGATGTCACCGAATAATATCGCCTAGATGAATCTAAAATTAGACAACCGTACATCGTTAGACAGAAAAATGTACAATTTTTGTTCTAAATTGAAAGTGTTCCACCTCGATAAATTATTTTTACTTTCAAACCGACATGATAACAGAAGGGGAATGTTATAAAATGGATATATAGTATATTTTCGTCGATGTACACATTTTATAACTTGTTGTGACATTCTTGAAGTCTGATGGGTGATGAATCATCTGATAGTGAACCTCTTACTGATGACCCTGCTTGGTCGTTTGTGATCATGGTCTGCCAAACTGTTTTAGGTTAGGTTAGGTTAGGTTAGGTGGCAAAGGTACTAGGAGGTGGGGTTTGTGTGCCCCAGGCACTGCAGCCTTCTGGCTTATTGTACCTTCCTAGTTCCTTAGTTTAGTCAATAGACTCGATCCTTTTACTTAGGATTATCAAGTCATTGACTGTTATTGCTTCAATGTGGTTCTCTGAGTCATTTCTGTGCGTCAGATTGAATCTCCATTGAGCCGTTGCTCCGCATTCGAAGATGATATGAGTGGCTGTTTCCTCCTCCTCATTACATAGTCTGCAAATTGGATCACTATTATATATGCCCATGTTTTGTAGATGTTTTCTCAGGTGCCAGTGGCCGGTTAGTAGTCCTACCACTCTCCTGAGATTTGCCCTCTCCAGTTGTAGCAGTGTTTTTGCCAGTTTTGGTGAGGGTTGTTTTATCATGAGTTTGCTGTGTCTAGCACTGCTAGAGTTTATCCATTTTTCTCTTTGTTTTATTTGGATCCATTCTGCGATGGAGGATTCTACGTTTGTTTTGGATATTCCAAGGATAGGCTCGGGGCCTATGTATGGTTTTGCGGATCCTCCTCTGGCCAGTCTGTCTGCTTCTTCGTTACCCAAAATTCCCCTGTGCCCTGGCACCCAGGATACCATTACCTTGTTGTGTTTTCCCAGGTTTTGGAGATTTTTGATGCATTCACTGACTAATTTTGATGTGATTCTTGTACATGTTAGTGCTTTGATAGCTGCTTGGCTGTCTGATCTTATGAGGATTTTTTTGTCAGTGTAACCTCTTTTAAGATTTTCCAGAGCACAGGCATTGATAGCATGTATTTCTGCTTGAAAGACCGAGGTGTACTTCCCTAGTGAGTTTGATTGCTCATATTTTGGGCTTGTACAGAAAATTCCTGATCCGGTTCCTTCAGTTGTTTTGGAGCCATCCGTATACCATATCATTGTGTCCGACGTTCTCCTGTGTTCTTCCTCTCCTTTGTAGTCTGTTGAGATTTTGTAGGAGGTCGTGAAGATTGTTTCCGGGACCATATAGTCAGTCCCCATCTCTAATAATGGGTGTCTGATTTTGTTTATTATGGTTGTGTGCCCGAATTGTTTGGTTCCTTTTCAATTTAATTGTTTTTGGAGCCTGAATGAGCTTTTCCTAGCCTCTCCCTGTATGAATATTTCTAGTGGAGGTAGGTTTAGCAGGGTATCTAATGCATTCGTAGGGGTTGTTTTCATTGCCCCTGTGATACATAGGTTTGCTAGTCTTTGTAAGCTGCCTAGTGTACGGGTAGCTATTTTTTGTTGAGCTTTGTTCCACCAGATTAGTGAGCCATAGGTTATTCTGGGTCTTATTACAGCCGTATATAGCCAGTAGGCCATTTTCGGTTTCAGTCCCCAGGATTTGCCTAAGGCTCTTCTTGTGGTTATTAGCGATATTTTGGTTTTTGCTATTGTATGTTGCAGGTGAGGGTTCCAGGTTAGTTTCTTATCAAAGATTATTCCTAGGTATTTCACCTCATTTTTTAAGGGTAACGTTTCGTTATAGAAACGTAGTCTTTTTATATATATTTTCCTTTTCTTGGTGAAGGCGATTAGGGTGGTTTTTGAGGGGTTCGCTCTAAGTCCCCGTTTTGAACACCATTGTTCCACCAAGTTTAGTGCTCTTTGGGTGAGCTCTTTTAATGTTGAGTCGAATTTTCCCCTGACTAGTGTGACGATGTCGTCTGCATAGCCTTGGGCATAGATTCCGCTTTCATTTAGTTTGCATATGAGGTCGTCCACTACTATGTTCCACAGCAGAGGCGAGAGTATTCCTCCTTGCGGGCACCCCCTCGCCACCACTGCTTTAACTTCTTCGTCCCCACTGTTTTGGTCGCGTTTCCATCTTCCTCAGTGTGTTTGTGTAACATGCGAAGGGGCGAAATATTCGTTCTGTCGGTGTGAGAAATGATGACCGGAAGACCAGGACGAAGGAAACGACTATAGTTTCATCCGACCTCAAGAATCTCACAACAAAATCATTCGCCATGTTTAAACAATGACATAATAACGTATAAAATTGGCAAAAATGTATCAGTGAAGATGGCAGTGAGTGCAGACAGGCCATGATGTGCGAGTGAATCCAATAAGGGACTCTTCTGTTGTGGGCTGTGGACATCTCTGTTTAACGGACACTCTAAATAAAGGACATGTACACAGTCTTGTCCTAACGTCAATCGTCCTTAAGTCTGTAACTGTACAGAATACCTCTGAGTAAGGGTCAGACCAGATTAGTTGCGGCATTTTTCTTAGATAGCATAAACAATCTCTTCAGTGTCAACGCTCTTCTGATTATGTTTAGAATCACAAAGTATTACCATGACTGCCTCCCAGAGATTTAATTTATTTAAAAAATGATGGATAAGTTTAAGCATGAAGTATTAAATAAGTACAAGTGCCTGAGAGGGACACTGTTTTCAAGCTTGGAAGTCCATTTCAAAGTTAATCCTCGCAAGCTAAATTTGCATTAAACTGTTTTAATGGTATTCGGTCAAACAATGTCCCATCGTAACTTTGATAACACTTTCAAGGGCTGCAAGCTGGTCAAATTTGGGATATTTAGGTTGGTTGATTTATACGTTAATACCTTCTAGGCAGTTAAGCTCTACCATCCAATCTAACCTTTTAATTTTGTTCTAACCAACTATTTTTAAACGCTTATGACCATTTTTTATATGGGTATTGTTTATTATAAAGAAATAAAGATACATAACTGATTTGCAAGTGCGGATTTACAAAACGAGGAGGACGTGTTTGACTGGGTAGCTTCCTGCCTCACACTCCGAGTTAGGGGCACATGTCATACACCTGCTAGTTGTAATAAGTACATTTGCTAATATAAAACAGAAATACAAATTTCACTTTTGACATTCAATGAGACAAGCCACTCACTGGTGACACACCCTCACATCGCTCACAAATGCACATCCGTAGCCCATTGCCTGCCTCCACAGACGAGGGTTAGTGAGGAAAGTTGTTGGACGAGAGGAAGACGTCATCAATGGAATCTGAGGGTCAGTGTAGATTATTTTGATGTATAAGCAGAAGGTAGCATTAAGGGCATTCTTAGGATTTAGGACCGAAGATGGGGAATGATTGGTTGGGTTTCAAACTTCTACTCCGTAGGTCCATATTGAGTGAGTGTTTTGTCGAGGTTAAGTTTTTTTTTTAATGCAGATTGGACCACTGATCGACTGAGTAGTCAAGTGTTTGTATCAAGCTTCCACATCTTTCATCCATGTGTAAGTATTGTATTTTCTCAGCCGTCAATCGATTCAGTCGTAATGGAGGGCCCCGAGGCTT
The DNA here is from genome assembly GCA_039619505.1 of Cimex hemipterus. Taxonomy (NCBI): domain Eukaryota; kingdom Metazoa; phylum Arthropoda; class Insecta; order Hemiptera; family Cimicidae; genus Cimex; species Cimex hemipterus. The sequence continues at coordinate 25,641,016 of CM077100.1, read as the reverse complement.
AGGACCATTTTTCTTTCCATCCATTGATTGCCCAGGGGTGCCTTTTAATAGGATGAGGTGTCTTTGAAGATAGGGAGTTACAATGGGTCGAGAGTCAGTGTTTGGGGAAGAGGAATGCCGCAAGGTTATATTGTAAAAAGGGTCGTATCAAGGATATTTTCTTGGGTATCTAGTTTTTTTCTGGAATATAAGAGGGATGTTCAGATTTCCAGTTAATAAGTCGGTACCAAGGTTACAACAGTAAACCACGCCATACCGAAAGCATGTGCTTCGAAAAACACCAGAGCAATAGTTCTTTTACTCAAGAGAGCGGCAAAAAGAAGGTTTTCTTCTAGGATTTTCGCTAGAAATAAAAAGAGACTAGGAAGTTGGACTGGATTGGTAGGCTTTGGGGTTGTTCTTATAGCAGCTTAATGATGATGATGGAAGATAATAGGGGGGGGGGGGTTCGTTCCCCAAGTAGGGCCTTCTCGTACTTTTTGTACTTCCTTCCAGTGGAACCGACTCGATCCTTCTCCTAAGAAGTATGGACTGTAGTTCTTATAATTTCTTTGTATCCCAGGTTGTTGTTTCCATTGAGCCGTTGCTTCCCATTCGAAGATGAAATGGGTGGCTGTTTATTTCTCCTCGTTGCATAATCTACAGATGATCTCGTCATTGAATATACCCATGTTGTGTAGATGGTGCCAAGATGCTAGTGACCGGTGTCGGAACACTCCCCTGAGTTTACTTATTATAGCTTAACGGAAAGTAAGTTGTCAGAAGAACTTAGTTTTATTTACATGTCAAAAGTTAGGTTGCACAGCACTTTATGGGCAATAGGTTCGTGTCCTGATGCTTTGTCGAACGGCTTTTCACAATGTCGGGAGGACTCAATGCTGCATTGTACACGAAGAAATGTGAGAAAAGATAAACTTTTTCAGATTAGATCTAGTCATGGTTGAGTTGTTTTCATAATAACAAGTTTCGGACAATTCTTTCACATTTTTTGAAAAAAATTTAATGATTCTTCCTTCCGAGGATCCACAAACCCATCTATCAAACTTTAGTTATTTGTGTTTATCCATAAAAAAATGAAATGCCACTGAACATGGCGAAAGTAAGAGACAAAGACGGAGGATATTCAGACCTAAAATGATCTTAGCTAACCAAGATTAGTAATTTATGTGCTGTGTTTGTTAGACCATTAATAATTAGGGTGATGTTAGTTTTCCAAACTTCTTTTGATTATTTGTATAAATAATGGCTTGAAAATTTAATTAAAATATCATGAATGGCTAGGTATTTATCCGCCAAATAATGCCATATTTCACAAATAAAATATTATACTTAGCCTCGGCATTCGGGAAAAGAACTCCGCTTCTGACCAATGTATCAATCTGAACGCTTTTACGTGATTGCTGCGCTTAGTTGAGTACCTAGTTTTGATAAATTGGACTTTTTTTAAAAATCAAGAATCAGTATCTTAGTAGGAGGTCCCCTTCCGATTCGGCCGAGGATAGTGATTTTTCTTTGGGCTTGGACCGCTTTTCGCCGTGTTATCCGTCATGTCTCTTTTCCCGTCGGCAAAAGCAGATTATCTCCCTCCTAATTCTGAGAAATTTATCGTTATCTTGTCCCTTTTAAAGTAAATGAGAAACAGAAATCGGGATTTCTGCCGTTTAACAGGAATTAACATGTGTATGCTGTTTAAAATTAGAAGATGCCCTAAAAGACGAAAAGTACAAAACCCTTGAGTGACATTGTGTAAGTAGGCTTTATAGGTGTTATTAATTTTTAGCAAGAATTAATGCGCGCGTACCACACATACAACATATTTTTCCTCTCTCTCTCTCTCTCTCTCTCTCTCTCTCT